>VWYI01005047.1:7535-62976 GCA_013399455.1 Anthoscopus minutus
GCCTGCCAGGAACATGTTCGGAGGCGCTCACGGAGGCGGTGAGCGCTCGGCGCCGGGCGCGGGCCGGTCCCGCATCCCAGCGCTGCCCGCGGCCCCGGGGACGCCCCGCGGGCACGGAGGGATCCCGGCTCCGGCCACGCCGCCCCACGCCGGGGTCCCGCCAAGCCACTGGCCCGGCGCTCCCCACAAGCCCGGGGGTGCCGTCGGGAGCCCTGCTCTCCGTCTCACCGTACGGGTGGCACGGGGAGGATCCGGGCTGTCCCCAACCCCGCCGGGACACACGGTATCCAGCGGCACCCTCTGCACCAGGGCTCGAGTCTGAGGCAGAGCCAGGGGGATTTGGCCCATTCGGAGCCGAAGTGTTAAAGCTGATGTGAAATCATGTGGGGATTTACAGCTCGAGAAGGGACTGCTCTAGCCCGGACTCTCCCAGTCACTTTAGGGCAATTGGCACTGCCCCTCGTAGGGGTTTGGGATTTCCGACTTGCCCCACTCCAGGTAGCATCTCTGGGCGTGTTTCTCCATCCCGGCTGTGTACTGTCTCCAGCAGGCGCCGAGGTGGTTGATGCCCAGCATGAAGACTGGGGCTGGGAACCGTGAGGCCTGATCCTCCCGTTCCTCCTGCCCAGGCGGCCTGGCACCCACGGCAGGGTCACACTGCTGACTGCAGAGAAGCCACTTCAGAAGAAGAGAAATTTGCATCGTACATACTTAAAGGAGGTTGAGGTGAGTCTCACCTCTGACAGCTTCTCCATATATTCTGTAATTTTAAAAACACATGATGATATTCATGGTCTCTGGCACAACCCACAAAAAAGAGCATATAAATAGTACTCTGGTTCATAAAAGATGTGGTCCACTGAAATGGCGTGCATTAAAAACAGACTTTAGAATTCCTCCTTTGAATCAAATATTTCCTGTGCTCTGATTAAGTCCTGTGTATCTCTTGAGGCATTTAGGATAAGGATAGTTAAATATGAAAATACTGGTTAGGAATAAGGGAAAATGGGATCATGAATCATATTCAAGGACTGAAAAACCCCAGCTTGGTACCACAGAAATACAAGACATCAACTTCACCAAACAGGCTGGAGTTGAAGCAGAATGGTCTGGTATTCATGATGTAGTGAAGTGACTTGATGTTGTGGTTTTTGAAAAGTCACACAGTTAAGTCTAACTATGATTTTGGTGCCATATGTATCACAGATCAGTATCACTTATTAGCAGTATTTTGACCTTTAACTGTGTGGGACTTTAATCAGATTTCAACTCTGAGGAAGGACAGTTTTAAACTTAATTCCAAGCTCTCTTTTGCAGTCATATCCTCAGGCGAAAGACTGGGACAAGGTGTGTGTCCATTTAGCCAAGTCCACTCTAACCCCTGACCATGCCCCTGGCCTCGTGTTAATTTACCACCTTTGAGCAGTATGTGTGGCAACATGGCAAGTATTTATCACCACAGGTCTTTTTATACTACTTTTCCTAAGACAAACCAGGATCTTGAGAAATTTCAGATTTCTGAGTAGCATGAGGATGTCACACTTGGCTTTGCAAAATGTGAGTTTATGTATTTGTTTATATGCATTGAAATTTTTGGAAGAGGTCTGCCTCAAAAAATCAGAGCAGATGAAAAGAAAACAGTGGCACGGGCATTAAATTGCCATTGAATTCAAGGCTTTGTGACTCATTTTCTGTACAATAGTTGCATTGTATTATGAAAAATCACATAATTGATTTCAATAATAAAAACCACAGACCGGCAGCAAATGAGATTCCATTCCAAAGGAACTAAGAGTCAGTCCTATGCCAGTTCTTGTGGCAGAGTTACCCTAGGGGCTTCTGAATCATAAAACATTCCCTAATACACGTTGGAAACTTAGGCTCTTCCACGACTTTAAGAAATTTCTAACCAGTATCTTTGTCATTGGTGTAAGTTTATAATTTTCTTAGAATTTGAGTGGGATTTAAAATATCTATTCAAGTGAAATATTGAAAAAATATCTAGTAATATGAAATCCATCCTTAATTTGATGTAATACAGCATATTTCAATCAATGAATTCAGAACTATGTCTTTCACTTGTACATAATATTCTAAATGTTCTTTCTAGAGATTGTCATTCAGTATTTATATTTGGGAGTGGTATCTACCTCTCTCCTGAGATTATCACCTCAGTGATCAGTGTCAGATAATAATAAGTTCAGTTCCATAAATTCTTGCTATAAGAAAACTAAACTCTGCAAGAACAAGACAGACATTTTTAAATAAGAAGAAACATTTTCTGCACCTGAGTCCACTAGAGAGCATTTCATGCCAATTTCATTTTTCATTGAAATGTGTTTCACAAAAGACACACCAGGTTTGTGTCCTCAACCTTTAAGTCTTACCAAACAGCTGGAGAAAAATGTGCCATAGCATGACAAAAAAAATCCTTTTCAAATACGTTATCATCAGACCATTATGATAATTATTGTTTCAGAACCATTGGAATTATGGTGAAAACCTGACAGTAAATGTTAGAATGTAGCCTTTACTATTATACATATGTACATTTCACACATGTACATTTTACACATGTAATGTGTACTATGTACGCATTAATCCCCAAGGAGCAGCTTTGTCAGGACATTTTCTGGTTGGAGTTGTTGTCTTCCATGGCTGCTCTGGCACACGACAGCTGCTTTCAGATACTATGGTCCACACATAAATAAATCACATTATTGTGACAAACATTACCACAATAATATACTTGTCACAAAAATGGCAGAATTGCTCTACACTGGCATATTCTAAATTCTTATTCCCATCCTGCTACAGCATTAATGAGATCCTATCTCTATCTGAAATAATGATGTGAAAAATGTTTTAAAAATCATCATACAGACCTTCAAGTTGAACAAGTCATGTTGTTGGGTGGAACAAACATTCATCTGGCATTCCCAGCAGGAATAAATCTTCAGAGAGAGAATTAAATTACTTCCAAAAGATATCCTTCTCCCTCACATTCTGTTTGCAGATAACCTGTCACCCAAACTTTTCTGTTCCCATTCATCTTCCCTGCAGTTGTAAGCACTGAAATACCACTTTGCAGTGTCCATGGCACGGCAACTCCTGCTGCAGCATCTCAGCATATTTTACAGTTAGGCAATTTAACTTTGCAAAAGTGAATTCTTGAGAAGTGCAGAATCTTCAAAAGACTTTGTTTTGCCAAGGGGGGAAGTTTTTTTACCATAAAGTTGATCACCCATGTCCTTGACATCAAGAATAATCAACACGTAGCAAATTAGATTAATTTCTTACAGTCTCATACTGCTCTTGCAAAGGAGCCAAGAGAAACAGCCCTTTATCATAAAACTACTTATTGGCAATTTTGGATGCCCCATCCCTTGAAATGTTCAAGGCCAGTTTGGATGGGTCTAGTGGAGGGTGTCCCTGCCCACAACACAGGATTTGGAACTGGATGATCTCTAAGGTCTCTTCCAACACAAACCATTCTATGATTCTATGAACTGTATCTCTGTACAATTTTCAATTCCTATTTTACTCTGGAATAGCTTTGTTTAAGAAGTAGTAAGTCATGCAATCTATAGGGAAGAATGTTCAGAGAAAAACATGATGTGATTAAGATTGTTTTATACTGTAGAGATAGGCTTGTTCAGAAATAAATTAAATACTACACAAGTCATCAATTATATTTGGCTAGTGTACAAATATTATTTTCATATGTTTTTCATATATGTAAAGTAGAAGGTAACTTGGTATATGAAGCTCCTATCCTGAGGGAGAACCCAAGTCTAAGAGGTCAACTGAGGATTGTTTAATATTGTATAATAGATCTTTTCATGACAATAGAAGCTAAAATACTTCATGAGTCAGTTTAGCAGGAATCTTAAATGATTGATCTACTAATTCCAGAATGATAAACACAATATGGGGATTTAAATGCTGCTGGAAGCACGTACCTGAAGTGTGTGGCTTCTGGAGATGCAGTCTGTTTTGTACAACCAAGCCTGACAAAAAGTTTCTGCTTGAATTTCTTGGAGGAAAATAGAAATATTTAGCTCATTCAGGTTTCCACATCTGTGGTTTCTAAGACCTACTTCAGGACCAAGGGCACCCTACATGGCAGCAGGGAACATAACTCACTGCACCTGAGCTAAATGCCAGCCAAGGACAGGGTCAGGGACATCACATCAACACAGCACAATAATCCCATATAACCCAGGTGAAACAAGCACTCTGCTGGCCTGGCCACATTTCCTTGGAGAGCTGAGCTGCCTGAATCACGCAGGTGTTCACTGTGTGACAGCCTGAGGCGCTCCAACAACACAGTGAGAAACACAGTGACACAGCACTTTGGATGGGCATGTTTCCAGTCGTATTAATCTCCATCGAGGATCACTCTTCAGTCCTTGAGTCCTGTCCTTGAGTCTTGTGCTCCCTCATGCATCGTACACTGAAGAAGGATGATGTGCTAACACTGCTTCCAATGAGTGGTTCCTGGCCCAAGCTTACCTTTGGATCATGCAAGCAAACTGTCTAGGAGATTAATTTTTGTCATGGTCCAAAGCCATGCTACTGTGCACTACTGTGCTACTGGTCTTACAGAACAGCTGGGTACACATTCCCCAAGCTCTGGGCTTGCCCTGGCAATGTTGCAGTTCCAGTAGAGATGCAGCCATAGTGAACACGGTTTTGAAGTGGATGAACCTGGGCTATATCACTTTGACTGTCAGCAGGGCTCAATATTATTCTGGTGTTGGAGCTGGATCACATGGCTCTTAATTCAGAACAAGCTCAACTGTGCTTGCAAAATAACATGCAAATTCATCACAACCCAAAGCATTATATAATCAGATCCTCATGCTATAGGAAACAGCATGTTCCAGAAGTCCCTGGGAAGCTGTACATAGGAAACAACATGTTCCAGAACTGCCTGTGAGTTTGTGCAGGGCTGGAACAAAAGTGCAATTGTTCGTACTCCACAGAATTTTACCCCATGTACAGTTATGCATCTGGGCAAACCGAATTCTGAAACTGCTGCTGATCAAAATCTCTCTGATGTCTGCAGGATGTTGCTACAGACTAAGTTGTGAATTGTAATCCCAAGTTATTGGTACTTCATGCCACTTTATCATGGACATGCCTGTGTGATAGCAAAGTCTGATTAGATGCTGTATTGGGTTTGCATGGCCAAACTTTGGTAGTGGGGGGCTACAGGGGTGCCTTCTGTGAGACACTGCCAGAAGCTTCCCCTATGTGCCGTGGAGCCAATACCAGGCAGCTCCAAGACAGACGTGCTGCTGATTAAGTCTGGACTGATTAGAAATGGTGGTAGCACCTCTGAGATAACATATTTAGGAAGAGGAAAAGTTACTGCACAGATGTAACTGCGGCCAGAGAAAGCAGGGTGAGAACATGTGAGAGGGTCAGCCCCGCAGATCCCAAGTGCAGAAGGAAGGGCAGGAGGTGCTCCAGGCTCTGGAGCTGAGATTCCCCTGCAGCCCATGAGAAGACTGCTGAAGCAGCTGTGCCACTGCAGCCCATGCAGGAGCCCAGGCTGGAGCAGGTGGATGCCTGGAGGCTGGGATGCTGGGAGGCCCCTGGAGAGAAGAGCCCGTGCTGGAGCAGCCTGTCCTTGGAGGGCTGCACCCCAGGGAAGAGTGACCCACACTGCAGCAATTTGAGGGGGACTGTTGCTCATGAAATGGACTCACACTGGAGAAGTTCATGGAGAACTGTCTCCCATAGGAGGGACCCCACGGTGCAGCAGGGGAATGACTCCTCTCCCTGAGCAGTCGGCGAGGCCACAGAATGAACCATTACCCCCATTCCCTGTCTCCCTGAGCCAGGAAGTAGAGCTGCGAAGAAGGGAGATGTGAGGGGAAGGTGTTTTCAAGGTTTATTACTCATTATCCTGCTCTGATTTTCTTAACAATAAATGCAATTAGTATCTCCAATTAGTCTGTTTTGCCTGTGATGGTATTTGGTGAGTGATCTCTCCTGGTCCTTACCTCAACACATGAACCCTTCATTATATTTTTTCTCCCCTGCCCAGCTGCAGAGGGGAGTAACAGGCTTCAGTGTGGGCCAGGCATCCAGCCAGGGTCAACCCACTGGAGTCTACACAAATGTTTTTGTGTTGTAAGACCATGGCAGTATCTCACCTGCCTTCTCTTCTGCAGTGTTTCACAGGTTTATCTACGCTCCCTGCCAGGGTCCCATATATTTTCTCTTACAGTGATTAACTCAGATATCTCACACCACTGCAGTCTGTAGCTGAAAACGCTCCCTCCTGCGTGGCACATTGTATCCTGGTGGTCTACATCTTCCAAGACTAAGCCTGACAGAAAGAACTACCATGACAACCAGGAATATGTCATTCTATGACCAGAGCAGTAGATACAGAAGGACTGAGGAACAGGCAAGAGAGACTTGCAGAAGTAAGGCAGCTTTCATCCACTTCCTTCTCATGCTCTTTTCTAGCCCTCAGAAGGATCAGGCCCCAGAGCTTACCATGCCTTTCTTCTTTGGTGAGCCCCTCGGGGTGTTCCATGAACACGCTCTGCTCGTACCCTCCGGCGGAAGCGGTGCAAGCCCGCATGGAACGCTGCTCCAGTCCCATGGGAAGCACGCTGCACAAAGCAGCTCATGAACCCCACAGGACACTTCTGACCACTTGCAGATATCCTAATGAAACTGGTCAGTGTTTTTAAAACCTGAAAAAACATTTCATGAAGATACAGAGACTTCTCCACTGTCACTGGGGAACAGTCTGAGTACTAACACTGAGAAGGAGCACTGAAAATTTTAGAATACTGAATTCTTGCATTTCAAAGTGCAAAAAACCAAAGTCTAACTATTAAACCAAAGTCATGGCAGGAATACAAAAACAAGCCATCGCAGTGGACTAGTTTTGCAAGTATTTATTAAGAACTTCTGAACATATAATATTTTTAATCTCCCCAAAATGATTCCTGCTACAGGAATTTAACATGTCTCAGTAACCTCAGATCAAACTTGTTCAGTTCATAAGCAAAATGGTGATTTCTGTAACTAAGTTCTTTGCCCATACTCAGCTTAGGCTGTAGAAAACTACCACTGTGTGGTCAGTGCCACAGTCTCCAACACAAGACTCAAAAGGTGTAATCAAATTAGCAATTCTGAACAAACTAGGCTGAAATCCTGACAACTCTGACCACTCAAAATAATAAAAACAAAAATAAGGACATTTTGCCAAGAGACTGCAAAACGGTCCTAGTTCATCTAAGCATAGACTAAAATTAGGATGCTTTCTTTGGTATCAGTGAAAAGTGATTTGCTGAACTGGGACCTTAAGGAAGACCAAAGTAATACCCAGCTTTTTCAGGTCAGTTCACATGACTTACATAAATTCTGGCTTTGGATGAAGGATATGGGATTTTCAACCTTACAAGCATTGCTTCAAGGTATTCTGCATCAAAAGATTAAATTTTAGAGGCTTCTCTGTTTCATATTATCATTGTATTTATCTCTGAAAGCAAAAGCTTTACGCATTTGATATAGCTTGCAATGTGTTTGAGTACTTGTGTAGATCTTATGCATGAGTAAAATAATCTCACCATTATTTTTTAAATCAATCACAGAAGACACTGTAATTACAAATCCATATTTTCAACATAGGTACCCGCATGTTCAAAATATTTCACAGTTTATAAAAATCGACTGCAAAATTATTATGAATGAAAAGTTTTTCAGCTAAAACTTTTACAAGGATTACAAAAATTATTAGTGGCCCATATGCTATTCTGGAAGCAGATCATCTCCTAGTTCTTCATCAGCAAAATCATCTTCCTCTGTTCTTTTTCTTGCCGCTGTTTTTGGTCTTTCTGGTTGTGGGCCAAGCGGATCTGTGTAGGAGGCATCTAGGGTTCAAATAAATACATGTGAAACAGTTTAAAACTATTCTAGCTTTAACTTTAGCTGCTTTTAAACATACAAAATCAAATAAAAAGATTAGGATTTAGCACTACACATCTGTGTCTTTGAAATGCAGACCAGAAAGAGCACATGAACTCTGAAGGAGAACAAAACACTGTATTCAGGAATTGAGGAAGGGCATGAGAGCAAAGTTCCTGAGTTCTACTGATGGAAGGCTTTTGGTTTTTTTTTTTAAATAAATTTCTCTAATTATACTACAGTGAGAAAAATACTTTGGAAACATGCAAGGAACAGCAAGACTGATGACTTGTTTGAGGAATGGCTCTTTAGGAAGTATCACATTCCAAATGGATTTGGGTTTTTAAACCCCTTTGAAAATTCAGTCTTATTGAAGAACCTATGACTGCAGAATGGCAGGAACTGACTTAAAGGATACAGCAGTCATATCAAAAGTAATATTAACATATTTCTTAATATTTACAATTACTTTTATAATGAGCTCTAACAATGAAGTGAAAGCCTCATTTTCATGGGAAAATGTTTCCCCAATTATCTAATTTTACAGACTCTTCCAGCGACTTATTTTTTCCCCTCTCTCCTTATTTCTCCTCTCCCTGAGGGACCACTGAAGTAAAAAAGGTATAAGATGGTCCACTTGCCTATTTCTTTAGTGCTGCTACTTTCATAGGGTTCACTTGTTCCAGGCAGAACTTTCAGTTTGGCACTCAGTCTTTCCCCTTTGGTGCCACCACTATCTGGGGAACAGAAAAAAGAAAAAGACAAATAACATGCTGTTATATTCCATGAAACCATGATACAAGAATAACATCAATTCAGCTACTACTATCTGTCAAACTAGACTTGGATGAAACCATCTTTTCATACCAGACACAGTACTCATTTGTAATAGTGGTCTTTAAAACACAGTGGACACTGTGTCCACACACGTGCACGTTAATGTTTTTTAAAAAATATATACAGCCTTATAACTTTGGAGTAAACACATTAAAATATTTCTGCTTCGAATGCTGACATTTCATTTGCTTATAAATTACAGTCAGATTTTGGAGTTAAAACAAGCATGATAAATATAAACACTGTCACAATGTACACAGGACATTTCCTATGTTTGTGTGCTTACCAATACATCAGTGCGATCCACCTGCTCAATACTGTCAAGGTGAAATGCAACACTAAGTTTGCATTTAATTACAAGAGTGTATTTGCCATGTGCTGTCTGCGTGGCAGGCAGGCAGAGCTCATGTGTACAGACCATGCTTGGCCCTGCACCTCGCTGTAAACACAGCGCTGGCAGCTCAGTTTGCAGCAGGGCCCCAAGGAATGTGTCGGCTCCAAGGGCTGCCTCCTGCCCAGACAACATCAGATTAACATTCTCCTGCCACAGCAGTATTCCAGACACTTTAAATATTCTGTTCACCTCTGAATCTCTTTTTCACATTCATGGCAAGCTCTCAATCTCATCTGCTACAACAAATTTTTATGCAATATTTTTTCTCCTGGGAGAAAACATTTTGAGTTTGACTCTGTATATTTACAAAGCAGGATGTGCAGCCAAATAGAGACATGTTCATTTACAACACCAAACAATGTGGGTATAAAAAGTCTTCCATCTGTAAGGAGGAAAAATGGGTTTCATTCAGCAAACACTAATTACAAAGTCTGGACTTGGCAACTCATTTCCATTGTCTTATTTACTACAAATGTTATTTTAATAGATATTGTTATAATTAAAAGAAAAAAACCCCAACCCCCCCAAAATTTTACAAAGATGACAAAGCTTTATCTCTCTATAAATACTACCACAGACTTCTGTTTACTCAGCCCTATATTGGAAGACAACGTCTCTGCTCCAAGAAAGATCTAATACATACAGTCACATGTCAAACAGTTCATAAATTCACAAGACACAGATTACAGTTGAAATTTCAAAGCAAGGAATATGTGTTTTAATGTACATCCACTTCCCCTGGACCAATTCTCACAAACAGGTTTCATGAAAGAAGTGAATACTTAAAGGATTTGAAGAAATGGGGAGGAAACAATGAGTTTGCCTGGAGAGGATCTCAGCCAAAGGGCTGTGACATTACAGAAGGGCCTCTCCTTGATTTCAGAGAGCTCTGGACAGGCCTGTGCAACAAGGAGGTGAGAGCTGGGCTTCAAATATAGTTTGGGTGAAAGTATTTTGAGGAAAATACAAAAAACCAAAGAGAAAAAGAGCAGGATACAAGTATTCACAGTCTTGCATAATGGAAAACAAGTAATTTTTAAGATGGTAAATAAAGTTGTAAGGAGCAGTAAAGAGATGCAAAGACAGGAACAATACAGCAGACTACACTAGGGGAACACTACACTAGTCAAAGAAACTCCACAGGTTTAATTGCTTGGTCCCAGAAAGGAAGAACTGCATACAATGGAAATAAGAGGTGGAAAATGGCACAACAAATGTTTTCAACTGTGAAGGAGGAAAACACATGGGTGTTAGCATTACTACCAGAGGAAAGACTTTATATTAAGTGAAAGAAGGAAGAAAAAGATGGTAGGCTAAACCGAATTGGGTGAGATCAACATTAACACCCACTAGTTACCTGCACATCTTATTGCCCTAAAAAATACAACTGGAAACAGGAGCTTCTTTAGATATTGTAGCATCCTTAAGTTTTACTAGGTACATTTAAAAGTAACCTAATGAAAACTTTTTCTCAGGTAGATCAGCAAAGTAACATTACTCACCCTACTTCTGTGTAAGCATTATATCTAGCAAGAGTGAAGGGAAGGTTAACAAGCCTTAGTTCCTCACATTTAGTTTAAATTAGGTTAATATGCAAAACCACTGCACGTCTCTGTGGACAGCAGTATGCTGTGAGCTCACCTAAGGATGAGTAAGAAGAGCACCTTTAATTTTAAAGTGCACACAGAAGAAAGTAAGAGGTGCTTGACACCATCTGCATTACATGGAGATGTCAGACAGCAGCTCAGGAAGCAAGAGGTCTGGCTTCAATGCTGTCTTTCACCTGGACAAGTTCAAACCCACAGCTCCAGCTTTCAGAAGGAATGTCCTAGCTGTTGAGCCATTTGGGTAAGCTTTGCTTGACACTCTTGCCAGGGGATAAGGATCTGCTATTAAAAATTCTGTTGACTATATAACATGATCTGCCAGAAGTCTACATCTCATCTCAAAATTACCTTTTGTACTTATGTTTGCAGAATCATCTACGTGTTTTCATTCAGTATACACTCACACATAATTTGGCAATGTTAAGGAATGTAAGCCTGCAATATAGTGTCTATCCTACAGTGAAGAGAACTTCAGGGAAGGAGTTGTCTTTAAAACATTTTATCACAGAAACGCATACTTTTGGGAGGAAAGTTTTACAATTTCTACTCATCATTCCCTGCTGCTCTCACCCCATCTAGGAAATGATTTTATATACATTTATATACATTTTGAGTTATGGGAATGAAACTTACACTAATGTAATACACAGATAAAACAAAGCTAACAGTGTGACTCTGGATGAAAAGCTTTATTTTTCTCTACTAAGAGCACAGCTTTGAGTGTTAATATCTGTCTGATTGCACCTACAATCAGAGGACTACAGGTAGATGTTTCTGAAACTGCAAATTAATTCCCTCTGTATTACTATATTAACTGTACAAACACCTGCTCCTAATTCAAAGCAGCTTTTGAATAATGGAAGACCACCACTGAACTAAATCATTCTTTGTATCTAAGGAAACCTTCACTGCAATGGAATCTGCAGTCCTTATTTATTAACTCATTGGGCTTTTATTAAATAAGTTATTACTGTAGTTCATGTGGAGGCCATCCCCACTGTACTCACTTTGGGGTGACAATGTGGACACCTACACATGAACTGGCCACAGGAACACAGCTCCAGATTTCAGTTGAAAAAGCAACAGGAACCAATTAAACAGAGCTGGTCAATATATTTTTAAAATCTGATTTATAAATATATTTACTCTGTAAAATCATTATACTTTAGATTTGGAGTATCATGCTGACATTACCTTCCCCTCACAATCTGTGTTCTACAGACTTAACTGAGGATTATGCATACAAAGACATAAATAATACACTCTGCATGCTGATATCTTTTACAGTGCATTCCTTCCTCTCATCTGTTTTAAAGTCATGGCCATATTATATTTAGGATGTTTAAATTATTCTATTAGAATTGTTTCATTCATTAAGATTTGTTCAATGTCTTAGAGAAACTGATTTGGATGAATTCCTTCACATAGAATTTGGATGGGAATAAAAAAGAATCAAAATATAAAATCTAATTTTAAAAAATGGCAAATTTTATATGGCAGAACAATGAATAATCCAACATACTGCAAAAGTAATCCTATTTTGTAATAGCCCTATTTTAAGTAGTGATACCTAGCAAAAAAGATTCTCAATTTTTTAATGTGTTTCTGTTCTTTCTGTGTTATATAATACACATGTGTACTTCAAGCCTAAAAATCCATTGTATTTTTATTTATTTCTTAGAGGAATCTAACTAGTTGCAATTATAGCGATGAGACTATGCATTGAAAATTCCTCCAGTATCACAAAGGATGTAAATTAGACATTTAGTACTATTTTACTCATCAAGAAAAGACATCAAAGGGTAAGATTGTTTGGTAATCTACCTCCTCTGTAAAATGTTTATGCAGCAAAGAGTACAGTGGGCTAAGGCTCCACTAAATCCAAAATGTGTTTTAAGTGCAGCTTTGTGTATCTTTCGTATTTGGGATGAAGACACCATCTTTGGAGAAGAATGGGCATTGGTTTGGCCAAAGAGAAGAGTAAGTTCAGTGCAGAAGGCAGAAAAATATATTAGAACTGTGAAGCAGCATGGGAAGTAGATGCAATTTACAACTTTGCTGCTGTTCATTTTGATTTGAAATTCTGTTGAATGAAAATTGTTTATGGTATGTCAGTTCAGCTAACTCCTTAGGTGGGTTCAGAGCAGAAAACAGATTAAGATGCTTTCTTCATTTCAACAGATTTCCCCTTCTCCACTAATTAACTTTTTTCTATTTTGCACACACAGCCAACGGAACTGTCCCACAATGACTTGTAATTAATGAGGCATCAACAGGCACACAAAGCCTAGCAAACATAAATTGTTTTGTCCTGGCTGCAGGGTAACAAGAAAATCTCTTGTCTTTATCACAGTCAGGATTACCTGGGATGCCCACAGCTCTAACATCTAAAATATGTTTCCATATGAGATCCTTCTAGCATGGTAAAGGGTGTTTGGATACAGGAAATCTTTGGGCATGGACAAACTGACACACTCACTAGTGAAATTAAAGAGGGAAAGGACATCTAAATCATTCCCATGTGGTTTATTTTCTGAATTCATCCTGACAGGCCAAGGTAACAAGGAGAATGCAAAGTACTCAGCCTTTCATCTTCTGAATTCAACACTGCTTCTTTGGGCTCCTATCCAAGACTGCATGGCTCCTCTCATCCAGCACAGAACTCCCCATTCAGAGAACTGGGAAAATGCAGAAACCAAGTAAACACTGCCACGGGAATAGATTCCTCCATGTCATACTTTGCATTATCTATACATATAAAGGCATTATGCTATTAAACAGGAAAAATCCCTTGTGACAGTAAAAGCCACACTGCACTGACTGCTAAGTACTGGATGTTACAATCATGTATGTGCAAAACACAGAAAAGTGAGTATGAAAACAAGAAAAGATTACTGTAAAGAAAATCTTTGAGAACTGCCTAAACTCAGATGTACTGTTAGCTTCCTTCAAGGTTTCGTGGTATTGTGGTTTTGGGGTTTTTTTCTCCTTTTTCAAATTAAAAATAATAATTTTAACAAGACTGTATCAATGTCATTTGCTTCCAACATTACCCAAGTAAGACTGAAAACCATAAATCTGATAATTCTGGGGAGAAGAAAATTTCACTTTAAAATGAGTGACAAATGTGTTCAATTTTGGGTAGGGATTTTAGATTTCATGCTTATCTTTCTCTCAAGACAAGAACTGACTTTAACTGACATTGATATAGATGTCAGTTTTCTTGGTCTCTCTGTTTCCATTCTGTCTACCATTCATGCACACACCAATCATATTGCTGAAACCGTGCTTTGGTGCACCTCACACCTTCTGTTTTAATTTACATTGGCAAAGTACTGGATGCCCTATGAAGTACAAACCTTGTTGGCTTAGTTCTCTTTCCTGTTAGCTTCCTCTTTAAAAGCAATTTTTGATGATATTTCCTAAAGCAAGGAAACCTGAATTCTTAATACTCTTAATATAAATAACTACATAGGGGCAAAATACTTGGGAAGAAAAAAAAATCTCTTAGGAATGCTAACAAGTATGGGGACAGCGACAGTGAGCTGGTAAGAGGAAAGAAAGAAAACAGGCATCATACTTAAAATATTTGGAACGCATAAGACCTCAGTTAGCTAGTAAGTACTTTAATTTAGCTAGTAAGTACTAAACTGAGGAAGATTCCATGCTTTGCTGGGCTCAGGAATGATGGCAAATCCCTCATACAGTGTAGAAAATGATCCCTTTTGGTCTTGGAAACACCACTGGAAAACACTAACTTTAAAATGTATACAAATGTTTCTTTTTTTTTTCCTCTCCTTTTGAAGTCAATAATTTATCAAAAGCATACTAATATTATGAAATAAAATAACCCATGTTTATATTTCATACGTGTCTTCACACAGGCCATGCACAGAAATTTATGAAACTGCAAATTAACAGCTCATAACCCAGGTGAACAAAGCCAAGCAAAATAAAATGTTTGGATGTTTCTCTTAGTCATTCTCAGTACAATGTGGATAAAATACAACATAGTCCTTAACATCTGATGCTGTGAGTGTCCAGCTTCTTCACTGATAAGGCTCCCCAGAGCCAACATTACCAGTTAAAATGTGCCCAGCACCTTTGACTCAGTCTAAAAATACATATAAGTAGTACAGCTCACCTCAACTTTTAATTAAGAATCCCAGCAGGAAGTTAACTCTAGGCTCAGTACAGGACCTTCTTTGTACCTCTGCTTGTTTGCCAGGTCATTTCCAGAAAGGCTGGATCTTTGGCACTGAATTTGTATAATGGAGACTTCTCAAACATGCTCTTATAAAACTTGTTCCTAAACTCTGGGTTTTTTCCACTTTTTCAAACATTTGACATTTTATCTTGAACTCAGCAATCTAAGAATTACTGATAGGGAAAATAAGAATTACTGATAGGTGAATACCGATCCTTCTTAACCTCTCATCCTCTTTCTTATGTTTTTAAAATTTTAAACAAAAGCAGGCAACTTTCCACAGATACTTCTGTCTTTAAAAGAAACACTGACAAACTGGCAGTTTGGGGGATTTATATTGTCTTAGCATCCTTTCAGCGTGAGCCTTATATCTTCTTTTTCTAAATTACTGACTCTCTCTCTCCTGAAACATACCTGTTTTTCACTAATGAAGGTGGGGATAATTACAAAATAGCGCTGGAAGAAAAAAGACCCTTTGTGCCATTTCCCTACACACCTGATGCAAAGTTTTGCACAGCTCTAAAAACCCTTGCCTGTTACCAAGGCTGCTCTTCATTTCTATTTGTTGTATGCCAAAGTGGATTCCCCTTCATGACAGAGAACAGAGACCAATGCTGTCTCACACTGCTGTTTTGTTGGCACCTCCAGCTGCCTGCTTGATCACAGGGTTTATGTAACAAAGGAGAGCCCAGAAACTCTCCATCTTCTTCCATCCCGCTCTGCTACTTAAATAAAGAATTACTTTGGCCTGAGGCCCAGAACAGGTAAAATTCAATCCTAGATGAATAGTTGTTTCTTCCACACACCAAGAAATTATTTAACAGGTTCTCTAGTGAAATTACTGAGCTGAAAAAGGAATGAGATCTCTCTCAAGCACTTAATACTCACTCTTAACCTTCAGAAAATCCAGGGAAATAGTCTTCATAAATTAATAGCATTCTAAGGTCATCTTCAGATCACAGTAATACTTGCCAGCACTTTTCCTGACCCTATATCATTTGGTAAATCTAGTAAAATATCTGCTATGTAGGTGGAGAAATAAAATTATCAAGTAAGAAAAAGACATCATAAATTATTTCTCTGTAAAAGGAAGGGAAGAGAGGTAAGAATTTATAGGGGATATCTTCTAATGAAACCCATTGATATCAAGATCAACTGAAAGCAGGACACAAATAAACCATTTCTTTTTTTTTTTTTTTGCAGGTACCTGAAGTAACCTGAAGTCTGCTAGTTTCCTTACAGCAGCAGTGGAGGACTGTTAGGTTTACATTACTAATTTAATGTATTTAATAATGGGATGGAAAAATCATTAGCCCTGCAATATGCAGGCTACCTAGTGCAGAAAAGACAGAACTGGGCAGTTTCCCGACTTACATTGCAAGATTTTATATTTGTGGAAATCAGCATTGCAAATCTATAGAACCAGGGAGACTAAATAGCCAGAGAGGAAGCTTTCTCCTAGGGAAAACTCCAGAAATTCAGTTCTGCTGTACAGAGAAAAGGGGAAGGATGAGCTCAAAGACAGGAAAGGTATATTATCCTTATTACAGAGCTGGCTGCACAGAATAATCTGCTGAACTTGTAACAAAGACCTAACACAGCAGATTACACAGTAGGCACAAAATTCCCTTTCCTTCATGTTAAATAAAGAAATAATGAATTCCTATTTTGCATGGCTTATGTGTTCTGGTTTGTTATAATAAATATTCCGAAGTTAAAATGTTCAAATACAAAGTTAATGGGATAAAAACATTCAAGTCTACAGTACTGAAAACAATCAGAAATTTAGTTTTAGGAATACACTAAGATCTGTATATAAAACAAATGTTGGACCACATCCATGCTACTATACGAGTTGCGATTTCATACAGCAATGAGAAAGTCTAAAAGTAAGAAAATAAATTTGTGAAGTACTTGCATATTACTCAGTCCATATTTGTGTGTGTTTCAAGATGAAAGAAGGCTTTACAAACACTTTCAGAAAATCTGATCCTGTCAAAACTGATATTTAAGCAGAGGCCTTGACTACTTACCACCACTTCCTTCTCTGCGGCTACGTGCACTGCCATCTCTGCCAGACTTAATGCGCTGCAGAACAGTGGAAAAGGTTTGAAAAGAGCAGAACAAAAAAAACCAATTAATAATATATTAGAGAAAATTATTGAAAATTCAACTCAGTTTATTAATAAAACAGTAGAAGAATGTTAAACTAGACTTAATATACTGTAACTACTAAAGCTTGTTTTTCAACATACAAAGTTGTCCTTAAAATCAGGGTTAAATCCAATGTTTATATAAAACAAGAGTTCTGTGAAATTCAAATAGAATATCTCAAAAATTATTTTTCTTCAGATAAAATTTATACAAGGAATGTGGATAAAAATAGTTCAGATGTTCCTTTGTAAAGTACAGCTGAAAAAACAGGCAACACAGCTCTCCTTACAAGAGTTCAAAGTAGCCTCTACCCATTAACATCTTGTAAATCCCCCAAGCATTTTATTATCATAAAGACTCAAAAGGAAGAAGTGGTAGAATCTATAAAAAGAACTATTCACCCTATGGATCTTGGATTTTGAATTTTTGGCACAGAACTGTATTTCACAGCAAAATTTAATTTGCTGTTGAGTGTTAAATGCAAGATAAAGGTGAAGGTAAATACTTCAAAAGCTGTGTTTAAAAAGTCAGCTCTCTTGCACAGGGGAAGGTACCATAAACATCTCCCAGCTGTGTTTTTTGGAGTGTTATTTGAAAACTTTAACAGTTTATCAAAGCAACACCTTTATATGACACGGCAGACTTAGATCCGCTGGCAAAACACCAAATTTCTTATGCATGCATCTTGTCAATTATAAGAAGGGACACCTCAGTGAGGGACTTTTTGATAGGTAGGTACAAAAACTTGATGTTTAAAGCACTCAGCTATTAATAAAGTATCTCTGCATCTTATTTCAAAATATGAATTCAGGATCTGATTAACATACACATCATGTCTTCAGGTCAATTACTATAACTTCACTCATTTTTCACCAGAAAAATATCATGAAGTCTGGCACAGTTGGAATGATACCAAAGATGTGAAAGAACTTTCAAGATTCATGCCAACAGAAAAAGGAAGAACTCTTAAATCAAAACCCACTGGAGTCAGACAGGAAAGCATTGAGCCTAGTGTGAAACCAGGACTGGTCTTGGAGCATTTCAGTCTGGGACCAGAATTTCTCACACTTTTATATTTGTTTTGGGAAATCCTCAAGTCTAAAATATGTTCTCTGAATTTTGTATTAAATATCCTTTTCACAGTCCAGTGAAGTAGCATATATCAATCCTTCAGGAAGCCTGTCCAGACTTTCCAGCTGCCGAATCACTGACAGCAAGTCTGACAGCAGAAGCTGAGCTTCAGTCTGCCCAAGAGAAGCAGTCCCTATGTGATAGTGCCCTCTTGGCATTTACATCCTAGGACTTTCCTCCCAAAATATTACATAAGAACTACAGCTTAAACATATGATTAACTCCTGTAAAATTCCAAGTGAGTAGTTTGTAAGTAATCCCACACTAAAAGCAGACATCCAAGATAGGTTTCCACCCTAAGAATGCCTATTTCTCCCATGACTGCAAAAGGCATTTAGGATAGTTAGCCCAGATGTGGATTCCTGAAGGCAAAGGCAGTAAGGCCCCTCCAGCATTTGCACCTCTCATCAGTGCTTCTCACCACACCCCATCAGCCCCGTTCTCAGTCATTAGGCTCACTTGACGGAAATAAATAGTAATGTGTGTACACAGCAGTGCCAAGGAGGCTCTGAACTTTTACACTACTACCTGTCTTTTTTAGAGTGAAACATGAAAAAGGAAAACTGATCCAGTAAAAAAACCCAATTAAACAAACAAACAAAAATGCCAGCCCCCTCCCATCCTCCCCCCCCAAAATGTTCCAACATATGAAGGTTGCAGTAAAAATTAAATTCTGCGAGAAGCAAGGAGAAAAATTTCTACAGGGAATGAACTCCACAGATGTTCCTAGATTCTTGGCTGGAAGTATTTAACAACTTGTCCATATTTGAGAACTGAGGAAAATAAGTACTCCAGAATATTTATTTTGGTATTAACTCCATGTGGATATACTTATTCTGGAAAAACAATGCCAAAATAGAAAATTTTGATAAATTTCTAAAGGAAGACAAAGTCTGTGCGCAGACTGAAACGCAGGTATACTACACTAGCATTTTACCTGTTTTGTCTTTGCTGGGTGCAATTTAGAAGTCAAGGGCTAGTCTAAAACTGGGAGCAGTAATTGAACTGTATCTCATACTGCTAACTAAAACCAGTATTCCTATTGGAAACTTAGGTGAAATATTAAAATTTGGTAATTTTAGAACTAGAAAATACAGTTTATGACTGTATGGTCATGGATGACAGAAGGAACTTGGGAACAATCCCCTAGTAATTTCCAAAGCCAGATGGCAGAGAGAAGACTAAAAATCACACACAAATACACACATCTCCAACCAAGAAACAAATAAAAAAAATTCCCAAACCGAAAACCAGAGGATGGGAACCCAGATGTAACATCAATAGCAAAAGAAGGAACTGCAGGGCTATTGTTTGCAAGACAGCACTGATGCAGAGATTGTCACTGAAAGATACTCCACTACCAACGCAGGACAGCTGCATACTGAATTCCAGCATGTCCTGAAACATCTTTTCTTAGAGTCTTTGCTCCTTTACCAACTACAACAGTGTTCCTTTTTAAGAAAACTGTGTCAGTGGGTTCCTTGGGGGCAAAATAAGTTGTTCCTTTGCTTTGGGAGAAATTTGGAAAGCTTTCAGTGTAGCACAGGAGAAAGCCAGAAGAAGGAGATGGGAGCACGCTCCACCAAGACAAGGAACTGCAAGAAGGAGCAGAGAGCAACTCATTAGACTTCAGAGGTTCTGAAAAGAGTATACTTGGAACCACAAGGACACACTTTTGCTCCAATTCAGAGCTTACTCAGGCTGGAAACACTGGCCTATCTGCAGGAATGAAGTTGACAGAGCTGACAAGAAACTTTTTTTATTTTTATTACTGGCAGTAGTTTTTAGGGAGCACAAAGGCAAGAGGAGTGTTTGTCTGGATTTTGTTTAGGTTTTTTAAATTTACTGCATTTAATTTTATCTGCTTAAATGAAAATTGGTTTAGCTTAAATTACAATACAATCAAAAGGCTTATTCAAAAGGCTGAATTTTATTTTTTTTTCCTGGGTAACACACTAGAGGAAATATTTAAGCAGATCTACCTTAAAGCTTTGACTAATTAAAAGTGCCATCATAGACACTTACCTGTACTAGACAGATCTACTCTACTCTGTTCTCCTGAGACCCCAGAGTTGTGTGTCCAGTTCTGGGGCATCCAGTGTAAAGACATGGACCTGTTGGAGAGGGCCCAGAGGAGGGCCATGAAGATGAAAAGAGAGCTGAAGCACTTCTCCAGTGAAGACAGGCTGAGAGGGCTGAAATTGTTCAGCCTGGAGAAAAGAAGACTCTGGGGTAATATTGAAGTGGCCTTTCAATACTTAAAGGGGTCTTAAAAGAAAGGTCGGGATAGGCTTTTTACTAAGGCCAGAGGTGACAGTAGAGGAGAAAAAAATACACTGAGGATAGTGGGACACTGGAACAGGTTGCCGAGAGAAGTTGTGGATGCCCATCCCTGGAAATGTTCAAAGTCAGGTTTGATGGGGCTTTGAACAACCTGATAGTGGAAGGTGTCCCTGCTCACAGCAGGGGGTTAAAACCAGGTAATCTTTAAATGTTCCTTTCAACCTAAACCATTCTTGCTTTGCAAGGTTAGTGTTGTGGACTAACATAGATAGAGCAGACACACTCTTAAACAGGAATACTGAAACGCAAGACACAGAGGGAGCTTCCCACATCATGGCTGAATTATGATCACTGTTAAAGCCTGAACAGTCTAAACCAACTCTGCAATAACTGTGTTAGATCCCACTGACACTTCTGTCATTCAGGTACGACTTAATGAATCCCCTCAACACGATGAAGTCTGAATGAAAAAAAACCCATAATTTAAAATTAATTTTTCTATTACTAAAATCTTAAGTTGCTTGGAGGATTTAAACTTTCAAATATTCTATCAATAGTTTTTGCCTAACCAGAAAGTCCAGAAATGTGTTTGGGAAACTTTTGCTTCCCATATGAAATAAACAAAGAGATATGACAATTTTAGGTTTTTTAAAATTGTATTCAAATATTAACTTTCTTAAAGAAAAAAATATTTTCTTTAAAGTCCTTGACATTTGCCCATCTATAATCAACACCTTCAGCGTAAAAAAAAGGCCAGAATTATGTGCAAGGAAATAGCCTTTCCTTCTCCAGGGACCAGTCTCTCTCTAATAAACTATAAAATAATTCAGGTTAAACTGGTTATGTTGGTGAGCTTTCTCAAGTAAAGCACTGAGGTATTGAAAGTTACTGCAATGAACTGTGTACATCACTGATACTGAAGTGATTAGAAACCAGGCAAAGCCTGTTTAACACACTTCAGCAAATCTCTTAATTGTGAGTTCTGCAGAACAGAAACATTATACCTGATCACCTGTTTTGCTTACTAATACAATTATGGAGAGACATGGAGGAATATCAATCCTGCTACAGCTGTGGACTGCTTTCTTTTGTCCATTTTCCCAAGTGCTTTGAATTTTACATTTACTGAAAAACCCAGTCAGCACACTTAGCTAGACCCACCAAGTATGGTTGTAGCATGAAGCTGGAATCCTTCAGTCAGTGTTTCCCTCTGTGAGTTTAATTTTTAAAGTGTCCTAGAATTCATGTGCATACTCAGGCTCCCTGGAACTTAAGCAGAAGCAGCTAAGGGTGCACGCACACGTCATCTGGCATCGAAAGGGACCAGCAAGTGTTACTAAGAGCAGAGTAAATTAGTTAAGACTTAAAGTATCCTAATGTGACTATGTAGCTTTGAGGCAATTCTCTGGACAGGCAAAGCATGCTTGAATACTTTGCAGCTCAAGACGATGGATAACACTTTTCAAACAAGCAGCTGTTTCTAATTTTAAAATCTTATTTTATCACCAGAACAGCAAGAAAACAATGCACGAGTGCACACACACAAACGTGAGCTCACTCTTCTGAACAGAACACAAGTTATGATCTCATACCTTTCACAGCCTGTTGTTTTCCATGGAACTTTTTTCTAGTTTAAAAATTGGCACTCACATGAATAGTTTACTTCTACCTGTATAATATATCAATGCTGCAGTTTTGTATATCAAAAATAAAGGAGTTCTTCTACATGGACAAATTCTTAGGCTTCCCATCTCTCCCTATAGCTGCATTATTACTTGGCTCATAAATACACTAAAGTATTAAATAAAATCTGGCAAGTAAGTAGGAAAGACGACATTCCACAGACATTGAATTATGCAAGTGGCTCCAGCACTCCCATCATGTCCACACAGTCCATCTTTCACTAGTATTTAAAAATCACAGAAAATCTGGTGCTCAGAAACTATTCAGACAGATGTTAAGACTGGTCAGTAATATAAAACTAAATCTCCCATACCCCCAAAACCTAAGCCTCTGTAAACCGGGAAATTAACAACACATTTTTTTGCAGTATCATAAACACTATTTTTGCTTCATCTACATCTGTAGCAATACTGTATAATACACAGAGAAACAAACTTACCTGCTCTCTAATTTCTTTTAATTTTTCTGCTTTCTTGAGCTTTGTTATATATTCCTGGACTTCTTTCAGCCCCATGTCTGTGCAGAGACGAACTAAAAATCGGAGGCCTAATTGGAAAGCAAAGCATTGTTAAAAAAACAGACTTCACAAGCAGGTCAAACTACAAGTGCACCCTGACAGAACTGGACATGCTGAATGGCAAACGGCGCAAATAACTGCAAACAAGGCAACTCCAGTCCAGTATCAATATACAAGTTGTGATATTTTGCAAGTAATTCAACATTTTCTCTATGTCTGTATCCATGAACAGTACAAATATCATCAGTATATGTGGAAGGCAAAAGGCATACTAACTAATTTGGCTCAGAACTCTTGGTATTTGCAAAGTATTTTGGAAGCTGGAAAGCATAGAAATGATACTAAGATATTACTGAGGAGCTGCCATCTAGAGAATTTAGTTGAAAACAATTTTATAAATGTCAAGTGAATCAAAATGTTTTTTCCTTTGGCTGTAGCTGATTTTTTAGAGCAATATTTATAGAATTAAAAAACCCTAAAAGCTGACATGAAAATCAACTGTGCCTGTATGACTGATCTAAAAGAATCCCTAAAAAACATTTTCTTGAGACATTACCAAACTCTGAAAGCACCGTTGGTATTCCTATGTGATTGTCAACATTCCTTTCAAAGAAGCGAAGCAGAAACAAGCAGGACATGATCCACTCTCTCCAGACTGCTTTCACAAACATGTTATTTCATTTTGTGCCAAGTTAGTTTTCTGCTGGTTTAGGACGCCCTTGATCAGGGAAGGGCCATTGTTTCAGCAGTAAAAAACTTGAATCAGTTAAGCTGTCTTGCCCAACTTCTACCTTCAGTTGTGAAATTTGTAGAAACTACATTCAAAAATATATTTGCATTCTAAAAGGTTCACTAAATGCCCCTCTTAAATATGCATGACCAACACAAACATGATGTTTTGCTTATAACTTTGAGGAGTTAAAGTACTGAATTTCACTTGTTCAAGGGAGCTGTCATTCCCCTTTGAAAAAGCAATACATTTGTTAAAGCAGAATGATATGATTTTAAAATAAAATACAACGAATGTTCTCCCACATTGGATCTGAAAGCACAGACTTGTTGGCGACAACCTTGTATTTTGGAATTTGTGAGGCACAGTGTGGGATGGAAGAGAATGTTTACACAACCACTGACAACCCTTATTTTCGACAGGGCTTTTTTATTTTGAGTACAGGTGTGACTGATTTTGCAAAATGTCTTACTCTTCAAAGTTGTTTCTTGTAGTTTACTTTGAAATCCTCTATGGATTTTCCAGAAACTGGGTGACCAACTATCATTAAAAACCCAGCAACAAAATCTCACTCTACACGGTTTTTTTTTTTGGAAACCCTGACTTTGATAAAACTTAGCAATAAGATTTTCTCGTATCTAGAAATTTAGAGCAGGAGTTTCAACTAGCAGGAACTTGAAGTACAAATACATATACTTTTCATAAGAAAGATTAAATAAGTAACAGTTATAAAATCTATGACATATGTATGAAGAAGAACTCATCCAATGCAACTCAGTTAAAGTTTATTCTCATTGCTCTTCCTCAGCATTACCCTCATATTTCTTGTATCCCTCGTCACTGTTGTCACAAAAAACATGCAGCATTAGCATGAATAAAAATGTTAGTTAATGGAAGAATTTTCATATGAAAAATACATCATATGATTACTAACACACCTATTCAATGTAACAAAGTTTCATTTGACAGTTGCACCATGGAATGAAACAACTTACATTCAACATTCTCTGGAAATTTTCTGTGAATGACTTTGTATTTCTCCAGAGCTTTCTGGTAGTTGCCTGCAAACAAAACAAACATCTCCTATCCACATATTCAAACATAAAAAAGAATATTTGATGAGAAATTAGAACACCTTAAATTCATCTTTTTAGTTGGAGTAAATGATTTAATATTGTAGGACCAAATTTGGTAAGATCAAACTTAACATTCCTTATTAATGGATATTAAAAATAATAATATCTGAAAACAGTCCAAATTACTCTGTAAATAACAGAATTAATGAGGAAGAAGTTCCTGATTTTTGCTTTTACTTCAGACCTTCCTCTATGACAGCATTGCTCCAGTGTCTCACCATGCTCACAACTAAGAATTTCTCTCTTATTCCTAGTGTAAGTCTACCCTTTTTCAGTTTAAAACCATTGCTCCATGACCTGGAACTCCAGACCCCAGCTTGTCTCCATCTTTCCTATAAACCCCCCTCATTATTCTCCAAGTTGAACAACCCCAGTGAATTACAGAAAAATGTAACAAACCCGTACACAATTACTAAAAAGTTACAGAGCTTACCACTTCTCCTGTAGCAACTGGCAACCATCAACTGCCACTTCACTTGTGTTGGCCTGCATAAAAATAAAACAAAATCATGTACACTGCCAAACAATGAATGAGCAAAACACTCTGCATAGCACTGGTAAAGACCTATTATTTCACTACTAATCAATTTTTCACCTAGCATGTTGCATTCCTAGAAAGAATGTAGCCTGCTCAGCTCACACACAGTTCACCAGCGCATCATGCACCTGTTTCCAGGACTCAATGTCACTTGTTTTTAGCTCCATGTTAGAGTTTTTCTCAGGCTCACAATTCTGCGCCCAGACACAATTAGTAGACCTGATATGTGAACCACTAATCTTTGTCAGAGATATAGAACCATGCAGTGGGGGAGGAACAAAATGCTAAATTGTATTCTGAGGAGGTCCCACCACTAGGGTCTCACGCATGTCCAAGGGATTCCTGCCAGGAAGCGCAGTCCCTACTTAGAGCTTTGAACTCTGGCTCCTCCTCTGTGCTATCACCTCAATGTCCTAGCAGCTGCCTGTCCTTCTCTTTTTAGCACATAACGGTGATAGTATGGTCAGAGAAAATATTTGAGATGCTTGAGCATGTACAATAAAACTGTTGGGCTCTTTCCTCATTTTTACCAAGATAATGCGAAAATCAGGCAATTTTCATGTTAACAGTGTAAGCGTCCTCTATAAGCCAAAGCACTTTGCACCTGTGGCTTACAATTGGATAGTAGCATATTCAAAAGGTACTGTAATTTAACATTTTCAGAATAATTTTCTACTTATCCTCTTCAGTTTTTCTCTCTAATCATAGCACAGGCCATTTCTAACTCTAAATAATCTGCCTGCCTGGTAGTTGCCAAGCAAGTTTGTGAAATACAAATGTTGCACCTTTTTAGTTTCAGCTGAATGTGTCTCCTGCAAAGAAAGGCAGCCAAATACACATCAAAATAGAATTTATTACTCAGTCCAGTATGAAAGTTCTAGAGAAAATAAGTTGTCAGTAGCAAATACTAACTGCACTAACTCCTTTTATTAATGATCGATTTGAGCATGCTAGGAAAAATAAAATAGTGCAAAGCTGCTTTCCAATTCATTGTCTACCATGTTATCTTAGAATGCAACTTAAAAAGTAGTTATTGTGATTAAACACTGAATACATGAAACAATTAAATTTTAAAAATGCTATTCACAGTTAAAATAAGGATATAATTTTAAAATGCAACTTTAGAGTTAATAGCAATTTATATTTACATTCATATTTACCAATTAGCACATCTAGTCTCTATTTTTAATACCAAATTAACAGCAAAATATTTATGCTCTGTTATCTGCTCTTAAAAATCTCCTCCCACAGAGAAATCACTTTTCCGTATTACACATAGATTACAAATAATACTGAAGAATTTAATATGCCAATTCTTCATAAGTACTTTACAAACCACATACTTTATGCATGGAGTGAGTGCGACATGAAGCACAAAATATTTAAATCTTTGCCAGAACAAGATTATTAAGTAATTCTTTTTATTATCAGCTGTTTCTTTCCAAGTTTTCTAAGAAGGCCGTGAATGCCAGCATATGCAACCTCATAGCTTGACTCAAAGACGATTTTTAAGGTGGTCAGTATTTGTAGGGAAACAAATACTGGCAAACCTGTGAACTATGATTTCTGTCAACTCTCTCCCATGTAGTCCAATCTACTTCTCTAGTTCTTTATAAATATACCACCATTTGTGCGAAGTCTATGCTTCTCTATTTTGTTTTAATTTTTAATCCTTAATTAAACCTTAGATGTTCTCATTGTAATTAATGTCTACTCTAACTTGAGCATCTCAAAGCCAAAATCAGGATTTTTTTCACTGAACTTTTTACAGCCTATTTGCAGTATAATTTTTCCTTGAATTATACTGTACAATCTTTTGTTCACATGCTGTCTTGTACATACATGTCATTCAGATTCACAGAACAAAAAGAATGTAAAATTTTAGATCATCACAAGAGAAGCAATAACAGAGTCTTGCTTGGTCTAATTTTGTATAGTTTTCCTGAAACACAAAATAAAAAATTCACACTTGTTGGGAGTGAATTTTAGTTTGTCCATTAACACAAAATTCTTCATGAACCTATAGACAAATATTTGTTTCCACATAAAAGAACTGTGTGCATGTATTTTTAGAATTATCTTTGAACTCTGGATTACAAATTTAAATTTGACCAAATTTTATTTATAAACCATTGCCTAGTAAGGTTCCTTTCTGAACTAGAAGTATATGGCCTATATATTTATCACATGCATTGTATTTTGGAAAAGAACAATTTCACCAATTAAGCTGTTGAATTGAACTCAGTATAATTCAAACATCTTTATCAGGATCAGTTCAGCCTGTCAATTTATTTTCACTGACTTCTGGCAGTACAGCACTGCACATTTTTGCTTATTCATATGCCTTATTTGATAGAAGTAGAAGTTATATGGAAAGAGGAAATGCAGCAAGATCAGCTAAAACATGCACTTATCTAAACCATCAAATCCTCACCGCATAATAAAACAATAGAAAGGAAATATTTCACATAAAGCCACTGAGAAAGAGGTCTTGGTGGCTTTGGAGAATTGTTCTCCACTTCATAGTTGTGCTTAATGGCAGATAATACAGAAAAATAGGTTCTAACACATAGCACCAACTTGAGCCCACTGGAGGATCTGAAAAATGCACAGTAAGAGCAAAATCATGCTATAAATGAACAGAAAGTTGAAAAGATTAGAAACTATCACAAATATTCTTAACCTGGCTGTTTGTTTATAGTATTAAAGTTATCCAGCTGATTTATCTCTAGGTATACTGATGGATGTCTAATCAGAAATCTGAGTAGGAATAAAAGAATAGCTACTTACAGGATAAGTGCTGCCCTTTCAAAGTACTCAATGGCTTTTTCACAGAACTGGGTGTCAATGTAATATGCTCCAAGCCATTCAATGACCTCAATGTTGGAAGGGAAATACCGGTACGACTGACAAAATAGGAAAGGTGAAAAACCGCACAACTTTAGTGATAAACAACATCTTTATGTTGCTTCTGGAATATCTTACTCAAGTGTTTAATTCTCCAGATGCCCAAAACATGTAATATAAATGAATGGAAGTAGTGTGCTACACTAAGTGATCCTAGTGGGGGAGAAAAATAAATATGCCAAGTTTCTAACTGCAGAATGCTTTTTAGAAGTTACCCAAGATGAGTCTGTCACATTTTCCATCCAGCCTTATTTGAAATACTATTTTAAATAGCTTGCAACAGCAAAAAGATTTACTTAATATATATCTATGTACAAATAACTTACCTAAAATGTTAAACAATACCAACTGATAAGTGCACAATTCAACGTTCACATCAGCCTGCTGGAAAACTCACCCCAAAGCATTCCTTTCTATACATAACTACATGAGTAACATTTTCAGCTTTTTAGAAATTACCTCTGAACTAGGCAGTAAAATTATCATCAAGCACAACTCAACTGGTACTTCAGATATCAACACAGCCTTTGGTCATTCTCACTTTGCACAGGCAAAGGAAGAGAACTCTCAGATTGCACCAGACGCTGTCTTATTCTTGTTTTTAACACAGATGAATCTCTGCAAACTATGGACAGTAGTACAGCTGGTTTGAAATGAAAGAAGCTGCCTATCTTTAGGCAACTGTGTATACATAATGTATAGCTATATTGCTAAAATATAAAAACTTCCAGACATAAACAAAACACAATGTATATGCATCTCCATATCTATTATACAGATAGTTTCCAATCAACTCAGTCACATTACACACCTCTAAAATTACTTCTATTGTATCCTGATTTTATTTTGTCCCAGGCTGTATTTTAAATTAACTTCGCCACAGGTTAGTGTAAACAATGATTACATAAAAATAAATTGAAAGTCTGAGATCAATAGCCACATGGAAACATAGTCTGTGTATTTCCTTAGGATCTGGCTACAAAAATCATATTTTGTTAACACTCCCCAGGTTTTCTGGACGACATTTTATAAGGTTTAAATTATTCAATTGTTAAATTGATATAGGAACCTATGTCAAAATTTTCTTTACTTAGGACAAAGTGCATTGAAAAAGCAATATAAGAGCAAGTACCTCATAGTAATAATGAAAAGCTTGGGATTTATCACCTTCAGTATCATATAAATTCCCTAGCTTTGAGAGTACATGTGGATCAGTTGGTACTACACTGATCAACTGCAGCAGCCACTCTATGGCTTGATTGGGATCTTCCATGATCTGGTATCTGGGTTTTCCTCAGTCAAGGACTGATGCCAACAGTAGTTTGATTTACTCAGAATCCCTAATACTTTACCTAATGCAATCCATATCCTGAACAGTACACCAGTCACTGTAGTCTGAAGATACAATGACTTTTTTTTCCACACTGTTTTCGTAATTTCATTTGTATCAGAAAGTATTTTTGTCATGCTAGAAGAAGCAAAGTATTCAGAGACTTTGTCTGTTCTTTCACCTTAGAACCATGCTGGACAGAACTCTGGCTCAATTGTCCTCTCTCTCTCTGACACTAATCTTACTTGGATTTCTTCATTTGTAAGAATGAAGTGTGAGAACCAGGCCATTTATTTGCAGCCTTTACAACCTGGCTAATTTCTGTACTAACAGCATTTTGCTCTAAAGTGATTAGATAAAACTGCTATTCCCAAGAACAGCCTTTTGCCAGCAGGGGGTTTTTCTGCTCTATGTCCAAGGACCACATCCCAGATCATTCTGGTCCAGAGAACAGCAGTTTCAGCTGCAACTCAGCCTGCAGCATGCGCTTCCCTCCTGACTGGCACAATGGCTCAGAGCTCTGCAGCAGTGGCAGCTGGAGCTACTGCCCAACCTGTTTTTTCAGTTTCTGCCACATCCTACCTGACACAGAAGAAGCTTCTGAGAATTGGTGGAAAGCTCTTTTACATAGCAGTGGAGCAGAGAAGTTCTTCCCCAGATGGACGCTCAGAGCTGTCAGGCCATTTATGCTGCTGTAAAGGGGCTATACATGGAATAGAAATCAGAGCCCCTTCGTATTTTTGGAGGTTACTTATTTTACTGACTAGAATATATTTTTATTACCTACACTATTCTTAAAAGTGTAGTACATCAACTGGAATCTCTTCTGCCTTGGGGAGGATTTTATTACAGTTTGGCCATCCTCAGAAGCATAAAGAAGCTCATAGTTTAGAATATCACTGGTGATGTGCAAAGCCAATCTTTTCCCTCAGCTTCTCAATCTGTTGAGCTTTTGCAGTGCTGGGAGACAATTATTTTCTTACACATACACTAACTAATCTGAAAACAGCTTTCAGAACAGAACTTCATATTTATTAGCTGTATAAGTTTTTCTTATATATTTTATTTAATTGCACTTACATCTGCCACATTATTTTCATCATAAAACCAGCAGCATTTAAAAAATTCCATGACACAATTTAATAGTGAGTGTAAACCTAATCCCTGCAATGTGAACAGTCCTAATGTTCTTCGCTTGCTTCATTAGAAATATTCAGTAAGGGTTAAGTTCTGGTCTCATTTTCCTCACAAACATCAGATAATAAATCTGTTAAATATGCCCACCATAGTAAATTTCTAAATCACCTTGACATGACTGAAACACGTATTTCAGATTAAATGAGTTCACTAAAACCACCATTCCTTATCATAACCCAGAAAAAGATACATGCTTGCTAGCTGGTAAAGGACTTGGGCACTATTTGGAAGGATCGCATGGAGTTTCAGAAAACAATCCAAAGCTTCATCTATCCTGTTTAACTTCTTGTAAACTAAACCTAAAAAACAAAGGTTACAGTATTAATATATGAGAAACAGATTACTTCAGCATATTAACTGAAAGAATAACCAAGAAAAACAAAATAGGAATACAGTACTTGGAGGCAGCATACCTGCCTTGACCTTAAAATACTCTCTATTTGTGAGAGCCATGCACAGAATTCTTACCAGCCAGCATGATCTACCAAACTGATAAACACAAGGAATGTGAACCCAATCTAGAGACCAAGAACTTACTGAACTAATTTTCTGAACAAGATGAATGAGGGAAAGGCAAGGCTTTTAGAGAATGACTGAGATAGTTTAATAATGCTGAAAATGGTATCCTTTGAATAGGTAGTATGAATTTTTTCATCTTCAAAGTACCTTATTCATCTGCAATTACTAATTGATGTTGTTAACATGGGGAATTTTTTCTGCAGAACAGACAAGTAGTACAAATTAATACCTTGCCATAACAACTTACTGGATGAAGTAACAATAATTCACACATATTTCTATAAGAAAACTTTCAATGACAGATTCTCAGAAACACTAGTGTTACCTTCAGTCAAAAGCTAAATCGCAATAGCACCTATGACTTACCAAGATTATAAAGTGCTTCAGTGCATAAGGAATCATTCCTGAGAGCTTCCTTATAAAATTCTGCTGCTTTTTCACAGTCTCCATTTGCAAAAATAGTATTTCCTTTGTTAGTTAGAGCTGCTGGATTGTACCTATCAGAATTTACAGCTAAATCTGCATAGTTAGCTGCTTGTTCCAATTCATTCCCCTACATGAACAAAACAAACATTGTATTAGTCATTTGTCAGGTAATTTTCTTGCAGCCGTGGCTTCTTACAGGAATTTCAGGGGACTGAGGATGAAAAACAACCCCACTATTCAGTCCTAAAATATTTCTTATATATTTGCATAAGATAGATAATCTCTTTCAAGTTTCAGATAGCACGTGAGACATGTTTTGCCACTCTGCCCCATTTGGTCTGCAAGCTCTGTTTGTTGTAATAAAGTAGCATTGATTTTAAAAAAATGTCAAGAAATCCATACCCTAAAAACATCATACACAAACACACCTGCTTGAGCCACATATTTCATGTGTTCCTTAAGTTCAGCCAGGGTCCCTAGGGCAAATGTTTTGAATCCAGCCACTGAGCTTCTGCACAAACCCAACTGCAGGCATGTTCCTGTGGCCTGGGGCTCAATCTCACTCACAAAGGGACCTGATCCAAATTTCAGGTGGTGTTCCAGAATAAGTACTCTAAGGTGCAGTCTCTTCTTGTTTACAGAGAATATTTAGGCAGACACAAAAATTGCTATAAAAATAGACATTGCTACATAAACTGCAGTTCTTAACTGTTGAAGTAAATACTTACCAAATAATAAAGGAATGAAAGGTTTGTTGCAGCTGCACTCTTTACTCTGCTATCTTTTTTTTCAAACATTTTCAAAGTCTCTAGTGCCTAGAAATAATTTAGAAACAACTTATGTCACACTGAAGTGAACTTATTCCAAAATCCTTTCAGAAAGCATTGATAAACTTCACAGTAACAAACAGCTGAAATTATCAACACATATACTCACATACATGATAATTACTAGAACTTGTAACACACACTTGTGAGTATGTACACACAAAAGAGTATCTGTATTTAAAGAGTATTAATTTTCATCACAAAATTTCAATAATATTCGCTATTATTACCTCTCCAAAATTTAGATTAGATGAGGCTACTGTGAACTACAGGTATCTGACAATTCTGTACGTACAAAACACAATGTTAGATATTTTGCTTTTAATCTAGTCAACTAATAAAAATTCTCATACCCAATTTTCTCGGTTTTTAAGTGAACACAAATGAATTGACATAAAACCCTTATTGAAAAGCCGAAAAAGAACTCATTATATAAAAAAAATACACACCATAGTGTAGGACTGGACTTCAATGTGCCTTTGCTTTGCATAATAAGATGATGACAGTTGTCTACGTTTAGGAAGTACTCAAATGTGGAGCTTGAGGCCAGAAGATTTTTTTAAAACTTTAACATGAAAACTAAATTTCATAAACTTCAAAATAAAGATGATTACAGACAAAAAAAAGAGCATATTTATAGCATGTAAACTGCACAAATCCCTCTCATATAAAAGGCAGCTTTTTCTTTTCATTGACTATGGAGTAACATCTGTAACTGCAGACTAAATTATTAAATAAAGCTGTCTCCCTTATGCTAAATATTTATATTAACAATACAAACCGTTAGAATATCACAGGGAACCCAGTTCCATCATCTATTGCAACACAGATGTGGCATCAATACTAGCAGTTAAAGTTTCCTTCCTCCTTTCCACAACATCTTTAAGCTGCTGTTTACATATCAAAGCAAAGGCACGATACTGATACTATACATCAAATGCCAAAACAAAGATAAAGAGAAGTTTTAAGTGTCTGTCATACACAGTTTTCACAGTTACTCTACATAAAAACCACAACTGTATTAATGATGTGCAAAATGACAAATATCTACAGCTATATGTAGTCCATAGATTTAGTCAACTACATTCTACATTCTTCATAGAACTATGAAGTATTAATGATCCTAAATTTCTTCTAATAGAAAATTATTTTAAAATACAATAATTTCAATCAAGAAAAGTATTTCAAAAGTTAGGCTCTAGACTTTGTGGTCTCAGAAATGTAAGAATTGTAACTACGACATTTTAAAACTTTTTATAGATATAGATATTTGTGCCTTTCTCCAAAAAGGGAATCATCTCAAATATTTCCAGATTTAACACTACTTTATCTGGAGTACTCTACTCTTAAGCAAAGATTTGCTTCTTCATGGAATTAACTTTTGATGAATTTGGAGCTTTACAGTTCAAAGTTACTTTCTGAAAAGCCATTTCCAATTGTATCTGATTTCTTTACCTTTGCTTTTACTGCTAAATGGCACCTTGGATGATAAAGATTGGACAGAAATGCCCTTTTCACATATAATGAAAAGTTCACAGGACTCTAAACACAGTTCATGTACTGGTAAATTATGTTGTGAGTCTCTTGAACAATTTCAGCAATGATGAGCCCTAGGATAAAAATCCATAGACAATATTCGTTTTATCCTTGTAAAGTAACACTGCATCATCAGTTAAAGATTACTAAAGAACGTCTAACTTTTTAATACCAATAACAACTACTTAGGTTCAACAGTCAAAACACAGAGTGTCCAAACTATTCTTTATGACTTGCTTCCAGTGTATCTCATTATTTGCTTATAAAGTTAAACTTCAAAGCACCTTGTCTCACTCTAGCAGGGTGTGCCAGAGATATTAAGAAGATGCATGGCGAACCTGCAGGATTTGTTTTAAAATTAATTTTCAAAGTTTTTCTTTGATATTAAAAAAAAATCAAAATATTTTACACACACAACTAAACATAACATGGTAATTTTCCCTTGCATTTTATTTTATATTTCATATGCAAGGGCTGATTTTAAATAATGCATTAATTATGATGAACCCATACTTAAGCCCACTGTTCTAACCGGAGAAATCTACTTTAGTTTGGTTTTTTAAAAAAAAAGACACAATAAAACTTCAGCCTTGGAACTGAGCATTTTAAAAACTTTCCATTCTTGTTATGCAGCCAAAGGTGTGTAGAGCAGTTGGTGAGTTAGGAAGTATATGAACAACAGACAGACAGGATGAATGTAAATGTCAGCTGTAGTTTTATTAGAACAAAACAAATATAAAGATGCTCTGCAATCACTAGTCTGTAGTCCTGCTCTACTGTTACGTGGTTCCAGTGCAAGTTAAAGGTCTTCTGTCATACAATACAAGCAAAAAAGTTCTTCTCCCCTTACTCCTAACTTCCAATACACTTCCCTCTCCCTCCATTTAAGTACTCCACACACCAACATCACCAACAATCTCTGTATCTCATTTTACCTCTGCGAGCTGATTTTAGTTTTTTGAACCTATACTGAACACTAACTGGGAATCACAAAAAATTACCATTGAAACAGTAAATTCTTGAGATCATAAGACTTTATGCCTACTTGTAACACTCTCACCCTTCCAAAGCTATCATCAATAAAGCTACCAGATTTGCTCAAAACTTTGCAAACTCTCAAACTGCTTCCTAATCTCAGAAAAAGTTTCAATGTGCTGGTTTTGGCTGGGATAGTTAATTCTTTTCATAGAAATGTGTATGGGGCTCTGTTTTGGCTTTGTGCTGGAAACTGGTGACAACACAGTTTTAGCTGAGCAGGGCTCACACAAAGCCAAGGCCTTTTCTGCCCCTCACCCCACTCCACCCCACCAGCAAGTGGACTGGGAGTGCACAAGGAATTGGGACGGGACACAGCCATGACATCTGTCCTCAGCTGATCAAAGGAAAATCCCAGAACATGAGGTGTCATGCTCAGCATTTAAAGCTGGGGAAATAAGGAGGAACAGGGGATATTTGAGTGATGCTGTTTGTCTCCCCAAGTCACCATTATGCATGGTGGAGTCTGCTCTCTGGAGCATGGCTGAACACACCTGCCTGGCCATGGGAAGTGGTGAATGAATTCCTTGGTTTCACTTTGCTTGTGCGCACAGCTTTTGCTTTACCTATTGCAATGTCTTTATCTTAGCCCATGAGTTTTCTCCCCTTCACTCTTCTGATTTTATCCCTCATCCCAGCGGAGCAGGGAGTGACTGACTGTGTGGTGCTTAGTTGTCAGCTAGGGTTAAACCACAAGAGTCAGACATGTAGGATAACACAGGATAACTCTCTTGCTGTATCTGCAGGGAAGGAGAAGAGGGTAAGACAACAGACAGGAAGAGCAAGAGCTGCTCAGAAAACCAGAAAAGCTTAAATATGAGAAGTAAAAGCAGGCTGAGGTTAAGCATGTGGCCCTGTGTGCATCACTCCAAGATGTGGGAATGTGAATGACCTTAGAAAATGGCAGGTATCCACTGCTTCAGTTCTCATTTTACTGTACATAATCTCCTGTAGTTCTTGCCACTCATGTACAGCTGAGGATTGCTCTATTCCTTCTTATTTATCAAGCATTCCTATCACTGAATGTACTGGCCAGTGCGTGTTAGAAGAAAACCTATCAAATCCTGTCAGATATCTGAGTTTGTTTTTGTTCAGATTAAGCTTTTTTATAACTACTCACATTCCAAACCAAGCTTTATAAGTAATGGAATGACAGAAGAGACAACTAAAGTATAAGGACAATTTACAGTATTCTAGGGAATGCTGTAGTACATGAGGAACGGCAAGAATACCAGAGCATAAACAGTAACTAGACATAGCAGGTGCAGCTGCATGTATTTTGGTACTACAGTCAACCTAATTGAAAGATTCAGCTCATACTAATGAAAACACTCCCAGGCTGATTAGCAACAGGATTTCTAGGCTCTATTGACTGTACTGACCTCAGTTCCATTAACTGCAATGACAGCTTCAACACTCAGTGAAGACAATGACACTTAGGTGTTTTGATTTTTAAATGCGCTCTAACTTCCATGGCAGAAATTTCATTTAGATAAAACTTGTCTCTTGCCAGTGTCAGCATATGCTGTGGCTGACAAAGGTATCTTTGCAAATACAGTATCAAAAAGTACTAATGTGAAAAGTTACTATACCTGGTTAAAATTCTGTTGCCTCAAGTAAGTAGTGGCTTTATTTATTTCCAGATCATTGGCTAACTCTACATAGTGGGAAGCTTTCACTGCATCAACACACCTGCAACAGAAAACAAGCCATGAAGATAAACAAAATGCATCTGTGCAAATGCCTCCAAGTTACATATTATTTTCAGCTAATTTGCTTTCCAAACTGAATCTTCTTAGCTAATCTTTCTTCACAGCGGCAAACAGCACTCTCATTAAAGATACCTGTAAGACTATATCAGTCCTATAACCTACCCTAATTAAGTATCTCTGTTGACTCTTGTTTCTTTTAAGTCAGCTGCCTAAATATCACTTTATTTTCTATCACTGAGCTATACTTGATGTCAAAAACTGACTAAAATAATTTTTCATGCCATTTTCTTTGGCTGTATTCTATAACGTGGTTTATCAAATTTCATCTCCTGATGTGTATATTACCAAATCTATAAAAAAATATTAGTGAACAAGGCCAGAAACTACAGACTGTGTCCCTGAGCTACATCATAATATTATTCTTAAAGCCATAATAATAAGTCTTTCTGGTCATCCCCCAGTTATTTGTGGCTTAGGGTCTTCTGCAAAAAGAGTGCAGAACACAAGCAGCAGACAGTTTGGATGTTCACTCACAGCCACCATCTTCTACAGTTTGGTGCGGTCTACTGTCAGCTGCCTGATCATTTGAAGTAAGAACTTTATTTATTCTATGCAAATCCTGTTCTCTCAAACACTTGGAAAATAGGCACAGTAAATGAAAAACTTGTGGATGCTTCCTTAATCTCTTCCACTATTTTTTTAACTGGTGGGAAGCCACCTCTTTCCTTTTAATAGTTGGCCATTTTGCCAACAGAAGTTTAATTCAACAAACTGCCTGCTATTATAATTGGTTTGGCATGTGGACAATCTGTCAAAAGACAAATGCCTTTTATGTTAGAGGAAAAGTTGTATTAAAAATTGGTAATTTCTTCTTTCATTATAGATGTCTTTGCAACATCAAAAATGCATTTTCAGCTGTTAGTTTTAACATCTTTTAACAATAAAATGCAATGAGATCAAACTGTCCAACTGTTCTTTATGAAATATGACAGAATAGTCCCAAGTATTAACTCTGAAAAATATTCTGTAAATAAAATGAATTTGATTGTACATTTAATACTCAAAGGACCCATAATAAAGTTTGTAAGTTAAAATTTATAAGAAAAACTAAGCTCAAGCTGCTGGTTAAACTTCTTCATTGGGCTTGAATACCTCAGCTTAAAATAGCGAAGAGTAAATCTTTCCTGATACACATAAAACAATCCCACAGATGTCAGCAAAAGGTGTTCAATTAGACAGAACAGATTTAAGAGTGTGTTACTCCATGGCAAGTATTCTGTGGATAGCACTAAGAAAACTGAGTATCTGATAACCTTTTCCTGTTTTTCTGAACAAAAATTAAGACAAAGAGCAAACATCTGACATGCTCACGCTAACAAATTAGAAAACAACAACCTAATTTTTCCCAAGACATTATTTAAGCCTTGATAATTAAAGAATGGCAGAAGTAAGGAAATTACAGGATTATAATTACTATTAAACCATCAAACACCACCTTGTGGACTCCAGGAGACAATACAGATCTGTGTGAGACTGTTTCCTGTTAGTATAATCAGCTTTCCTAGTGAGTTATAATTATAGGACCTGTAAAATTTGAGAATAATCCTAATAGGCCATAAACCCCAGGTAAAGGACAGTTCTCTTTTCCATCAAACATTATTCATTACCCAAACACTAATGTATCTGTTAGTGCAATATAATAATATTGTGACTGCAATACACAACATTAATTTGAATGCATATTATTTTCCAATGCTATTAAAAATAAATAAAATATCAAAGTAAGCCCTTATAATAAAAAAACCTAGAAAAGTTATGCTATTAATATTTACACTGTCATTACAGGAAGTGTGTAATTGAATTTGTTTTAAAGGTAAGAGTATTCTGCTGTAGAAAATACCAACTGTATATAGAAAAATAAAGCCCAAACAATGTACTGTATCAGTAGCCTATGACTGTGTACCCTTGTATAAATGTTTTAAGAAATGGTAGGTTAAGTTTATATTTATAAACATTAAGTTCATAAATGAAATTAAAGCAAACCTTCCTTAAAATTTAGATTCCAGTGTTTTATATAATGACTCTATGGAGTGATCAAAACTTCTTAAGCACCTCAAGTCTTCATTATGCTATCCTCAACCTTTAAGAGTAGCAATCACAGCCTTCTATATATCATTTGTCTGCTGAGACTTTTGAAAGCTTTTCAATTTTGAAACTGAATTTTCAGATTCAACTGAACTTTCTGTGTGAATTCAGAACACCACAATATGTATAATTAAGAGTTTACTTTCAATGATAAATTACTTTTTAAGACAGAACACACTGTAATGTTCAGTTTTGTTAGGGGACAAACTGAAATAGACTGGTTCCTGAATTTGAGATGCACAGAGAACCATGTTTCCCAGGCTTCTTCCATCTGTGAACTGGTTTCATAAGCAGCACAAGAGTTGACATCATTTTGACAAAAGCCACTTGACTCTTACCAGTCGTAGCCTACTGCAAAAGATGTCTCAATTGCAGGTGCAATGAGTTTAGCAGCTGTCATGATGTATTCCTCTGCCAAGGACTTCCTAAAGGAAAAAAAAACCACAAAAACACAACACAATATGAACACAACAAAATATGAAAGAAATTCTTCACTGTCAGGGCAGTGAGGCACTGGAACAGGCTGCTCAGAGAAGCTGTGGATGCCCCATCCCTGCAAGCATTCAAGGCCAGGTTGAATGGGGCCCTGAGCAACCTGGCCTAGTGGGAGGCGGCTTCCTCCTCCTCCATGGCAGGGGGGCTGGAACCAGATCATCTCTAAAGTCCCTTCCAACCCAAACCATTCTATACTTGTATACAATTCTATGTCACCATTTCAAAAACATGTATAGAAAAAAACCAACACCAAAATACATTCTGGCATTTTCCTGCACCCAGTACAAATCTCAGAAGTCAATGTAACCAGTTCCCTGTTACCACTATTCCCCTGTACCTTGACTAAAGTCAGTTTTTTCTGTTTTCCTTTCACACTACTTGTATTTTTTTAAAAAACTCAAACGCTGCAAGTCTTAAGCAGTGTACCCTGTAACATTTGGGGTAGATACTCTACTTTAGGGAAGTACAATATCTGAGTGATCCAATTGGTTTCTGACCACGTTCTTTCCTAAGAATTTGTAACAAGAGCTGTGGACAGGTGACAAGACTGATAATCCTTCCAGGAGCCAATCCTTCCAGGAGCATCACACTTAAGAAAGAACAGAGTCCACCATTACCTCTCACGTTCTATTTGACTTAAACTGTCATTTTTAATGGCTTCAATCAGTAGATTAGTATGCAGATCATCCTGGAGGGGGACAAAACAAATTATACCAGCATACAAACATTTTAATTATTTTGTAGACAATATGACTGCAAATATAAATTGATGTAAAATATATAGTCTATAATGTCACTTACTTCCAACATTAGAAAAAGCTAGCTCCAGTTTAGTTTTCTAACTGTATACTCTGAAATTTGGCATTACAACTACTTCAATACTGCTCATGTGTGTTGTCACAACTCATATTAAGACTGTTAACAGATGTAGTTCATGTCATGTGTATCAGACCAGGAAGGCTGCAGATCACAGTGAGAATATTCTCATGCTTAAAAATAAGCATTTGCTGAACCACGGTGGTATTCAGCAGATGAGGACTTGTGGTACCTCTTCATTACAGTAACTTGCATGATCATCTTATGGTTTCTAGTGAACACCTCTGTTAGATCTAAAAGAAGTTATGCAGGGTATGATAGGTAGCCACTCCTTCCTTGTTTATTGGGGAAGAATCATAGATTTCTGCAAAATAAAGACCAGAAGGAAACCCGGATCTTTTCTCTGACCTCTTTGTAAAAAAATAGAGAACTTGTAATGTCTGTTAAAATTATAGCTTGCCTACCTTTAGAAATAACCTCTGTAGCCTCAAGGCTTTCTTCCAATGAATAATCTTACATAGTCCTCAAAGGCTTAATGATCCTTACTCCTATATTTCTTATTACTCCTATATTTCTTATATAAGAAATTACGTAAAATGTATTAAAATGCATACATATATATCAATAAATATAACTGTATGCATCATACATTAAATTTTATTCCCTTATACTATGACAATAGTAAACAGCAGCTACTTTTAAGCTGCAGTTTGAAGATTAGTTGTATGTTTGATGTTTAGGACTGAAAGATTTGCATCACTGAAAAAAAGACTGCTAAGAGAAGATGAAAGGTTTGATCTTTCTGTAAAAGATATTTCTAAGAGGGACCTTGAACCTATTAGCTATTTTTTCCTGTCTTTAGCATCATGGAAAGTCAAAGGAAGTCCAGTTTCCAACAAAGTCTAATAAACTAAAATAAGCATCTGTAAATGACACTACAGTTTCTTCTGCAAAACAGCACTACAATATTACAAGTTTTGTTAGCACTCATTCGAGGAAACTTGCACTAAGCTATTCATTGTTTAGCTCCCTTTATTTCACCTTATAAATATTTCATTGAAATTTTATAAAAAATTAAGATGGTAAAGCAGTAAGTGAGCTATGTAAGTAAGCCCAAATGAATTTCAACAAAGTCATTATGAAGACAATCTTGTGGTGTGGGTTTTATGCACATCGTATCTTTAGAGGAAAAAAAATATTTAAGTGTTCTCGCATTATTTTACACATCTGAGCAGTACTGCCACACTAAATTCATCCTGGTAAAAAAGTTATTTCAGATACTTAAATACACATCAATTCCCATATTCAGTACTGTCCAAGCATTTAGAATCTCCCCCTCTTTCTCCTGATTTACTTTATAAAGACACAGTCTATTTTTTTTCCAACTTACATTTAATGAAATGTATTTGTCTTCACACTCCACTTCCAAGGGAACTTCAATGAGGTTTTTGAAGGCTTTCTTCATTTGCTCACCATTTCCAATAGCAAAGCAACATAAGATCAGGTTGAAGCCTGCCTTCAGGTTTGGGGATATGCTCATTACTTCTTCAAATGAAGAAATGGCGTCAACGTATTGGCCAGTTTGAATAAATGCAACTCCAATATTTTCCATTACTTTTATCCTAAGTAAGAAATCAGGTTTAGGCTATATTTTTAACTACTAAATCATACTGTATTCAAAGCTCATGTTTCATAACCATACCTCCTAGAAGAAACTCACCTCATCTGCTTGTGGGAACTAGTAATCTGGTCTAGAGCCATACGGTAGAATTTGATAGCTTTGGAATAGTTCCGTTGTTTTAAATATATATTTCCCATATTTACCTTCAGTATACCTATCAAAAGGAGTCAGTGAGTTACAACATTTTAAAAGTGTTTCAAAGTGACAGAGTAGAACAACTTCTTAATACATTTGTCTTCATTATAGGATAGTAATGTCCCATTAAAGCAGCACTGCACAGAATTTAACTCAAGGGAAGTTGAGAGAGAAGATAAAGCAGTGATAAAACCTAGAATAGAACTATCATGTAAGATATATTCTGATTTTGAATTGAGGGATGAAATGCAGATTATTTACAGTGCAGTCCAGGAAGACAGCTGCAAATAAGCATCTCTGAAAAAAAGGAGTCTCGGAGATATGCAAAATACTAAAAGAAGCTTTCAGGAGGGAAAGGTCAAGTCAGAAGAGAAAAACATTAGTACTAGAGAAGACCACATAGCATGTGTGGCATGAGAAAATAATGTACTTGTCTTTATGGTTTAGCTCACCCCGTGGAAAGAAAAGGCTTCATGAGTCGGTATGATTTAATGTGGTTTGGCTCTCCGAGTGAGAGACTATGAATATCTGTCACCCACTCTGAGTATCAGCACCAGGCAGACGCAGTCCTCACTTTGAAAGCCTGACTAGCAGTTTTAATCCACTCTGGGATACAACCTACCTCCATTGCTGAACATCTTATTCTTCACTATAACTTGGTAAGTAGTCAGCGCCTCAGCATACATTTCATTAGCAACATACTGACTGGCCAGGTTGAGGAGAACCTATAAAAAACTGGAATTACAGGTACAGGAAAATATTCTGTCCTCCCAACAGTAATAAACTTGAACTCAGAGTAGTTAATTTCAAGTTAATTTTACCTTGGAACTATTGCCTTTACAACTTGTAAGCTTCCCATCTTTAATGTTCCTTTGTTCTTGCAAATTGATATAGAGGAAGCAAGCTTAAAAGCTACTTATTTTAGGTAACTCTTTTATTTTTGTACATAAATGACTAGCATTCAAAGTTATGCTACATGGGTCTTAGACCTAAAGAAACACAGTGCTATAATGCAAGGTTATTAAAAAATATTCATACAAGACAGTTCTCAGAAACTGTGTGTAATTTATGACTCTTAACATGTGGAAAATGGTCCTAATGCCTGTGGTCATTCAGCTTATAGAAGGTGAGAATTTTTCCAAACTGCTGTTTCACAACAGAAGTTCTGTTGGTGTCAGGTAAAATAGCTCTGCATTTTTTTCCAGTTTTTCTCTGACCTTCACGGTAAAATAAATTACCAGGTCTGTCTAATCTAATATACTAACTGTTAATAATTGTCTCTATAGCACTACCTGGAGTATGAATTTAAACATCCTTCAAGTATTTTCATGCATGTTGTATCCTTTTAAAAAAAAAAAAAATTTGAAAACCAAGATGTACATCTAGATACCTGCCTTAAGATTAAGGAATATTACTATATCCTATTTCAGGTAACACATTTTCAGCCACTTTATGGTTCAATTTAAAGGCAGCATCTGATCTTTCCTTTCCTCCTCTTGGCATATTACACTCTCTAGACTATTTATTTCTGAAATACTGTGTCTGCATCTGCTATATTTTGATATGCAGGTTTCACATGTGGGTAAATATCTGGAATACACATTCATGGAAACTCTCCTCCACTTAACACAGACTACGTGGTTTCTCTGGTAGTTGGTATACACTGCATGGGAATGGACTCACTGACATGAATGGATCTCCTCTGTACACTGCCAGAAGCATTTACAACAAACACACACACACTTGAGGAAACACTGACATTTCTGCTCAGGAGGTTTTTTAGCAATATTTCAGTTACTGAAGAGTTCTGAGCACTTACTGTGTAAGTGAGGTCTAAGTTGATACCTTCTGGAGGAGCAATTTGTTCTCGTTGTCTCAACAATTCTCTTTCCTGTCTTCCAGCCTCTTTTGCTTTCTCCAGAGCCTTAAACAAAATACTAGAATTTAACAGTGCCTTGAATCTTACTGACTCAAGATGATGAAAATATATTCAAAACAAGTATTAAGAGAATATACTCATGTCTATTTTATTTGGTTTACAGACTGTACTAAATGTCTGAAAAAAGCACTGTAACTCACCAGAAGGTTTTAATTAGCAATAAGCAGACATACAGCTAAGTCTGCTTAGCTGTGTAATTATGTAGCCAATGATAATTCTGTACAGATTGGTGTCAATATCGTATGTACAAGTAATGCTTTGGGTCTAGCAAGTGCCATTAGCAGTCCTGTGTGCCTCCACAAGGGTGCAATGAAAGTAATGGTTACTACTCAAGGTGGCTGTTTGGAAGCCAGTGGTGAAAGAAGTACTGCAAGATACAGTTTGATTCCTAGTCCTTATGATAGAAGGCAAATCAAACTTCGCTATTTTACAGAAAACAAGTTCACAACTTTGATTTTTACAGGAAACTGGATATTCTACAGGACTTGTCAGAAACAAACATCCTATAGGACCCTTGGAGTGATCCGATACATTCTGCATAAGAAACAACCCCTTGACATCAAGAGCATTCTTGACCATACATGCAAGAGGCTCAGGAAAAATTAACAATATAGTTTGGTTAATTAGCCACTACTCAGTGGCACCACAATGTTCAAGTATCCTTTATAACACAACAAATACATTCAAACTGTCTATTAGAAATAGTTCTTCATCCATGGTAACCTTTGATCATACCTAGGAACTGTTAAATGCTAGCTAGCCTGGGCCAAAACTGTGCCAGTACAATTAATTCATCAGACCCATCTGAAGAGGTCAATGGACACAGGGCGAAAGAAATTTTTGTAACACTACAATCTTTACAAATATATATGCCAGAAATACAGCTCCTACCTCTTTCTTCAGCAAAGCAAGATATCATTAGACTAGAAGAGTCATAATAAATTTAGAATTAAGATTATTTTAATAATTTTAAACATTTGACTGCAAGTCTTTTCGAAACATCTATCTATACAAATTACAGCAGAAATGAAGTGAAATTCAGAAAAACTACCAATTTCAAGTCTCCACAGCTATTGGCAACACAGCTTTCTTCAACCAGTTCATTCACTTTTTTTTCTAACTGCCTCATCTTCTCTTCTAAACTAAAATAAAAATAACAACAAAAAGATTAACACTAAAGTTAAAGCAATGTAACTGCAAACACTAAGCTTTTACACATTATATTCTCAGTAAAACAACACAATGACATATCACATATCACAAGCAATTGGTTTTCCCATCAAAGAAAGTATTGTGTGAAACTAAGCCTAGAGAAGATTGTCCAAAGATAACACATTCCCACTTTTAATTTGAGAACAGAGATATAAGAAAACATAGATTCTCTTACAAGAACAGTACAAACAGGCAAATTTCACGAACCAAATTTGCTCACAAGAAGTAACTACAAAATAATAGCTTTCATATGAAACACTAATGAAATGAAATATCACATTCAAAGCAATTAATTGAACCTGTATTTGACTACATAACTCTAAAGCATTGCTTGCAAATGCAGATTATAACAAAAAGTTGTGGTTCTTCTGGACTTTTTCCACTGCTAAATAACCAACATTTCAGTAAGATTCCCTACTCCTATACAGGTACATTTGGGGAACAAAACTTCGGTACTGGAAAGCTCAACAATTTTTTGAGCCAACTCCCCAATATTTGTACCAGCCTGCAAGTTTTAGCTCAGGTGCTAAGCTCAGAGTGAACAGGGAGAAAGACCAGGTAACTTCCCCCAAGTTCTTCCCAAAGAGCTGCAAGAATCATGCTGTTCCTTGCCTGTCACACACACTTTCATGATCCTGCACAATTCTGTGTAAGCATCAGCATTTGTGCAGCAACAGCTACATCCAGGCTGCTGAGCTAGTCAGAACCAGAAATCACTGAAATCAGATGCTCCTGAAAGTCAGCCAAACACAAACACAAATGTTTGTGGCATTATTCTACCAAGTTCAGAGTTTGACCCCTCAAGATTTCTGTAACTGCCTGGATGTTTTCAAACTCTACACATCGTTGGTTTTCTGTAGCTGTTAATACTTTGAAAGAATATAATGCACTACTGAACAAACCTGTCTGAAGTTTTCTTTTCCAGAGGTGAAGCAGGACCTCTTGCTTGGCCAAGAGGATCAAATGAAGAACCTGAAAAATTATCAGAGTACTGAAAACTGTAAAATAATATGTGGCAGCTGGCAATTTCTACAAACCATACCTCTCACAGCTGCTTTAGTGTAACCTGCAGCTTGCACTGCTGTCATTGGTCGAGAAACCCCATCCTCAAATAAAGAAGAAGATACATTAAAATAATCTCACTAAAAATTATGTTGTAGACAATACAGACATAATTATATATTTTATATATAGTTTTAATATATTCTATATATATTATTTTAACAACAAAGCGTTCATTGCATATCAGTAAGTGTAAGAAAGTAAGACACTTACTGCTGCCAAATCTGTGCTCAAATAAAACACATCACTACTCTCACACTTTCTGGCAGTACTATGTTCAAAAAAGGATAAATTAAAAGTGTAGTAATTTGTATTAATTCAATGAACTTTTAAATACTTGTATCTAACACTTACCAGAAAAATTCATTATTCCAAATGAATATAAAATGTAAATATTGGAACTTTTACCTGTATAGTTCCTGTCATGGGTCTTCCCATAGATGAAGTTAAAGTTGTCTTTGACTACAAAAATAAGGAAGTTGTTTGAAACTGTCATTCTCAAAGCATAACAAGCCTACATCCTACATACATTCTTCTCAACACTAAATTTTAAAAGTGGAGCTAACTCTCACATAAGTTCATAGCCAAGTTCCCATTTATTTTACTCATATGCAATATACTGCCAGTGCCTGGCAGATGTAAGGATGTTGAATATTTGAGTTAGCACAAATTCACAATAGAGGTTTTTTACCTATTTGGATACTTCTGTCGTCTCCTTTAAAAAGAAGTACATCTAAAATTATCTGAGTCAGCATACTTTCCATTATTAAATTATTGAAATTGCTACCTTGAAATTGAGCAAGTAATTTACACAAAATACTTCAGTAGAATTCTGTGTAGAGCTGATAAAATCTGTCACTCTATTAATCTCTTAAGTTATATTTTCATGCAGATTTTTTTTATCAATATATCTAAGTATATCCAAGAACACAACCAACTTTTTCTGACTCAACTAAAGAAGTTTCAGAGCTCACAATCTTCAAGACTTGATTTCATCTTAACTTCCAGAAAACTTTCCCAAGCCCAAATAACAACATATCCAGATCCCCCTACAAGTGAACCTGATTAATACCTTGGACTCTAATGCCTTATGCAGTACAGAAGATTTGCAGCATGGTTCAGGAGAAAATAAAAAAATCCAGTAACCATGGCTTGACCAAGTGCAAAGTTGTGAATTAAAACTAATGAATAGATGCAGCTCACTGGAATGAAACTCTTAACTTAAAAGGGTTCACTTTGTGCGTGGAATTAAACGGCACATTTATATTTCATAAATTACATTTTTATTAAAGATACAATAGAACAAAAACCTGCCCCAAATCCAGTAGCTAGAGGTCTTGGACTTGATGTACCAGGAATTTTGGCTGTCACCTGGGTGGGGAAAAAAAAAGAGAACCAAACACAAAAAACTCCACCAATAAAAACCTACATGCGTCAATTATTACTGTTTCTACATAGTAAGATCTACATTAATGCAATTGTTTTAAATGGTACTTACAGGGGGTCTTCTTCCATGACTTGTTCTTGCTGCCTGTTGAAAAGCTACATCATTTTCTAAATCCTAGAAAAGATAAAAACATTAACCCTTTTAAAATCACAACACCCAAACTCACAATTCCACAACCTTCAGACTACTGAAAAGCAGATTGGTAAAAAATCAGAATTTCTTCACAAAATACTTGAAGATAACTGAACAACAGGGTTTACTGACAATAAATTCAATTACATTATTTGTCTATCTTTTTTGGTATTTTAGATTAGGAAATGTAAAAACTTGTTATTTTCTAAAACACAGAGGAAACAAAGCTCAAGTCATAAAATACAACATGAATTTCTTTTTCCATCCAAATGATTACTACTTATGCTATTTCTGAATTTTGACAGTAACAATTGCAATGCATGACATTAAAACATGTCGTGTCTCTCAGGTCCTGTAGCAACTCCCAAGAATTGGATACTGGGATTTCACACAAGATGCCAAGTCTTGCTAGTGGGCTTGGAACAAATGTCATCACTGTTGTCCCAACTCCACCACACCAGCAGTTACCCAAAAGTGGTCTGCAGGGCTACTTTGAGACATCCCAGATCCTCTACCCAATTGCACAGAGACCTGCAGGATTCCATTCTACTCTGAGCTCCTCCAACAGCAGCACAGTAGGAAATCAATCACCTACTGACCTTTCAGGAGCCTCTTTTGTCAGAAAACTTGCTGCTGCACATAGCCTGGGAAACAGCACATTAAACATGCCTACAAATAATTATGATTTTATATTTCAAAAATTCTAACCATTACAGCATTTTAGATCTGCACAAGTGTTTAGCTGGAACAGAAAGGTAACAAAGAATTAATGATCCAAGATCCCTGAGAAACTTCACTTCAAAGCAGTTCTAAACTTTTGTGTTACTGTACCCATAAATTCTTATCTTAAGCTAAAATTCTATGTATGGAAAAGGTGGGAAATAGCAAATATATTACCTCTGTGTCAAACATGGGATTATAATCATTGTAGCCAGAGTAGAGATCATCTTCATTATTCTCGGGAGCCGGGTGCACATTTTGCATCATTTTTCTGTGAAATATTTAATATGCCAAGTGTTCTCTTGGTGGTTTTATATAAATATTTAAAAATACAAAATATAAACAGTAGTCTGATCAGTGACAAAAACTAGAACTCACCTACAAACTATATTAAATGGAACCATTTCATGGATCTACAGTTTTTCTATACTTAAGCCACTTATGAAAGTTGTTTTAAAGATATTTATCATTAAAAATAAATTATAATACCAAGTAACTGCATTACTACTTCTAGAACGATATCTCCACTGTCAGCTAATTTATGTTTAAGACAATTCATATTCTAAAGTTAACTCTTTATAGATTATACCATAGTAGTAAGTCTAATGAATGGTATTTCATCCTGCTTTGAACCTTCCCTTTCCCCTTTCCTTTCCTTTCCTTTCCTTTCCTTTCCTTTCCTTTCCTTTCCTTTCCTTTCCTTTCCTTTCCTTTCCTTTCCTTTCCTTTCCTTTCCTTTCCTCCTCCTGCATTCTAACATCAACATAGGCACAGTTATGAACCCATTTCAATTAAAACGGGTTTTAAAAGCTGACTTTAAAGAAGCCCGGGTTCCAAAGCCTTTCTCCACCAATGTCTAAACGGCGCGTTCACCTGGTGGCCTCTCCCTCACGTAGGGCAGACACAAAGGTGTCTCACTTTGCCTGGCTACCTGTTTTCATAAAAACCTCGAGAAGGCAACGTTTGCTCTCATCGATAACATGAAGTACATGCCCTTCAGCAAGCAAGCCTCAGCCAGGACGAAGCGCAAGGTTCCTCCGCAGCAGCAGCGGGAGGATGGGGAGGATGAGGAGGGTTTCCCGTCGCTTCCCCACCGTGCGCGGTGCCCCGCGGCCGAGCTGCTCCCGGCACGGGTTCCTTCAGCGGGGACCCGGCGGTGTGCCCTGGGGCGGCTCAGGGACTCAGGGGCTCTGGGACTCTGGGACTCTGCCTCTCGGCTCCACCGCGGCCCGCTCGTCGCACAGGGCCGGGCGGCGTTGCCCGGGCCACGGCGGCGCTCCCCGCATGCACCGCGGCCGGGCGGGGCGAGGGCGGGAGAGGCCGGGCCGGGCGCTGCCGGAGCTGCGGCCCCGGGCGGGCGCTGATGCCGGGCAGGGCGGGCTTGTCCTTGGCGCTCGGGGAGAGCGGGAGCGAGCCCTGCCCTTGCTGCTGTGAAGTAAACATTAAGAGAGCGCCTTCAAAAAGTGAACTGAACATGCGCTTCATTTCCAATCCAGCGGCAATCCAAAACATCAAACAACGTTTCTTCCAGTGAGCTGCGAAACCTGTTTTCAAAACTGAAAGGCTCAATTAAATAATAATAGTACTGATAAATAAATTTTTTTAAAAAGGAAATTGTTAAAGCTTCCCATATGCCATAGCCTCTGAAGCTAAATTTAAAAAAAATCTCTAATGTCTTATAGGAAGACTATTCTCCCTAACATCTTTAATACTTTCTCTTGGTATTTTGGAAACCCTGGCAAGTGTCGGCCGATTTGCCCATGGCAAATCATTATACTCTGGAGAAAGTTTCCTATGCCTAAATGGAAAACAGAATAGAGAGGGGATCTCTGAACATGCCTACAGTATTTTTAAGAGAGAAAATATTTTATGAGACCAACTGTAACCCCTACTGCCTTATGCCAGTAGTATAAGAAAGCTGCAAAGACAATATACAGTACAGTCAGAACCACCCTTTTTATGGTCAGGGTTTGTGTGCATTATGCACTGTCAGGGTCTTCTGCTGCTCACCTTTCAGCCTCAAAGTCCTTTCTGAAGAGATAAGTGCAGAGACATGAGTGAAAGGTCTCTCTACTCTGGCTCCCAGCAAGAGAAACAAAGATAACATAAAGAATTATTAAGACATTATCACTTCCTGCATTAACTTGTTCACGTTCCATACATGAACCACTTTCACACAGAAACTTGAGACTTGAGACCTTTGGACCTGAGAATCTATATACCTGAATTTTCTGGAATACAAGTAGTTTGCAGAATAACAGACTTGCGGTGGGAAAAGTTTTCAGCTGCATTACTTGCCACAAATCATAAACTTCAGCATAAGAAATATATATAGATGTATAGCCCCTCTTTTTCAATTATATAATTGAACCTATAGTTTTTAGATTTTTCTTATTGTTCCCAGATGCATTAATATGTGCCTGAGCAATAGGTAGATTGTGTGGTAAGAGACCTAGCTCTGCTATCCAGCTTGTCCATACTGGGGACCTGGGCATATTGGTACTCAGCATTATTCTGATGTTTCAGCCCAGATATCTAGGGCAGTGAAAAGAAGGCACTGTGTCAAGGAGGAAGTGCATCTAATTTGTAAATGAGGTGATGCCAAGGCAACCCTAGAATCTGACTATGTTCCTATTGTCAAACTTCCTTACTCTCCAAAATCAGGTGTATACACTCAGACTTAAGTGGCCTCTGGCCTGTATGGACTCCATACTGGGAACATGCCCTGGCCCAAGTCCTGAGACCTTGCATTCCAGCTGCTACTTTTGACATATTCCTAAGAATATGAGAATCTCGATTATTTTGTTCACATTTCTAAAACTGTGTCAATTGACAGGGTTGTTTGTTTTGGTTTAGGTTTTTTTCTGGGGCTGTGAAGTATAAACACACCTTAATACATGAAGATTTCACACAAACCCTCAAAATCTCAGGCTCCTTTGTAGCAACACAGGGCACAATACTCATGGGTTGTAACCATAAGACTAAGACCATCTAAGAAGATGCTGCTACAGTAAGAAACCCTGTAATGGTGTAAGATGATGTAATTGTCTTTATTGGCTAAATCCAGAGGGCAACCAAAAATTGAAATTGCCAAAAAAAAAAAAAAGTAAATTTAGTATATAGTCCAAGTAGCATTGTATGCTTTAAATTCCTGACCATTTTAAATTGGATTAAACCACGACTGTCACTAAAGGCCCCACATCGGTCCTCTGACTGGCATCAAGTTACATAGTTGTGCAGCTGAAGTAAACTGTTAATCTGATGAGGTTTTCCTTCAGTCACTATCCAAGACATCAAGTACCTAATCCAGTGAATTCAGTAAAAATTTAGGACAGATTAAAGAGACCATGAAGCTATACTCTTATATAGGAATTCCTTTGCCTTTCAATATAATATAATTTCAATATATGTCTTTTTACAGTGGTAACTGTGCAAATAAGGACTCAGACAAACTGTTCCAGGACCTACTAATTTGAGTTCAGGGGTCACTGGCCACGGTCTGCCTGTTATAATTGCTGTTACTGTGTACCTTTCCCTTGCTATGCCAGTTGAACTTCATCTGATCAAGCACTGATTGGTGTTTTTCGGGATTGAAAATGTAATTCTCCCACTCTAATCTTTAAAAAGCTAATTTTCTAGCTCTGAATTCTGCACTGACCACGTCTTCAGGATTTCCTGCTGTCCTGGAGAAACCATTCAAGTAGCTTGACTACCACAGTGAAGCTGCATTTGACTGCTCCTCGGGGAACTAATGCACCTAGTCAGCATACAGTTTGAAAACAAAATTCATGGAAGAACCTCATTATGAATGATACATATGTTACAAATAACATGTATAAAACCATAGAATGTATGGATTGGAAGGGATCCACAAGACCATCAAAGTCCAGCTCCTGGTCCTGCACAGGACACCCCGAGGATCACACCATGTGCTATGTTGTACCATATGTTGTAGTTTGGGTTTGAAATGCGTTTGCAACAGGAAAATTATCTTAACAGGTATTTTTACTACTGAACTATATAATTCTATCTAGTTTTGCTGAATTGTGCTTTAGTAGTATCTACTTTACTACTATTTACTGTCTTATTTTTCAGATTGCTTCTTTAAGAATCAGCACTTTAACAATATTGGTAGTATCTGTGTCAGGCCATTTGCACATTGAAAGACCACCCAAATTAACAGCACAAACTAATAACAATAATTAAAATGATATCTTGATTGTAACATCATTTCAATACAGCCACTAATTATAAGACAGAATGCAAACCATTAGTTAGAATGCTACAGAACAGCAGTAAAGTTGTTAATTAAAGCTATCTTTTTGAGGCATTACACTTCAGGAACCATTAGGAATATAGTAGCAACAGATCATAGTCCATTGCCAAATAAATATACTTTCTGGTTGCTCTGGTGAACAAGTGATGTATTAAACAGATCTAATACTTAACAAATGTGAACTATGCTTCTGTTTTTATTTAAGCACACTAAAAGCTCAGGCTAAAACTCTTTGTATTTTAAAATCATACCATCCCTTTATTTTCTCCAAGGAGGAATTCCCATCTCCTTCATATTCCACATCCCCATGGCTCAGCATTAGTAAGAGTTATTTACCCTTATTACACGGTCCTTTTGTACCATCCTGCTTCTCCCCTGCAGTAAATCGACCCCTCTGTGGCCAGTAGCAGATTTCAACTCTGCCCATGGGGCAGAAGAGAAGCACACTCCATAGAAAGAGACTAAAGACATACAGGGATCAACTGTGCGGCTCCCAACAGAAGTCAAATCTGCCTCTACAACCATTTAGCTTTGAAGAAATACATATGCTGGTGAGTGCATATTTGCTCCACTTGGGCCTCTCCTGCTGCCAGTACAAGCCCTACTTTTCATTCCCTAATGGAGCCAAAGTCCCTTCCCCATGTTATTGGTTAGTTATGTTTTTTGATATTTCTGGGATTACAGCACCTTCTGTCCTTCCCATGTGAATTGCAGAAGAGGGAGGATGTGAAAAACAAGATTCACTCTCCTGGTAAAATTTAAAAGTTTAATAAAGGACAATAAGAGACAAAGATAATAAAGCAAAGTTTAATGGCTGGGTGCTTGGCGTTCAGCCAAGGGCACACATGCTGTTTTGGAGACACTCTTTATATATCTTTTCTATTGCATCAGCCTATTGCATAAGCAATTGTACATATTTAAACTTTTCTCCAAAGTAGTTTAAATGTTCCAAGCATGGCTCCTCCTTGGGACCACCTTTTTAGAGCATGCATATTTCTTGCTTGTGGTTTTAGTCTGTTCTTATTATCACCTCCAGCTTGGGTTTTGGTCCAAAACTTCTTCAGACTTTCTTCAGTTGGTTGGTGCTGATAATTAGCATATAAGTACCAGGGGTCTTCATCATATGTTCCTTAGATGTTTTCCCAACCAAGCAGGCAGTTCAATTACCACAAGCGTAACTATGTCAGCTATTTCTCTGCTATGCCTAAGTTTACAGCAGAAATGAAAACTATAGCAAAGTTACTTTAACATTATACATACAAAATCCATTTCAATATTTTGCAAAAAAGCCAGTATTATAATATGTATTTATAACAGAGGAGAATCACTGTCCCTAACTTGTGGAGGCTGCAAGAACTGGGCCTAAAACTCTTACAGCATTACACAAAAATGAAACTTACACTTTGTTTTTTAAATCCTATTTTCTTCCCTTGACTTACACTTCTGAGAATTAATTATATTTTCCTTTCTTCTTGCAAACTTCTTTCTCCTCTTTTGATCTAGTTTGGACTTATCAGTGTGTCTAATCACTGCAAATGCTGGGGAATGTGGCTGCAGTACAACAACAACAACAACAATAATATAGTTCAGATTTCATTGACATAGACTTGTTTTGTTCACCCCCAGAACTAAAACGTCCTGTAATTGTTGAGAGCTGTGATTAGCTCTCAAACCCTCGCAGTAACATTCCCAAAAGGAGCTTTTAATTCTCTGAATCCATTTGTAGATCTGCAATGGCTGTTGTCCCCTAGTCTATTGCTGATGATAAGTAAGGTATAAATACACATCTCAGGAAGTCAAAGAGTATTAAAATAACTGCTAAGTACTTCTGAGTGGAAGATATGGTAAAGTTGTCCTGAAGGCCATTTTTCTCAAGCCCAGGTGGCATTACTTTTATTTTCTAGGAACTTACAACTTTTTTTCTTTGAAGTAAAAACCTGAGTTCACAAAGTGTATATAGTTTGCTTCAGTTATGCTCTGGCTACACAAAGGTCTTTGTGTTTAGAACATGTGCCAAATCACATCATTTTGAATTAGTCTTCAAAGGTGAAAAATTGGTACCATAACATACTGCTTTCTACATCAGTCTACAAGCCCTGTGCAGCAGAACTGGCACAGCACCCTGCACTCTTCTGTCCCTCTGCTTTAAATCTTCCCATGGCCCAGTCTACTGCCGTTTTGCTCCAGTAACACTTCCCATCTACTGGCTTACATGGGTGGTGTTAAGATCAGGAAGCCAAGGAGATAACAGTTTGGTTTTTCATCTGCTATCTGTTGAGCAGTCGTCATGATGCCTTTAGGAATATATAATTTTGACTTCTCCATCTCATTGCTGAATGTGATTGGAATTAGCTAAGTGCCAGTGAGTGGGCAAATGTACCAAATTATTATGTTTGCCTTTTTTTTTTTGAAAGTAGAAAAAATGATAAGCTCAACAAAGTTTCAAATGATAGCCAAACAAAGGTTCACTGAACTCCATCAGCAACTGTCAAATCTTTATTCTGGGATCAAATGCATTACTTTTCGACTGTGGTTTCTTTCAGAAAGACAAGAAAACTTCAAAGTATTTCCTGGATATTTTAAGAGTACATTAATACAATCTTTGACATTAATTAAGCATTTAAAATGTTACGTATTCTCTCCGTGCCCGGGCGCTGCGAGGGCTGGGACGGCACACAGAGGCTGCGGCCGTGGTAGCCGCCCCGCCCCGGCCCCGCCCTCGCCCAGCCCTGGGCCC
>VWYI01005047.1:63013-74931 GCA_013399455.1 Anthoscopus minutus
GGGGCGGGCCCGCACAGGGCAGAGGTGGCTGATCCCTCTGCCCATCCCGCATCTGCCGGTCGCGGCCCCCGCAGCCATGGAGCCCTCGCAGGTTGCCATCATCGGCAGGTAAAGCCTCTCGTCGCCCGCAGGCGGGGACAGCGCCCCGGGCAGGACGTGCCTTCCCGGCGCGGTGCCTGTAGGACGGATGCCCGCGGTGCGCGAAGGAATTTGGGAGCCGTCTCCTGGCTTGGCCCGGCCTGTGGGGAGGGAGTTTGGGGACCCAGTGTCGGGCACGGCCCTGCCTCAGTTATCCCCACTGCTGCAGCCGTCGGATGTGTCAGCGAGCTGCGGGCTGGGGGCAGACGGTGGGTTTTGCCCAGCTGCGGGGGCGCGCTGCAGCTGGATCTCGGGGGGACGCACCTGCTTGGCTTTACTTAGAGTGCCTTTGTTTAAGCCCCTGACAGCTCTGTGCTACTTCAAAACAAACAGCAAACATCTTTACTGAAGTAAGTTATCCTTTAGGTTTGAAAGACTGCTGTCCCTTTTCATTGCACGTGTGCAATTTTCAATGCCTTGTGCGTGTGTAGGTGCAAGAGGAGTGGAGAAATCCGAGCACAGTTTAACGTCCTGTTTGTCAACTATGTCGGGAAACAGTTCTAAGTTAGTCTTAGACACTCCTGAAGTAATACTAGCTGGCCGCAAAAGTCAGCAGTATTTCTGGCTTGTGTGGGAATGCATGGTTTCATCCTCTCATTGAGCTGAACCTAAAGCTCTTGAACGAGAGTCTGGAGGGGAGAAAAAATATGTGCCAAATAGTACCAGTCTCCTGTGCACCACTGTACCGTGGTGGTACAAGTGTGGGCTGCAGCAAACTTTGTTAGCAAGAGTACTTGAAGCCATAGGATGGGAGTTTTGGTGCTGCTGTGTGCCACTGACCAAACTGGCTCCTGCTGCTGTTACTCATGGAAATTTTACTCTAGATGTGCTGAAGGGTCAGGAGAGTTGGGCTCTTGCCTGCTGTGGCTTCTGTGGCGCTACTGCAGGTTTTGGTAGCACCTGCAGAAGTTGTGTGAGCAGATCTACTTGTTAATGCTGTATCCATCACTGGGCCCAAAATGACAGCGCTTAAAGTGTCAAAAAGCGCTGTCTTGGGATCAAATATGCTAACATCAGGTTGTAATGATGCTGTCATGTACAATGCAGTAATGATGCAGGCCTGACGCCTACACTAACTTACTTTGTGTGCTCTGTGGTTCAAAAGAAAAACCCCACAATCCTAAAAACCTTTATTAAAGTGAAAGAAATTTTTTTGTGCACTTTAAGGAAATTTGATTTAAAACTGCAGTTTAGAGAGGTTATGCTACTTTGTAAAGATACTGGCAGCTCAGATATGCTTATGTCAGGTTGAAGTGATTCAAATGCTTTTATTTTATAAATACTCTTTAGACAGGAGGCTACAATAGCTAACAAACCTTGATCATTCCTATTCTGTAAGTTTGTTCTGTTGCTTGCCTCAGAATTTATAAACTCTGGGCTTACTACAGAGAGGTTGTTTATTTTTATTTTTAAGTGGTAGGTTTTGAGTGAGACCTTACTCTCTGCTTAACAGCACTAAATGCAAAGCTTCACTTTTTTTGTCCCAGTTATTTCCACTGATTCCTGCTATTTCCTGAAACTTCCTGTTTTGATCCTTTTAAAAAATAAATAGTTAAACCAAAGGCTGAGCATGTTCCTGTTTTTTCTTCCTTCTTTTCTCATCTGCCGTATTACTATATCTCTGACTTTTGCTCCTCCTTTAATCTTTTATTGATGCCCTAATGGCCTTGAATTTTTCAGTTGCCAGAGATCACTAAAGTTTAATGCTGCAAATACAGTGATCTTGGAAGTGAGACAAAATGCATGTAATTATCAAAATCCCCACTGTAGTGGTCATGGATATGGAGTTCTGATCTTGTCTCTGTTACGGATTCTTTTTCCCCTTATTTTTTTGTGATTTCAGGTTACTTAAGCTTGTGACACTGTGCCTTGGTGCTTCCATTTGAAAAGACTGCTGCCTGCTACACATCTAATGAAGTTAAAACCTGCATTGCTTTAAGAGAGATAATAAAATTGTCAGTTACTACAGATTTCTTCCATGTATTGCTCAGTAATATGACTTCACCAAGAGATGTAGGCAGACTGTTCTTGTATGTATCCAGTATGATGAAGCTCTTCACCTGAAAATAAAGGTAGTGCTAGAGGTGACTAGGTGGAAAAATAGTATCAAACCCATGCTCGGTTGAGATAATTTTTTCCCTTTTCATGTGCGTGTGGTACTTCCTGAATTGCCGAGGACCTGTGACATCAGTAGCTGGGCCTTGGGTTTTCTGATCACCTCTGAAGCAGGATCCTGCACTCTGGGATTGGTGGACTGCTGCCTGTCTACAGTCTATGAACCAAACAAATCTTTTCATTTTGGGTTTTTTCTTCCCCATTATTTTCATTCCAGCTTTCAGAGCAGCTGCTATACATAGCCAACAAAAGGTACTACTCTGTTAGAGAGTTTTGTTTCTCATCAGTAGATGACTTTTTATCAAATATCAAAGAATCCAAGCTCTGGTTTGGTTTTTGCAATGCTTGCAAGATCTCCTTCTCCCTATTAGATGCTGGTTTAGTAATTGGCTAATTTTTTTTTTCCAGTGGACTCATTGGTCGCAGCTGGGCCATGGTCTTTGTTGCTGGAGGCTTCAAGGTGAAACTTTATGATATTGCACAACAGCAGCTGACAAGTGCACTGGAAAATATCCGGTAGGTGACTTGACTAGAAATAACTGGGATTGGAATGAAACTGTGGGATTTTTATAATTATGAATGAAAGCTGTATCTTGTTATTTCAGGGAGCATAGATTTTAGGCTTTGAAGAAGGCTTTAACTTAGAAGTCCAGGTTAAGATCAGAAGATCTGTGCTTCCAAGTGTCACTGACACTTCTGAAGAGAAATTTAATTTTTAAGTTTTTCAAGATCTTATGTTTGTATTCCATTTTTTAAAATAATGCTTACCACCATTAGGTTGTTTATAGGTTAGGTTTAAAATATGTGAATGTAAGAGCTTTTACACAGAAATGCAACAAAGACCCTTTCAAAGTAGAGGTAGGTTAAGATGGATTGCTGAGAAGCCCTGCTACAATTATTAGCATTTTATAACTAGTTTTTAAACTCTTAAACTGCTGGTTTTGACTCTTAGAAGAACAAGTTGCTAGTGTCATTGATCAGTTATAGTTGAGGTAGGAAGCATCTTTAGAAAGGGCCAGTTTGAGGGTGTGAACGTGACATCACTTGTACCAGTTGAGTCCCGGTGGTCTCCAGCCCTCTTCTGTTGCCCATGGCACTGTGGCTAAAGCCTCGTGCCTCTGGTACTACCACAATTATAAGTTCAAGTCTTGCCTGTCTGCTTCCCTCCCCCAGCCTTCAATGCCAACAAGTTAATTATCTATTCGCTCGCTCTTAACTGGATTTCTTCCAAGTATTTCTCTAACCTTCCCTTGAACTGATATAAATCCTTCTGTGGCTTCCTTACCAAAGGACTTTGTGTTCTGCAGATTTGCTGCTTCACTGCATGAGGAGCCATTCCTTTGTGTTTGTTTTGAATCTGGCTCCTAAGTTACTTTGATTGACCCCTAGTTCTTGTGTTAGAAGGAACATGTCCGCTTGGTCCTGTGTACCCTCTTCTTGCCGGGCTTGAAAATACAGCTTTTATCTGCCTATGGGAGAGGATGAAAGTACATTTATAAAGTGGTTGCTGTTATGTTGCTGTATTGGCATTTAATGCTGGACTTTAGATTAACATCAACCTAAATGCATCGGTGCTCCCTTTATGCTGCCTTGGAGTGACATAATGTCAGCTTGTGTGTCAGCTATATGGGATGTAAGGTGCACCTGAATAAAGGTTGTGGTGTGTTGCATCCTAATTGCTTTCTGTAACAAGCCTTGAAGCAAACAAGAGTGACTTCAGGAACCCCTTGTAGATTGGTTCAGTTGTTAGAGTTCAGAAGTTAAACAGTATGTGATGTCTAGCGAGAGCTTAAAAAGACTTGATAACAAAAGAGTGGGAAAATCTATCACCTCTTCTTTTCCTTTCCACGTAGATATTAGTCCAAATATCTCTATTGCATCACCTAGATGACACAAACTTCTGGTTTTTTTCAGAGTTGCTATCATAATGGTAACCATGATTTGATTCTGGATTATTAGGTGGCGGTTTTGTGGTGTTTGTTACGAAAGCCAACACGTGCCCCAATTTTTTTCTAATAGTAAGGTGAGGATGTTAGCCTTCCAAGGTTTTCAGCTTGAAAACATGAAACATAGAATGTAATGTGTAGTAGGATATAGTGCTATTTGAGTGGATCTGTACTGTCGTGTGCTTGCATGTGTTCTCCTGCAGGAGTTCACCGAATCACCAAATGAGCAGTGTTGGGAAGAAGCACTGAAGGTCATCTAGTCCAACCTCCCTGCCCAAGCAGGGTTTTCTAAAGCTCGTTGTATCCAGACTGCTTTTGAATAGTTCCAGGAAAGAGATTCTGCAATCTTTCTGGGCAAGCTATTCCAGTGTTTAGTAACTCTCATGGTAAAGAAGCTCTTCTCTTGTTCAGGTGGAACTTCCTGTATTCCAGTTTCTGCCTGTTGCCTCTTGACCTGTTGCTTGGTACCACTGAGAAGAGCCTGGATCCATTTCTTGACACTCCTCTTTAAGATGCTTATTAGACATTGTTGAAGTCCCCTGTGTTGTCTCTTCTCAAGGCTGAACAGGCCCAACTCCATCAGCCTTTCCTTGTAGGAGATGCTCTGGTACCTTAATCATTTTGATAACCCTCTGCTGGATCCCCTCCAGGAGCTCTGTGTCTGTGTCCATGTACTGAGGAGCCCAGAACTGGACACAGGGCTCCAGATGTGGCCTCACCAGGGCTCCTCTCTCAATTTCACTTTACTTCTAAAAGGAGATGATACATCTTTGATGACAGAAGTGATAATTATTTTAGGTTGTTGCCTTTTAGTCTCTTGACCCATAACTCATTGCCTTTTATATAAATTCAGAACAGCCTTTCATTCTGCTGAAGAAACAAACTGATGAACACCCTTGTACCACACTGGACCTACTGAATGCATGCTCTAGTAGCCTGCCTTGGGAAATGTAATTTTTCATATGTAGCATGCTTTTTTTTCTGCATTGATATGATTCTGGTTTGAATGCATGATTGCTAAATTTTGAAATAATAAGAATCAGAAAAACAAGTAGTATCCTATTCCTGAAAGTAGTCCTAAAACATAGGATGCAGAAATGCTTTAGTGCATGCCCCTCTGCCAAAAATAAATTTACGATTCTTGGAATATCTAAACTTTTCCAAGCAGTTACTGTGCTATTGTTCTAAACATAATTCATCTGCTGATAAAGATTGATTAATTACCAGGCTTACTGGCTTAGTCTTCCAGTCTGTCTTATGTATTGCTTTGTTCTATCGGTACTGTATATATCAAGGGCAAAATGCAGCTTGGTTTAGGTCTTCATTGATAGTTTTATGTTTCTCCTTTGAGGGGAGAACTTCTAACTAGATGATTTTTTTCAGAACACAGTTTGATATTGCCTGCCTGTTGCTGTTATATTGAGCTTGTGCTAAATCATAGGCTTGATTCTACCTTGTGATTTTATCTCTGCCCACCCACCATGCCCAAAAGTGCAATTAATAACTAGGCAAAACTGCTTCACTTGCGGAACTATCTAGAGAACATATTGATAGGCTTTGGAAGGGGATAAATTCTACCTTTACAAAGATTCTGTTTGACTGAATTGAAAACACCTCCAAAAGGTAATGTTGTCTTTTCACCTCATTCCTGCCTGACCAGCTGGAACATGTGATTTCAGTAAGGGTGATTTGTGTAATTACTGAAGTTGTGTTTTGAGAACAGTTATGGTGCTCACATGCTTGGTACGCAGAGTAACAGGTTGTCCAAGGAGTCGGTGAAATCTCCTTTCCTGAAAGCTTTCAAGCCTGGCCACACAAAACCTACTTGTTCTGTTCTGTCTCAGGCTAAGTATTTGAGACTGGTGATGGTTTGGTTTGTTTTTGCCATGCCAACTCCATGCCAACTACCCTCTCTTTTGTCAGACAGCACTGGATGGTAGTGCTTTGACTGGTGAGTAGTTCTAGTCTTTGGGCAGCACCAGCTGGCTGAACTTGTGAAGAACAGGGCTGGTGTTTTCTTTTCCGTCCCTTCTTGTTAGTGTGGGCAATATGGTTATCATTAAGCGGTCTAAATATGGTTATAATTAAGCTGTCTAAATTCTAGTAAGTGTTTTCTGATTGCAACAGTGTGTGCTGAATAAAGCTTCCCAGTAGTGGCTGTGGATAAAGGTGAGGCAAGTGGGGTGTTAACAAGATGAGTTAAGTGTTAGCATTGCTTTCAGGGTCCTTCTGTAAAGACTTTTAGAGTAGGATTTGTAACCAGAAGCATCCTAGGCATTTTATGTGATTTGGAGTGTTCCCACAGATTGGATGCCTTATCCTGAAGCAAATACTAGCCCAGTTCCCAGAATAGTGCTGTCGTGTGCAGACAGGTACAACAGTAAAGCTCTGGAGGTACATGAAGCATAAGCTCAAAAGGGAAGTAGTATTTTCTTGTGGATGTGAATTACAAGTATTGTACAAGGACCTTACAAGTATTGAGTGGAATTCTCTGAGCTGCGCACACTATACAGCTGCAGAGTGAAGCTGTGGACATGTCTGCAATGATTGCAGTCTAGGGTCATCCTGGGGATGATCCTCGAAGTATTTAGGCTGTCTTCATTAAAAAGTCATCCAGTAGAGGTCAGTGGTGCACTGCTGTATGTACAAACTTTTTTGTCATAATGTATGGTAAGTATCAGGGAACACTCGTTTCCCATAGCTCTGTGGCAATCTTATACTCCATGGGAACATGAAGATGGTTTAGTGTTTGAAAGACTAAAATTTGTTTGTGAAACAAAACAACCACAATGGCAATACGTAGATTGGCAAAGGGTGCAAAAATTGAAAAATTCCTGGAGGGAAAGCCAAATTGAAGTAAGGCACATATTTTCTACTCCATGTTTAAACTGACTTAAATGCATGGCTAACATGAAGACTGGTTATGTTAAAAAGAATGTTTTTTTGGTTTGGAGTAAAGAAAAATCAATCCAGCCTCAAACTCCAAAGATGAAGATGGTAGTTTTGAGGGTTAGCCGAGAAATGGTATTCTGAGTGCACAGTGTATTTTTAGTGGTTTATGACAGAAAAGCAGAAACACAGGATAGCAAAGGAAAAGATATGAAACAGAAGATGGGTGCTAGCTTCTGTAAGAGCTTGGGGGAGAAAAATAGAAGCTAGATCTCTTAGTCTATGACTTTTAGCTTTTTTGAATCCCTCAGTCACCAGTCATGTACTGTAATTTTGGAGAACCTTGGGAGGATGAGACAAATACTGCAATGAGACTGAACTTCACCCTCTTCTTCAAGGAAGGAAGTAATTCTGATATAATCTCTTCCAGTGTAACTTTTTGTTTTGTTCTGTGTGTGTTTTTAGTTTGGTTTGGGGTTTTTTTTAAGTATGTGAGCAAGAGTATGCTGGATCTGGGTAAGAGCACCTGGGAAACGAACTTCTAATGAATGGATAGTAAAGACCTTTTGAATTGTTCATCTTGCTTCACAAGGTGTGAGGGAGCCAGAAGTTTGGATTGTCTAGCTTAGGGCACCTGTTTCTTTCCAGATAAAGCACTGGCACCTTTTTAGTGCTAGACACCTTAAGTGTTGGAAATTTCTGCCCAGCATGCTGTATATTCCTTGGGAAGAGGGAGCTGAAGATCCCTGTTTCCTATTCTTTGCCATAAATTGCTTAAGAAGTAGAAGTCTATGCTTTTCAGCCATCCATTTGCTGGTAGGAATAAGAAAGGATTTTTTTTTCCAGCTGCTATTTGTTAGGTCAATTTCCTCATGCCTTCACAAGGATGAGCAGTTTTTGCTGAATAATAACCAAAGGCTTAGAGGACTTCTGTCTTGATGAAACTGATGAAAACTAAACTGATATAACCATGATAAAGACTACATCAAAGAGCTTTAGCTGATTTTGATCAGAAAGTTTAATCCCACCTAATTTCTGTGGCCATTGTTCTTCTAAGTTGCTTACAATGGTTTTGAAAAATGGCTTGCTTGCTCTGGATGTCTGAGGACTTTGAACTGGAGAGACCTTTTCTGAAGAAGGGGCATGTCTGGTCTCAGCTGTGGTGTGTACTTGAGCATTCATTTCAAGTTTAGTAACTATTTGAATTTTTTGACGCTTCTTCTGTAGTCATTAAAAAAACCCCAAAATGGGTGGCATGGTTTTTAGGAAGGACTCTTGCCTTTATCGAATGTATTTATTTATTTCTGTACTGGTAAGGAGGTGTTCCTAGAGTGAGGCTTTGTAGCAAAAGAGCTGTTTGTAAAATGAAATAAAATATATTAAAGGGACTTTGCTTCCCATTAAATGTGAGTAAAAAAAATCTCTTGCTGATTGTGCACCAATTAAAACAAATGTGAAGTGGTGACAGTCTTGCATCTAGGTGTAGATCTTGGAGCTGTCTGTGCTTGAAGAGAGGAAAAACCTTTGATAAGATGGGAGAGGAAGGAGAAATGACTGCGATGAACCTTTATATTTTTGAATATAGATGTGTGCAGTGGCATGACAAATAGTATAGTACATGGTTTGTTAAGAAGGGTTTTTTAAAAATTGATTGTGGCTTAACAATGATAAAGTTTAAATCTGTCTATGTTGTTTCTGTCAGCAAACAAATGAAAGAGATGGAGAAGTCGGGAGTCCTGAAAGGAGCTCTGAGTGCAGAACAGCAGCTGGCTCTCATTAGTGTTTGTACAGACCTGAAGGCAGCAGTAGAGGGTGCTACTTTCATTCAGGTAAGCAAAGATTTGTCAACTCCTACAGAAAGATGATTAAAAGCTGTGCTTTGCAGTAGGTGGGCACTGGAGAGTTCAACATCCTGACCCCATAAGGATATAGTCATGCTTGTTAAAGTTCTTTCTAGCCTGGCATCCTGATGTAGGAGATCATGCCTCTTTGCAGAATTTCCTACCCTAGAGTCCTTGCAAGTTTATTCTGAGTTATGGGGGGAGAAGCTGGCAGCTAAGTTGAAAGGGTTACTGACCTCCATGTATAATAATGACTGTACCTGTTAGAAAGATGAATGTGAGGTGAAGGTTGACAAATTTTTCTGGGGCAGATTATTTCTTAGGGAACACCACACATTCTAGAGCTGGGTCTAAAATGTGTTTTTTCCTCTCCAGGTACCTAGTGAAAGCAGGGATGGCATGTGGGGTGACTGTTCTGACAGTGAGGGAGTGCTGTAGCCAAACACAGCTATCCCAGAGTGTTAGAGTATTAAAACCAGGGCTGATACATAGGTTTGGAATCTGTGCTGCTAAAACTGGAATGGGGAACAAGCTGAACTACTAGACCTGATAATTTGTGGCTGCTTAGTTATTAATGTGCTCACTGGATTGGACATAGTGCAGAGAATAGGCTAATCTGTGACCATTTCTGGAATAAAGTATGAATGAGTTTTCATTAGGATTGGCATCTTCTACCCTATGTGGCTCCCCACTATTATTCCAGTGTTGTACCATTAGCTGTCTCTACAGGTATTTGTGCTGCACTCAAGTTTACAACTTATACTGTTTCAGGCTGTAAATTCGCAGTCTGATCAGCTGCAACACAGCCCTAATAACAAATTGAACTGAAAGAGCACAGACTTGCAGACCTTTTATTCCTCCCAAGAGGGTGAAGTGAGGAGGAGAGAATGGGAGGCAGGGCGAAGCCTCACACAGAAGTCAAGGTGTGAATGTACTCCAGATTTTTACAGTGGTACACGGTTTTGTGTTCACTCCTTTTCTTCGTAACGTATATATTGTCACCCTCAGTATCTTACTCTTTCATCACTTCTCTTTCATCCAGTGAGCTTGGAACTTGTTAGTTCATACTATTGTGTTCATGCATGTACTGCCTACTTCTACTGAGTTTAAGTTGAAAATTTATTGTCTAATCACTCAGTCTTGTAAAGTCCCTCTGCAAATGTTTGTGGTTGTAATAGTGATGGCCAACTTAAATTTTATGAGCTAACTTTCAGGTCATTTATGGATGGATGTAACAGAGGGCACAGCTATCTGTGAAACAGCACTGGCCTGCCTATTCCAGTGAGTAAGAACTGACTGTTCTTCCTACCTTCTGCTTGTGAAGGCTGCCTTCTTGTTTCCAGTATTCTCATAGTTCTTCTTGTTTTCTTTTGCTCTTTCAACCTCTTCTTACTACTTTGTATGTCTATGTAGTGTCCTTACTTTCTCCCTATGCTACCTGCAAGGATCTGATCCTTCTTGGTGCCAACTTTGTATCTCTTTAGCATTCTGATTTCTGTTTTACCATCTTCTTATGAAGCTGAACATAGCTGTGATGGAGTTCATGGGTCTTGTTGCTCTGGCAGGAATGTTGAGTTTTGATGTGCTATTGGTCCCATGAGAGAGGGTCTTTAGCAAAATCTTAAGATTTTTGAAAAAGGTCTTGCATGGCACATCAGAATCAATCAGGAGCTTCTTCCTTCCCCACCACTATCAGTTCATTTACAAAATGAGCATTGGGCAAATGTTGCAAAATCAAAGTAGTTTTCTATTGGAAGTCATCTGGGCCAACCCATTGCAGTATCAACTTGCACAGAATTTGTGCAGTTGAGTTTTGGATAAACACTTCTGGTTTCTTTGGGTAACTTGTTACAATGTTTGATTAATGTCATTGTGCAACTTTTCTCTAATATCTGATTGGAAGTCTCTTCTTGCAACTTCAGTCTCTTGCCTCCTGTCCTACCAGCCTGCACCTCAGAGAACCTGTGTTTTCCTTTCGTGTAGCTGAAGACAGAAGTGTTGTGTTGGTAGTCTCCAAACAGCAACAGTGTACCTGGGGTAACTCCAGCTTTCTGGCGCTATTTTATGTTCCCTTAGCCCTCTTGATGTCTCTGAACATGTAGTTGTTTAGTATATCAATAAAAAGAAATGAAATAGCTGCAGAATGACCATGGATAACAAGTCATATGTGTAAAACTTGGTGGCACTATTTGTGTCAGCTCTCCAAACTGTAGCATTACAATTTAGTTTGATTCAAAGTGTTAACAAATGCACAGTGGAGCTGGGCAGGCAACTTATTTGAAATAAACTCTAATTTTCTCTTGAAGGAGGTTGGTGGAATAGAATGATACAATCTAGGCTCACAGCCTGATTTCAGCAGTGAGCAGACTACTTTATGACTGAGCTATATTAAATTTAAGAAACAGTGCTTAGTGCAGCTTTGAACGTGGAAGGACGAAATGTACAAATTGTAACTTACAAGAGCAAGTGTTCTGACTTTTAGTTACTTAAAAAATAAAATATTGGTTGCATTAATCTTAGTTGAATATAGAGAACTCAATTTTCATGCTGAATGATATAACCTACGATTACCTTATTTCAAAATTTTCATGAGAGCTGCATTTCTTTACCCTAGATTTCAGTTGGTTAAATCTTAACTTCTTTTCAAATATGGCCTCTGTAGAATAAGTCTGTCGCCCTGAAAATTACAAGCCTTCTGATTTTCTCTGATGTTCTTTGGAGTCCCTGAAGTTCTTCTTCAAGTTCTCTCATGTTTTCATATTTGTAGTGCATGTTCCCATGAATTGTAACCTAAACAAAGGTTGTTTTCCACATTCCTCTCTGAGGATGTCACTTGATGGACTTTCCCCTTGACCAGTGGAACTGGAGAGGAAGTCACCTCATTCTCCAGTCCCTGGTCATTGTTCAGAATGTATATATGTAGCAAAGTCAAAATAAAGATTGCTCTTTTTCATGTCTTAACGAGAGACTGAGTGCTGTGTCTCCTTTG
>VWYI01005048.1:0-30281 GCA_013399455.1 Anthoscopus minutus
TCCTTCCTTCCCTTTCCTCCCTCCCTCCGCACTTCCACACTTACTTCTGCACTTCCTTCCCTTTCTCTTTTTATAGCCCATAAAAACAATTATGCCTGAACTGTATCAGCTTTGTACAGCTGCACAGCATGCTTAACCCAGCTTCTCTTCCCAACTCACTGCTTGAGAGTTAATTCCATCATAACTTCTCCTGTACATCATAAAAACAGTATAGCTGATCTCCAAACTGGCAAGTCAATTAATGTTTACCACTGCCAAAAAATGAACTGTAGGTTTAATTCACACAGTAAAATGAAATAAGCACAGTCCAGGGAACTGTGATATCCAGTTTACTTCTGACACTCCAGTTACAGCTTTTCTGCAAGATCACTTAATACTTGTTATATGTTCCTGCCCATAATAAGTTAAAAACCAGCTGTCGTTGTTGTCTTATTCCAGTGCTCTGTGCTCCCTAGTGCCACTCCTCTTCATCACCAGGCAAAAGCATCTTGTCTGTGTAATCTATCATTTTGTTTTTACTCATTTGTCTCTGCCTTTTCCTTGAAAGACAATGTCCTTTTAATCACACTCTCATGCAACCAGCTTTCCAGTAAGAAATTCTTAAAGCTTCAAAAAGCTAGTTAAATACCACCAACTCACAAGTATCTCTCAGCTTCAGTGGTCTGATTTTGGTTTCCATAAACTCTGTGGCAAAACTTGTTTTCTATGAAAGAAAGACCTTTTTACAACTTTAGGGTGTATCCAGTGACATGATGGATGAGATGCCCACATCTGCAACTATCTCCAGAAAAGCCAATAAATCTATGACGCAGGATGTGGCAGAGGACTAAAATAAAAGCCATAAGTGCTACAGCCATCTTTTTCTAGCACCACTGCCTTGCAGAAGGAGTTAGTTCAGGTGCAGCATCGAATGGATGCACACATCCATTATGTGAGGTCCAGTCCCAGTTTTGGAGCCAGATTTTTTGATACTAACTCAGGGGTCTCTGCAGTGTGTCCCATTTGTTTCCCCATTACCTTAATGCACAGGTGACCAGAAATCAAACTGGTTTTCAACCTTGGAGACTTTTCCACATACTCTGATGCTTGTGCGAGATGAAGGAGACTTGATGAAAGATTCATTTCACCACCTTATTTTTCAAAGTGCATGTACTTTCTCCTGCAAAAATTGCCATCAGCATTAAAATAAAAAATGTTTGAAAAAAGTTACATAAAAATTATTGCTACACTGTAAAACTATCCTCCTTGAATATCACCTTGATCAGATAGTTGTGTGGGAACTAGGAAGGCTAAGAATGAATGAATCATCTTGTTCTTAGCTCTGCATTAGCAATTTGATGCCTCCATATAGCATCTTACCTGCATATTGGAGACATAAAGAGGCTACCAGTTTCTGTAGCCTGCTTCAGGAGAGAGAAGTAGAACAGAGGCAGAAATTGAAAACAGGAATTTACATGAAGAAAAGGAGGGGTTTGCTATCTCTAATTAGGGTAAAACCTAATGTTTCAATTTGATGATGAGCTACAATAAAATGGAGAAGGAATATTGTCAGTCCCCTGCTGCAGTTCATAATAATTTTTAATATACTAATTTCCTTTCAGCTTTTCTTTCACCACCACTCTCCTTTATTTCTTTGGAAGAGAGTCTCTCCTTTGCAAAATCATTCAGTCTCTCATTTCCATGTTTCCCATAGGAAGACACCCCACACAAATAATTTTGATCCAAAACAATATCCTACACACAGCAGTGCCAGTTCCTTTGGCAGTCATTAGCAAGGCTCAACCCTAACAATGATTAGAAGACATGGAAAAGTGTAAAATCTATTCCTACTTCAAGCAATTTCTCTTGCAAAACAAATGAATCAAATGTTGCTCTGATTGAACATCCCAGAAGAGTTTTGCTGAATTTGGCAAACATGAAGTATGTGAATTAGAGACTAAATTGGCTCTGGGAGGGATGGCATGTAGAGCAGGTGCATGGAAATTACAGTGTTTGAAGTCAGAATGCAATCTGCTTACAAAGGTAACCCTATGTATGAGGGGCTCCTTAACAGTTCTCCAGTGTCTGGGATGAGGTAAAAGTGAAAATAATATCTGAAAATGCAGAACCGACAGATCCATGAGAAACATGATTAACTGCTCTGAAGGGTGATGGCAATGCCCATAAATGTTCTGGTTCTTTCCTCACAAAATGCCTTAGTGATGAGGTACTCATTTAATTTCAAAACACATTCAACAACTTTATATACAGAGTGGTTTAAACATGTGTAATGGTTCAATTGCAAAGTTAAATTTGAATTTTTGTTTTAAAACACTTATTGAAGCCAAAAGTTTCCTTGCTTCCATCTTAGTGAACTAGTGACAATTTTTCCACACCATTTAGGTTATAACCCTTCTTTTTTACAAGCAGTTATTCTAGCTGATGGAGAGCAAGGAAGACTCCTGTTCATCCATATAATTCTGGTAGAACTACCTCTCTCATGCTTTAGATCTGTGCAGAAAATCTAAAGAGAAACTTCCACAAGAGTAAATTGAGTGTCTACCTTGTTCTTCATCTACATGTACAATATGCACGTAAAAAGTTTCAACACCTGAGGATACTTTGCAATATGAGTGTACAGCAGACTTGAGGTTCCTTGTTTGAGGACAGGTGAGTCTGCAAAATAATTCTTGTTTCTGTACAGCAAGTCAGAATCACCACTTTTGCCATTCCCAACAACAACCAACAGACCATGACACTGACACCCTGAGCAGGGTCTTCCTCCTTTCAGGGTTTCATTGTTCTGTTAGTTCTGAGGAAAAATGAGCTAATGTTCTCTTGGGATTAAATCATGGTTTACTAAATTTAAAAAGATGGAATTGCCCCAGACATTAATAGATCTAAATTGAACAGTATTTTAATACAATTCTGAACACTTGGATGAGTAGCTGCATTGAATTCAGTGGGATTACTCATTCCAGTAAGGACTCAGCTAGCCCAGTAGGAGGTTACAAATTTAGGTCATCATTTTTAAGGCTGGAGATTAAAATGACACATATTTAAGCAGAAATAATTTTTTTAAAAGTATTCTTAATTAGAAATTTTTATGACTATCAATAAATTGTTTTGAGTTCCTTTGTCAATGAGAAGTGTTATATAAATGCAAATTTCTTTAATGGTATTAATATTATTTATCTAGTTGAAAAAAAACCCAAGATTTTTTTATTGTATTTTGATTAGTAAAATACGAAATATGAAGGGCCAAATACTTCCTTGTTGAAAGCTTTTGAAACTCACTGTAGTGGTTTAGATTCGCCAATTTGAATTTCCTGGCCAACACACCAAGTAATGTGGTGAGTTTAGAGATGGCTGAACTCACTGGTGCGCCTACTCATTTCAGATATGATTTAGGAGGAGGGAAAAATAGGCTCAAAAGGTATGAAAAAAACCTTTATTAATAGATCTAAAAGACTTATAAGAAACAGAATAAAACCTTCAGAACACTTCTCCTCCCCCTGCCTGACTTATTTTCTTTCCCAACTAACAACGTAGAGACAAAACTTGGGATATTAAATCAGTCACCATTCCTACAATAGTCTTTCCTTAGTTCTTGCAGGGTGAGGAGCTTTCTCTTGCCATGCCACAGAGACTTTGCCACAAGAATACAGTTTTCTCATGGCCTTTCATTTTTCACAAACAGCAGCTGCCCAGGAAAAGACTCTGTGATCGTGAATCTCCTCCCATTTTCACAGTCTTCTCACAGCAGAATGAATGGCCATGTCAATTTATGGGGTATTATTCTTAAGGATGAGCTGTTCAAAAAGCAAAGGTTCTCTTTATCTGTCTCTGAGATCATCTTCATCTCTGGGAACAGAGGTTGTCTTCTTCTCTCCCTGGAAGCACAGGGTCTTCATTACTTTTATCTCTCTGTCCAAGCTTCTCACAGGCTCACAGCTCCTTCAGCATCTGCTTTGCTGCATCAATGGATGCCTCTGTTAGCGTTCAGGGACACATAATCACAGAATGATTATATGCAGGTGCTTTATTGAAGAGCTCTGGGAGTTGGGGTACAAACCTAAAACTGACTCCGACATGGGTTTGGAGTGATCATCTTCTATATCTTTATGTTATACTACATGTCAGTCATTAAACTTACATTGTTCTATTGTACACATTGATTCTACCCAAGCAGGAATTTTCCTGATTATAATTAAATTACCCAAACTGCATTACTCATGAGTGATAGTAATAATATCACAATGAAATCATTTATCATTGTCATTAAAGGGTTACATAGATACAGCTAACAATTACCCATAAATTGCAGGTAGTTCTACATAAACATTTCCCAACACCTACCAAGTCCTCTCCCTTGATTAGAAATATTTTAACTCTATACTTACCACCTCTGCTCATATCTACCATTTCGACACTCCATCCCCATACTTTCTCATGAATTAAAGGGGATATTGTACTATATCATAGTCCATCTCCATGGCTTCCAGGGAACTTTCAGCTCCATTCTTAGGGCAAGACAGAAGGAGAAATGGATGTTCCATGGAGGCTTGGTCAGGTTAACAAGGACTAAGGCACCTTGCCCACTCACTTTCTTTGATTACCAGATCCTGCAGAGCCTCATACTCAAGAGAAGATGTTCACACTCTGGAATATGAAACATCTAAGCAGTGTTTGCAGCGAGGGAAACACGGGTGACAGGATGTAAGGCAGAAATCTGTCACTTGGCTCATATGGCAAGGAGGACGGTGGCAGGGTTGAATAAATCTGAATCACTATATGGACACTAGAGATCACTAGGGAGGTTACAGAGCTGAAGGCATTTGATGCTGGCTGTACCCTGCGGTGCTGATTGCCACAGTAAGCTCTTGGTTCTGGCTGAACATGAGGAAATTAAAAGCCCAGTTTTCTGGAACTGGTAATTGCCTTGGTGCCCTCAGAAGAAAAGGTAAAGGTACCTTTATCCACAAGGGTAAAAGTAGAAATGACAGGCCAGACCAGAAGCAGGCCAAGGTTTAAAGCTTACTACAAGACATCCTGTGCCTCCAACACTGGGTAGTTCTTCCACAAGCTGGCAGTCTCCACAAAATGTAGAATGTCCTACTCAGCACATACTCTCCCTACTTAGGGATTAATAAGAGTGCTTCAAAATCAAAGCACCTCAAGATGTGATTTGAATAAAGAGAGGGCAGTGTGTTGCTGCAGAGGACGGAGGGACTGGTTTCAATTCAAGAACACATTAAAGAAAGTGTGAAGAGGAGCTCAGTGGAGGAGAGGAACTATTTTGGAGCTCATCCTGTGCATTTGCTAGCATCATGCACTCTGAAAATCTCTTTCACATCAGATACCACCCTCCCTGATGTTCTCTTTCATATTCCATGGCGTTATGTACGTATTCTTAACCAGAGCACCAGAGCTGACACCAATCTCCTATAAAAACAGACACACGACCAGTTCTAGCAGCAGTGGTTAGACCAACTAAAATCAGAAACAGAACTCTCCATGCAGGAGGCAGCAACACACATGCATATGTATATTTAATGTCAGTATCTACATACTAGTTGTAGTGGTTTAGGTGAACAATTTGAGCTTTTTTGCCAATTCACCAAATAATGTAATGGTGGCTAAATTTGCCAGTGCACCTACTAGAATTATTTACATTTCCTGCTGTGAGTTATGAATTAGGAGAAGGACAAGGCTCAAAACTTAAAAGGTATAAAGAAATCTTAATTATTAACAGAACTAAAAGAATAATAAGAATCAGAATAAAACCTTCAGAACACTTCTCCCCTCTCCTCAACCTCTTTTCATTCCCACTGGCAACACAGAGACAAAACCTGTGATTTTCAATCAGTTACCACCTCTACAATAGTCTTTCATCAGTTCTTGTAGAGAGAGGAGTTTCTCTTGCCATGCCATGGAGACTTCTCCACAAGAAATAGTTTTCCTGTGGCTTTTTAATTTCCACGAATAGCAGCTGCCCAGAAAATCTGCAATTGTGGATCTCCCCCCATTTCCACAGCCTTTCCACAGCTGCTTTCATGGGCTATGTCAGCTTATGGGAGTACTATTCTGAGCTGTTCAAAAGCAAAGGTTCTCTTCATCTGTCTCTGAGATCATCTCTTGGAATAGAGGTCTTCTTTCCCTGGGGGCAAAGGGTCTTCTCTACTTTCATCTCTCTCTCTGTTCAAGCTTCTCGGGTGGTCACAGCTGCTTCAACAAGTGCTTTGCTTCATTATGGACGCCTCTGATCACATCTACAGTTTGAACACCCAATCCCCTCATTCTTCTTTTCATGAATTAAAGGGGGTATTCTAGTGTATCATAGTTCATGGCCTTACAAAGAGAATTCCAGCCCAAGACTAATTCCCCTCCCATCTGAGACTTGACTCGTTCTTCTTTCCCTGGTGTCTTCATGTTTGTCCACATGTCTTCACTCTTTCCTTTTCTCACTTGAGAAAGGATCAATGTTTTGCAAGTTTCATCTGTGAAGTGGAAGAGTTAATATCTCACCCAGGCCTGCGGGTAGGCATATGAACTCTGCCAGGCTGCAGTCGGAGCTGCTTATGATGAAAGTTCTTCAGGGCCATGCTGGGGCTGTGCCAAGGTCTCAGGGGGCCAGAATGGTGACAGAATGGCCAGAATGGCCAGAATCTGCTCTGACTGCATGGCAGATCTCCAGCCCCTGCTTCCTTCAACTTCAGCTGCAGGCCAATGGCTTCCCTTCTGCCTGCCTGGCAGCTGCTGGGGCCCAGCCTGACCTCCAGGCTGTGCAGGCTGTGGTGGAGTGGGGCTGGCCTGACTGGAACCCAGTCTGACTGGGCTGGCCTGACTGGTATCTCTTCAAGGCCAGAAGAAAGAGAGAGATTTCCTGGTTTTGCCTGTCTTTAAAATGTGAATCTCACAGAGGTGGATCTAGCTTCTAAATGGTTTAATAGGTTGTCAATTCTAAGAGCTAGCCAACTATTGGTTTTTGCCAGGCACAGAGGAAGCTCTTAGAAGCTTCCCTCAGAAAAATAATTTCCATGGGTGGCTTCTTCCCTCCTCACCAGATGTCAATTAATGCAAAACCAGCACACTTCTCTTGAAACCCAAACATAAAGCTGTATATTCCTTGAATATGTATCACAAATGTAATATTTTGCTATTTAAAAATTAAAAACTATGGAAGCAATGTAAAAGTGATATGGAGCTTTTATTGTTACATTCATACATTGAGGGAGTGTGGTAGTAATGAATGTTCTTTGAATGATGCTTATTACTGTTTACAATAATAACAAAACTGCCTTTTAAATGCTAATAATTGCAGTGAAGATTGATTTGAAGGAATAGAATGTCCCAGGGGGCATTCAGAGATTAAATTAGACCTGGACTGACAACAAATTACCATTGTCTCTTTGAAAAGAATCACCAAAACATTTAAGGATGAATTTGCTGATATCAAGAAACAATTTACAGGTGATTTCATTAGATAATGAGAATTGATTATATACTAAGTTATCTGACTGTCCTAAAAAAGGTGAAATAGTGACAAGTACTAACAGTACAATACACTGGGAGCTTTCATTTCCAATCCTAAAACCAGATTCAAGATCCTTACTGCTTAGGAAACACTATTGCATTACATTATGAAGCCTGATCTTGATTTTACAGGCTAGATATATTAGAATTTTTTCTTTTTATTTCAAGTGCTTTGGATTAGTTTTTTTACTACACATTCCTAATTCACTGATCATTTATAACTGTTCTAAAACTCCCAACAATGCTTTGAATTGTTGTCTTCTACCTGCTTTACTAAATCACTTGGCTTAAAGCTGCGTCTGAGATGGCTCCTTCCCAAGGTCCAATTCAAGGCACTGACTCTGCATCAGGGAAGCCACAAATTCAGGCACCCACTAACACTTTTAGCATCAACTTTATTCAAGTACATAAACCCACTTGAAACTGGTCAGACAATGGATGGCTGAATGCACTGTGAGAAGGGCTTTCTGTCTTTGCCTAAGCCTGCTTCAGGCTGGCTCTGTTTGCTGTCCCTTGAGTAAGCAGTCATTCTCTCCTGCTCCTTTCCCAGACACCTACAAAACTATAAACTTTTGCCACAGCTCCTATCAGTTTTTTTGGGTTTTGGGGAGACTTCTCATTTCTTCACCATGTACAAGCTGTTCCATACTCTACTACTATCATCCCTTTCATAGGAAACGTCTTGAATCAGCAAAGTTTTCACCAAACTCATTATTCCTTGAATATATACAATTAAGTTCATCACAGAAACTCACAGTGTTCTGCATGGCAACAGCATTATACTGTCATACATTATGCTATACCTCAGTAACTTTTTGGTTGATTTTATTTCCCCACCTACTTCTGCAATTAACAGTACTGGCTGAGTATAAAATCTTAGATACCTAATAATTTTTTCCTGTGTTAAGACAGGCACACATCTCTATTTTTCACCAACTGCTATAATATTAATAAGAAAAAATGTAACAACTCCTCCGGTCTACTGCTATATTAAAATGTAGACCTGGTCTTGCCCACAGTAGCTGTTATTGGAGAAAGGAAAATCCTGGGGACTTCTCTTCCTATGGAATATTCTGACCTACATGCAGAAATTATCTGCAAAATCCAAGTCTTCAGTAGAGAAAATGTAAGTTCTTTGTTGAATAAATGACTGTGGGAGGTTTCTGTGATACTGGAGCTAAACAGTAGATAAAATACAGAGAATGAGATAGTAAAACAAAAAAATAGTAATAAAGCTTAAAGAAATTACAAAAAATTATCTGAATAGAAAATAAGAAAGGACCTGGAAAACTAGAAAGCTTCTAATTGTCAAACTTTTGGATTTTCTAAGCAGTTTTTCCTCTAAGACTAAGACAATTAAAAGTTTTTAAAAGCTCATTGGAAAATAGGTAGTACTGAGCATGTATGCTGAGCAAGGTAAGAGAATTCCTATGCATAAATCTGGAAATAAGGATATATGGGCAGCAACATCTGCCCATTATCTGGAATAGGATAAGACTCAAAACAAAAAACAGCAAAAGCAGCAGGGGATGTTAGCTATAAAAGCAGTAACTTTTATATAAAAGTAGTACAATCCTGATTTTTTCCTGACTAAGGGAAAGGCATCGTTTAACTTCATTTGGTCTAGGATCTGACACTAAGTCCCATTATACAGGCCAGATGTAAGGAATTTATTCCCCTTAGGAGAAAGCAGGAGAAGCAGATGGCTGTTTCTAACAAACACATTGCAAGCCATAGGAAGAACCTGTCTGTATTTCCTGTGAGAACTAAAATTTCACTAGAAATAAGAACATCCTTAAAACTAATGCATTTCTTTAATGGCTTAGAAAACAATAACCTACTTATTATCTCATTATGCCTAAAGGTATTAAACATTGTATGCTGAATTTTTTCCTTTGCTACTAAATTCTTTCTGTACTTCAGATGGTGAATGGTCTCAACTTTTGTAGCGCTGTACCCTAATTTATTTTTAATACCTCAGCGTTATAGTGTTCATTCTACAGAGCACATTTAGCTTTAAGTGGTTAAGTCCCATTTAATTCAATGGCCAATTGTGTGCTCAGATAACTTGCTGAATCTAAGTCATTTGCATCCACAAATAAAAAGTAACAAGAAGTTACCCTTCTTTCATTTGGATCCTGAATCTTTCTTTGTAACTCAGCAAAAAGAATGACATTTGGAAATATGGTGCTTGTGCTGCTGCATTACCCTTTTTACGTTTTGCTAAAAATAATTTGGAAAATCCATATCTACTAAAAAATGTTCCTTGAATCTTGACTTTTTTGTTTTCCTCCTCGTCATACTAACAGTTTGCAAATATTGTTTGCATAAAGGCAGCACCTTAAGAGTGTTCATCAGTACCAAAACTGTCTTGGAGAAAATTTTGTACTTGTCTGTTCTGTATTTGGTGTATAGATCCACTGTGAGAGCAGTCCACAGGATGTGTGCTGACAGCAGAGCGTGGCTGAGAACAATCCCTTGTGATGCAGGGGTTCCTGGGATAACCCACAGGTCTGTGCATCCAAGTGCAACCTGTGACTGAACAGCAAGACAGATCTTGGCAATTTCAGGGTGCATATATTTTATCCAAGGGTGTATTGCTGCTAAAATAATAGCTAAGGGGATACGGGGAATTGCCAGCCTGAGAAATCGTGATTTATTATAAAAAAAGTCCAAGGAATGTATTGCTTTTTGAAATTGTGCTGCTTTAAAATATCCTCTTGAAACCTGCTAAAGTGAGATCTAATTTAAGGCATGTCACTGCATCCTTGCTTTACATTGTTCTCTGTAGGTGTTACAGCAAGAGTTACAAAAGATAACAAGTTGCCCTCATATTTTTCTTATGACTAACAATGTGGCTTAAAGGAAGGAAACCTTAACTCTGATATTCTTTTTCCCTGGGGCTTATAAAAAACAACCAACCCTGTAAATGTTATTTTTGTTGCCTTGAGTTTTATATCCCTCATACCTAAACCAAAAGGAAAATGTTATATTGTGCAAATAGGATTTCAGTGGCAGCATTAGGAAATTCTCTTGTTTCAAGTTATGCCAGGGGAGGTTTAGATTAGGTATTAAGAAAAATTTCTTCACTGAAGGGGTTGTCAAGCACTGGAACAGGCTGCTTAGAGAAGTGGTTGAGTCATTGTCCCTGGAGATATCTAAAAGAAGTGTAGATGTGGTGCTTAGGGACATGGTTAGTGCTGGACTTGGCAGTGCTGGGTTAGCAGCCGGACTCAATGATCTTAAGGATCTTTTCCAATCTAAACAATTCTATGATTCTACGTATGGATCTACAGCAGAAAAGACAGCTTAAGATCCATCTGCTGTGCCTGGGATTATTTAGACACAGCTCTATGTGTCCCTCCCTCCTGCAGGATTTAATGCAAAAGAAAAAATGGGTTTGGTAACTCTCAGGCAGCATTCCTCAAGATTCCAGACCAGAATTAGTTAATCCTTAAGTGGATAAGGATGATTCATTATCTTATCATGGTTAAGTTGCAGTGTAAAATCAGTCTGTAAAACCAACTATGTTATGCTGAAGATCATTCATTTAGCCTAACTTCAGAATCTAAATTTTCCGACAGTGCTATTAAATTTTCTGAACTGGTTGTCATCTTGAGAAAGGCTTTGCTCCAGCCATGGGGCCAAATGATACTGCTTTCTCACTTATTCAGTAGCACATGCTAATGGACTCAGCAAGAAACTCACATGTGAGGTAAGAAAGATTTGCACAGTCTGGCTCCTCCTCAGCATAACAAAACTCATGAAATCACCTCATCAAAGAGCCATTGGCTGCTGCCAATGAAGTGAATGGGAGGCTTGATGCTGACATTAAATAAGAATGTACATTTTGCTTCTGAGGAGTCCAGGACAGTGCACAACAAAGGTCAAAAGTTATCACTTCTTACATTCTTCATAAACAAAGCTACAGCTCAGAGAGAACTCAGGAAGACATTAATTTGCTGTGTTCTGAGATAAGGTTATTTCAAGGCTTCTTTCTATATTTCATTTTCTTTTACCTTTCTGAGAAACAACACATCTCCAGATGAATTCCACATACTTGGCTGCAGCCCTAGAATAATTTTTTTTTTCAGTGAAATAGACTAAAATCTCATCACCTATTTTGATTTATAGGAGAGTAAAAGAGTTCCCAATTGCTTAAATAGTGATTTTTGTTTTTTTCTGTAAAATATTACTTAGATACAACTGAAATAGCAAAGTAATCCCTTCTATATGACTTCTGTGAACTGAGAAATCTCCTAGCTACTGAAGGGTGGTGCAGGACAAGTAAAAGATAAAATTATATGAGTCTGTAGTTGTAACACTGAGTTTATGATCAACAGAAAATGTCAATTATTTTACACCTAGATTTTTAGGGTGCCAAACTATTGTAGCCATATAAAAATGGTATATAATTGGCATTAGGTTTCTGTTATGGACTGGCTTAAACCTCATTGAAACTGATGTATTTATTTAGGATAAGAAAGAAGTTAGGTACATTTTTCTTTTCAAAGGTGAATGCAAGTCTGCTGGGAAAAAGGAAGACTGACATTAAGGAGGGCATTTCAGAGTATTATTTCATGTGAAGGGAAGTGTGAGAAATGCTAAAAATTGAGCAACAGACTCTGACGATACCAGTCTAAAGCAGAAACTGTAAGCCAGCTTGCTGACAAAGAGTCAACTCTGTGGTCTGGAAAAATATCTTTGGGATTTTTGGATTAATCACATTTAAAGACATGCATTTGTGGACTTAAGAAAGTATCAGAAAAAGAGACAGTCTACCCCAAAGAACAGAAAATCAGTTATGAAGACAACTAGCTGACTCCTAGTTTCTTCTTCAGCTGGAATAATTTAGCAGGAGGTCAGGAACTGTAGTGTTCAAGTTGGACACAACTTTTATCATGCAGACCTAGAATGACAGTGAAGTCTTTATCTAGAAAGGCAACATCTAAACAGAATTTAATTTCTATTGCTGTGCTACGACCACAATTTAAAAGGTTACAAATGCAGGAAATTAAAATTTAGATGTTTCACAGTAGTCATGACTCCACTAATCTAAACAGAAATCTTATCATTCATATCGATAAATGTCCCATGATACTCACAAATGCTGACCTCTGACATCTCTGCTGTGAGGGAAGCAATTAAATTGGAACTTTTTTAATGAAGTGAGGATCCTATTATCTCTAGAATAGTACACTTCCATTTCTGCATAATATTTATCTAACAATGGATTTCAATACATTAAAATTTCACAGAAAGCAACTTGTTTTTATTACCTTATAACTCTAAAGGAAAATAAATGTGACTACAACCTTGATTAGGAGTATTGCAAATAGCCGGTTATTTTTTATTACTCTCACTCACTGTAATCAAGCTAAATTAATGTTCCAAGATAAGAGACTTGACTAGACAAGGAGGGAAGAAAAGAAAGGTGTGAACGACCTTCAAGGTGAGGCAGATTGTACAGCGAGGAGTAGTATAAGGTAGACCAGCAAGTGAAATGGGAGGGGAAGGGGAAAAAAAAAAAGTGAAAAAGAAAATGCTCAGAGAATCAGAGTGACAGGCAAGAGAGAAGAACTCAGCAGCTGCTTTTTAGATTGATAAGAGGTCAAAGTTCACTTATTGCAGAAAGAAAATCTCATCTACTAGGAAGAGAGAATGTTTGGAGCCAGCATTTTGTCCTGTAATTGCTCTGAGTATCAGGGACAGAGGCATAGATTACCATTTGTGTTGGGTTTAGAGCTGGCCAAACTTACCAGTGCACTTAGTCATTTTCTGCTGTGAGATATGAATTAGGAGGGGAGCAAAACAGGCTCAAAACATAAAAGGTATCAAGAAAACTTTATTAACAAAACTAAAAGAATGGAAAAAAAAATCAGAACGAAACCTCCAGAACACTTTCCTACCCCCTGCCTAAATTCTTTCCTTTTGCAACTCTAAACGTAGAGAAAACCTGGGGTCTTAAATCAGTTATCACTTCTACAATAGTCTTTCCTCAGTTCTTACAGGGTGAAGAGTTTTCTCTTGCCATGCCATGGAGACTTCTTCATAGGAACACTGTTTTCTCATGGCTTTCCATTTTTCATGAATAGCAGCTGCTCAGTTTTAAAAAAATCTGCTATTGTGAATCTCCTCCCATTTTCACAGCCTTCTCACAGCTGAATGAATGGGCCATGTCAGCTTATGGGGTATTATTTTTAAAGATGTGCTGTTCAAAGGCAAAGGCTCTCTTCATTTATCTCTGCAGTCATTTTCATCTCTGGGAACAGAGGTTCTTCTCTCCCTGAGGGTACAGGGTCTTCCTCACTCTCATATCTCTCTGTTCAAGTTTCTCATGTGGGCACAGATTCTTCAACATCTGCTTTGTTTACTTAGGGCTTCTTCTGCTCAGGTGTACAGTTTGTGTTAAAAATAAGCTAGAAACAGTTGTAAAATAATTGTTAAGCATGTACTGTTTGTTATTGGGTTGTTATTTGTATTTGTTATTATATTGTAAAAGGGTTTAAAAGGGTAGCTAGAAAAAAATGCTGTACTACACATAAGAAAATCACACACACACACACACAGACACACACCCCCCACANAAATCACCCCCACCCACACACACAGACACACACCCCCCACAGCCAAACCAGCCAGAATAAACATAACAAAAGTGTATCACCAATCCCCAGCAAAACAAGCCAGCCTAAATAAAAGCTATGATGGACCAATCGAACCAAACAAGAAACCAATCCAGAAGGATGAAAAACAGGATAAAAAGAGGCCTCTGAACCAAACAAAACCATGCCATGCCGCTTCACCCGGAACACCAAGGACAAGACATTGCTGCTCGAGAGTGCAGCATCCTCAACAGGAATGCTCCTGCCTGGCCCGTGGGACCCCCATGCTTTAGGTCCTTTTCTTTTTACAATAAATGCTGAAATCACTCTTAGTACTGGGACTCTGGTCCCATTTTTAACAGTTTGAACACTCCATTCCCCCATACTTTCTCATGAATTAAAGGGAATATTGTAGTATATTATAGTCCATCTCCATGGTGTTACCAAAATAACTTTCAGCCTCAGTACTAGGGCACCTCCTCATTCTCTGTCCATCTGGGGCTTGACTCCTTCTCTACTGACCTTGGTGTCTTCATGTTGTCTTTCTACGTGTCGTCACTTGGTCCTTTTCTCACTCGAGGGGAGAATCATGGTCTGCAGGTCTCATATGGGTACTGAAAGGGTTAACATTTTGCCCAGACCTGCTGATGGTTGTGGTGGGTGCTGCTGGGCAGCGGCTGATGGATGCAGGGCCTGGCAACCACTGAGAGGGTCTGTGGTAGAGGAGGGGGTCCCTGGCCTGGTGCCAGTGGGACCTGGGCTTGGCACGGACTGGAGGGGCAGAGGCAGGGCCTGGTGTTAAGGAGATCTCAGCAGCTGTGACCTGGTCCAGCTTTGGCCGAGGTCCCCCTGGCCTCCCATCCCTGCCCAGGAGCCGCTGGGGTCTGGCTCGGCCCGGCCAGGCTGTGCAGGCCATGGCAGTGTGGGACCGGCCCCACCGGAGCGCAGTCACCTTCTGAGGCGGGGAGTAAAAAAGGCCTTTTTGGCCTTCCTGGATTTTAAAATTTGGTATTCACAGAGGTGGACCCATCCAGCTTCTCAATGGTTTAAAAAGCTGTCAGTTCTCAGAACTAGACAGCTATTGTCCTTTTCTAGGCACAGAGGAAGCTCCCATCAGCCTCTCCCAGAAAAATCACTTCTGTGCGTGGTCTTCTTCCCTCTTCCCAAATAACAACCAATGCAAAACCAGTACACCAGTGAAGAAAGTCATTTACAGAATAGCTTCCCTAGATATTCATGCACACACATCCCTCCTTTTATAATCTTAAAAGATACAGGAATGGGAATACAAACAAAAATGGTACAGGTGCTTCCCTGTTACCAGCTGTGATAGAAATCACAGAACTAGGTACATCCAGGGTTTCATGGATATTGATGGAGGAATTTTGATACAAGGAAGAACAAATACATTTGGATTTTTTCCAAAGCAGGACTTTTCTTTCATTCTAGAAGAATCCAAGAAGCTCTGCAAACACAAGTCAAGAACTGAGCTGTACTGTGCATATATATAGGTCTCCTATACTTCAGAGGGTCATGTACATAGGATGCCCTTCACCCTCCTTAACCAGTATCTTCTGGCACTTTCACCTCTCCTTGATCAAGAAATGGAGAAGTTCTTGCTTGTGACACCCAGACATTAAGTTCTCATATCCACGTAATATACACTTCCTCTTCTCAGCATAATCAGAATAATCCGTCAGTGTAAGACACTTCACTTTCATCTAGATCTAAATTTCACATCATGCTCATCTGCATATAGCTAGATAGTGTGCATATATACATGTCTGCAAACATCATCTAAGTAGCAAACTATCTTGCTAGATGATTCACATTATTTGTATTATCTCCTATTTTTCTAGTTATGCAGCTTTACTGAATTATTATCAGCAATTATTAGGGTCTACAAGATTAATACATGGGCTTTGCTTAGAAGGGTACAAGCCTTCACAATTTTATGACAGCTCTTAACATTTTTACTAAAATGAGGTTGGGTCTTAAGGTTAAAATCACATAAGAATATTGATTTGATTTCATTTTAAAGCAAAATTTGTACCCTCCACAGTTGATAAGAAAAGCTTAAACCTATGAAATCAGTAGGGTTTAAAAGTTATAAAATGAGAAGGCCGAGTAAATCCCTGCTATCCCCCACTACTTACTGCTCCTAAAATGTGGTCAGCATATGGAAGAGTGCACACTTGTCTGTGAATTTTAACTTAGCATCATTTTTGAGCTTGGTTTGTGTTCAAAAATCCTTGAGATTGACAATACTAACACTGAACTCTGCAACAAAAGTTGAATAGTTCAAATATTATGTAGAAATGTGGAAAGGACACTTCAAAGAAGAAAGTGGCATCTATTATATCATGTGGGTTTTTGCTTGTTCTTGGCAGTTTTGCTAAAGAACATGAAAGTGGAAAATTTTTGTCTCATGATCACTGCAAAACATTTTGTGCCATTTTTCTGTTGTTCGCTTTATAAGGAGACTGAAAGTGCATCCACTGAATAAAATGCTTTAGATATAGATCTGCTGTTCTCTTGTCACATTTTAGTGATTTTGAACAAGCTCTTCTTTCAGATATAGATCAGAGAAACAAGTAGGATGTTGAAGATTAAAAAAGGAAAAGCAAGACCTCCTTTTAAGTTTTTGTGGTAAGGACTCGGCAGTGATGAAAGATTTCTACTGTTTAGATCATGCAACTTCCTGGTGTGTGAACTGTTTGAGTACTGAGGATCTGGTACTTGCTATGGCAGGGAGAATTTTCTTCCCACTGACCCTCCCATGCTGAGATTCAAATGTGGATGATGTTTTTCTTATTAAGGCAAGAGTGTACGTTGCCTCTCTGAAAAGTTGATTTACTGTATGATTTGCATAGAGAGAGAAATTGTTCTAAGAAGAATAACCATATTGCACTAAATGGAGAAGCCAAATTTGAACCACAAATTTGGTATTTAAAAAAGAAACAAATATTTATTAATTTCATTTATAAATAATTGATAAAAAATTGACAATTAGTTAATTAAATCTATGGTGTTTTTAAAAATAAGGCTTAGTTACCTTTTATATTATTATGCTTTGATATCACTATACTTCTAATTTCTCCAAAGGAAAACACTAAACTATCCCATAGAAAAGGTCTCTTAAAATACTTCTTTCTAGGTCTCCTAGAACTTTTCCTTCTAAAACGAAATAAGTTCCTCCTGAAGAACTTCTCATTTTACTCTTGTAAGATTACCAGACTAATTTTGAAAGCTCCCTTTAATATAAAAAAAAAATCTGTAAATTGATTTCAGTTTTAGAACCCGTTGAAGTTAATCCACTGCTAGTAGATATCTATTCTATTCTATTCTATTCTATTCTATTCTATTCTATTCTATTCTATTCTATTCTATTCTATTCTATTCTATTCTATTCTATTCTATTTCTACTTCTATTTCTATTTCTATTTCTATTTCTATTTCTATTTCTATTTCTATTTCTATTTCTATTTCTATTTCTATTTCTATTCTGTTCTTCAAAAGCAATAGGAGAGAAAGCCTCAGTGAAGAATTAAATCAAATACAATCAAATTATATCAAATAGAAAACTAGATACAGTACTGATAATCAGTTCTGAAAAATACCATGAGGTAAATCAACACTTGGTTTTGCCTGCTTGGTCAGCTGCAATTTTTCCTCAGCTATCTGACTACAGTTTCACTGTTTAGCCATTTAAGAGAGCTCAGAATATCATTGCTTGATTCAGTGCTCTGTTTGTGCCCTAGGGTACCTCCATGGATCTCTAGCTACTGCTGCAGAAGGATATGGGTAACTAATGGGTTGGTTTTAGGGTTTTTGTTGCATTTTTTACTCTTAATCAAACATACTAGTCCTATCCAGGCATCTTTTTGATACCTTACAGTGCCTGAGCACAAGATGCCTCTCCTCAGGTAACTGAACTGAAGCCTAATTATCAGATAACAATTCTTTTTCTTCCGAGCTCAACATCCTAAGAATGCTGCTCCAACAGAACCCGAAGCTATTCCCAAAGGGTTGACATCTTACATTGTAACAGGCTCATCTGATTTGGTGATCATCAAACTCTTAAAAAATAGCAGAAATTAAAGCTTTACTTTTGCCTGGAAAGTAGTAGCTATTCCTGGAAATCTCTATCAAAATTCACCCTTACAGCTGCACTAACATGTTAAAGCAACAAGAGGGAGAAGTTGTTTTCCCTCCATTAACTGTCCTTTACAACCTCATTGCTCAGGTTTATTAAGAGTGGATCCCATGCAGAGAATGAATCCAGAAGGATTAGATGAAGGAGAACCACTTTTATGAGCTGTAACTCCATCAAATGCTTATCTGTAGTGAATTACTCTACATCTCTTAAAAATAAAAGTAAATATCCAAATGCTACAGCTTGTCTTTTCTATATTCTCCTTTTAAAATTATTTTCATTTGCTTTAATTCTGTGTAATATTGACTTAGTGGAGTTCACCCCATCACATATCAGTATGATTAAAGGATGGAAATAGAACAAGGTTATTTTCTTAAATGGGTTTTTCAACAAAAATGTCTTATGATGCCTAAAATACTTGCCCATAAAACCATTTGTGTTCTGGGCTGCATCAAAAGCAGTGTGGCCAGCAGATTGAGGGAGGTGATTCTGCCCCTCTGCTCTGCTCTTGTGAAACCCCACCTGGAAAACTGCATCCAGCTTTGGGGTCCCAGCACAGGAACAACATGGACCTGTTGGAATCAATCCAGAAGGGACCCATGAAAATCATTAGAGGGATGGATCACATGTACTATGAGAAACTGAAACAACTAGCATTGTTCAGACTGCAGAAGAGAGAGTTACTGGAAGACCTTATCAGAGTCATTCAGTATGTAAAAAGGGCCTGTAAGAACCATGGGGACAAACTTCTGAGCTGTGCCTGCTGGGAGGAGACAAGGGGTGATGGTTTTAAGATAAAGGAGGGTTGATTTAGACTGAATACTAGAAAGAAAGTTTTTGGGTTTTTTTTTTAAATGAGGGGGTGTTTCAGTTTGTAAGACAGGTATCTGTTAAGGAAGGAAGGAATCTCCCTTGAAATGAAAAGAAAAATGTAAGCCCCCCATCCCCCCTTTCCCTCCAAATTACTGTATTTTGAAAACAAGGGGCTATCAGGCAGACATACGGAGGAGGAATGTAATATATACATGTGTAATTTGTGCAAATAAACTAAATTTGGGGTGTTTCATGGTGCTGGGTATAATAATATAAGACTTCTTGTGTTCAAAAACTATAACCCATGGGAATTTGGTAAATAGCTTGTACCAACCATAAGACTTCAGGAGTTTCAACATTGAAACCAAGACTGAGGAAAAGGCACATTTGCATTTGAAGAACGGGTGGAGAGTGGTTCCTGGAGGAGATGATCAGGACCAACAATCCCATCAACGCCTGATACAGGACCATGATAAGATAAAGGAGTTGTCAGACATCCGAATCCCAATACTGACTTCCCGAAAATCACATCAAATATTTCTCTTCTTATCAAAATCCCTTCAGCCAGACTGGGAAATGGAGACAACAACCGGGACTGTGTTTTCCAAGTCAAAAGAAGTGAGATAACTTTGACACAGCCTCAGGGCAAAAAAACTGTATAAAAAGACACTTTGGAAAACTGGTGTTTGTGAACAGAGGGGAGCGTGGAAGGGGAGAGAGAGAGAGAGAGAGAGAGAGAGAGAGAAAGAGAGAGAGATTNCTCCGCGGTGGCAGCTGGGGCTGCAGCACGTCCTGCAGGACAGGAGGTCCGAGGCCCACACCACGAGGAAGAAGGAAGAAGCAGCCACTCAGTCTCCATATGGTGAAATCCTCCCTCCCAGCAGAAACAGCTCCGAGCGAGTGTCCCCCTCTCCAGCTGAAGAAACATCAGCTAGCTTCCGACTGCCACCACCCTCCCTTTTACCTGCCTCCCCCTTCCCCTCCTGGACTCAGCAGAATTCTTTGTTTTTTTAAGCATCCAGTAAGTACCAGGCATCAGATTTCCCCTCAGCTAATGGGGAAAAATTCCAATAGCTGAGAAAGAACAAAGGAAAAGACACCAAACCCCCAACAGAGGGGTAAAACACTGAAACAGGTTGTCCAGAGAGGTAGTAGATGCCCCTTTCTTGGTAACATTCAAGGTCATGTTGAAAGGGGCTCTGAGCAACCTGGTCCAGTGGAAGATGTCCCTGCTCTTTGCAGAGATTTTGAACTAGATGGCTTTTAAAACGTCCCTTCCTACTCAAACTTCTATGACACAAGAGATGGCCCAGAGTTCCTCATATTTCAGCAACTGAAGAGTCAGCCTTGGTAGCTAGGAGAAAAACGTCCCTAAGGTTTAAAAAGCACAGCAAGGACAGATAAGGGTTTTCATGACAAAGTTACAGAAGCCAAGAAGCAAGGGACACAGTATCTCAAATGTTTTAATATTGTCCATTAAAAAGAGTCAAGAAATTATTCTCCACTGAGAACACTTGTCCACATTAAAAAAACTTCAAATTGAATACTGTCTATCCATCTGAAATGTGAAATAATACTACTTGTTATTTTAAATGAATTATTATTTTGAAGGAGAAAGATTATTTCTCAGTGTGCTTCCAAAGGGAGAAGACTGGACTCAGAAGATTTCATTGTGCATTATTACTCTGCCATGGAAAAACCAGCTGCCTTTTATATTGTAAAATCAGCTAGTCACTGTGAAATACCAATTGTTTTGAATGGATGATCGACTACAGGTGCAATGAATTATACATCCATTTTTGGGATCCAAAGACATAAAAATAAGTTGGGTCTTGTTCTGTTGTTTTTTGGATTTTTTTTGTTTTGTTTTGGTTTTTTTTTGTTGCTTGAATAGAGGTGGATTTTTTTTTTTGGTTGGTTGGTTGGTTGTGGGGGGGGGTTGTGTGGATCTTTGTTTGGTTGGGTTTTTGTTTTTATTTAAAACTGTCTTTCTTTGGTAGCAATCCTTTGGAAGCTGCAATTGCTGGAACAGCCTTCAAGATTGCCTTAACAGACAGACTCTCTGCAACACTACAGGGAACAATAAAATCAAAACATCTGTTTCTTTCATATTATTCTGAAAAAAAAGAGAAGGGAGACAGTTCTGAGAGAGAAAGAGGAAGATGCAGGTATGCACTTTAGGATCTACAGTCAACACGGGGTATTTTTATTGACTACCATAACAAAACAAGCATGAAGAAACACCCAATGCTACACTGTATTTCTATATTATATAACTTGTAGCCCTTTCTCAAGGATTCATGCACTGTGCTGTGAAGTGATAAAGAAGCTAAGTAAATCAAATAAATTAAGTGAGAACAACAAACACTGCATAGAAAAAGTCCAAATATGGGCTAGAGTACTACCTACTAGATGATATACACCAATCAAGAGCTCTGAAGAGCTGAATCATTTGTCACAAGAGGTTTTAAAATTGCTCCACAAATTACACATTTAAGAATAAACATCCCCTGCTTTGCAACATATGGTATATTTAGGATGCTACACAACATCTGTTCAGCTTCACAAAGAAACCTCACACCACAGTTCTGCAATAGGAGGTAAAACAGAAGCTCCATTTTTAGAAACAACTGAGTCAGGAAACGGCACACCTCCACAGCTGAAACTAGTTGGGAAGTCTTCTCCTGCCTTTGTCAAAAAGATATCATGAAAATCCTAGCACTGATCACTTCATCAAAACCATGAGAAAAAGTTATCTTTGCTTAATGAAGTCCATGTAACTGGTATATTCCAGCTGTGTCAGCTGTTTAGGGAATTGTCAGCAACACACTAGACAAGACATTATTTGAGATTTGAGCAAAGCTTTCCATCAGAGGAAGACCACCACTTTCCACCAATCTCCTAATCTTTGATTTTCCTTGGGCGTTCCTTACTCAGAAGCAGTTTGCAGGGCTGAGTCTCTGACAAATAACAGAAGCACATACATTAACAGCTTAATTTCACAGTGCTTTTTACTGTGTCAGCTCCTGTTCTTCTGCCTCTCCTCATCTAGGAAGTCTGTCAGAGAATCTCTCTCCTCCTTGCCTAGGATAAGCCTGGTTCTATTTTTTCCTTTAAACTCTAGAATAAGCAAGGAAAGTTATTGAGAGCTGTGTATGGTCTGTTGTACCGAGCCCATCTGTAGGATGTGCCTCATCTAGGCACTGGCTGAAGCAATAGGCAGGCAGTACCTCAAGATTTGTATCTACTAAACTTCTGATGTGGAGGGCCAGCATATGGTGATATAAAGACATGGAATAATACCAGAACTTCCAACCTCATGTGAAACAAGCAGATTGCTTCAGATCAGTATCCTGCCTCCAACAGTGACAATACATAAACAGCCATAGGAGAGAAAGGTCAATGATGTGCAATACTTCTCTTGAGTATTCTTCTGGCCATCAGCTATACTCAAGTCAGAGATTTCCTGATCCTCATAAGACTTGTCGTCTAGCTAATGACCCTCAAAGTGTTTCTCTCTCTTGTTCACTCTCCTCTTGAAACCCTGTATTACCCATCTTGTAATAAAAGCTTTCTTTGGAAAGAAGTTGCACCGCTCTGCATTAAGAACCAAGCTGAACAGAGCATTTCCTTGCTTTTCCTATGGCTTGAAAGGGTATAACACTGTTGAGGTGAAAAGAACAATACTGTTTCTCGTGTTTGTGGAGATTTTTAACATGTCCATCTAGTGATGATAAAAGTGGGAGGGGGAAAGAATATGGAAAGGAAGAATAAGTGGTAATAGGAAGAAGAAAATAAGAGATGGGAAGAGAATTTTATGAGCTGAACATTTTAGTCAGAGAGATAAAGGATAAGACAAATATCTGGACTGCCTTTTGGATTTAATATAGTAGAATAAGAGTGAACAAGAATTTTCATTAAAGTCTTCAGAGAAAGTTATTCCCTATTGTGTAAAAAGCATTGATATGCATGCCTCCTATTAACTCTAATGGGAACCAGATATGCAAATCTTCTCAGAGAACTCCCACAGAGTTTTGTGCATAAATCCTTCAATAAACAGTAGGTTAATAGCCCCACAGGTATAAAACAATTGCATGCTTATTAACTTCTGGAGATTTTCTTGAAAATTACTCTTACGAGTACTGTGTTTTTTGGTAGAATCATGGTGACATAGCTATGTTGAATCCTCCCATGCTGTTATGTAGAAGGTGATGCTTACAGCTGGTAAACCACACAGCAGAGGATTTAGTCACAACTGCTTATTGCCTCAATTATGTCTTGCATTGGCTATTGAATGTCAGATTGTTCAAGAATTTGATGTTCTTGGTGCTTTTTCCTCAAAATCAAGTACATATGTATCTATTTATATCTATATTTATGAAAAAAATAGATGATTCCTTATCTCTGTCATGCTTAAGTCTTATTTGATACTTGTAAATAATCACTGAGACTGGATATGTGTCACTGCAGTGTCCTCCTTCAAATGATGCAACTTAATATTTGGAAAGTAATGGTCCACATCCTCGGTGGTGTGAAGCCAAAGATCACCAGGAGTCTGTGCCACTTCCTCAGCCACTACCTATGAGCACCAGAAACTCTTGATGTGTTGCTTATTGAGATTGCACTCCCTCTGTAGGCCACAGAGTGCATTCCTTAAGCTGCTGGTGATGACATCTTAAATAGCAAGAGTGCTTCATACTCCTATGCCACCTTCAACTTGAATAGATGAATTGAAGCATTAGCTGGTAATTTTGTAGTCTCTAACACTTTTTGGAAGTAGGAAACTGCTTTTACACTCAATTTAGAGAAAATACATTCTCAGGTATTAATAATCTTGTACAGTACTGCTCAGGATGTTTAGTCATGGAGCCTTGTAGACACCATGTGAATTGATCTACCAATCTCTCTGTGTTCATAGTTTTATTTTGATTTACTGTTTGATAACTATACAGGGGATTTGCCTGTCACAAATGGTCACAGCTCTGACCAATGAGTACATTTTCCTGGTCACCTTCCAGATTTGGTGCTGCTTGGGCTGCTTAGGAAGTCACTGTTTCACATGAAGTAAGAAGGTCCTAGAATTAAGTGATTACAGCTGAAACTGCAAAGACAAGCAAGCTTAAGGCAACATTAAAAGCTAATAAGCTGGATTCTGCCTTGGTTTATGTATTTGTGTCTGTGCATTTTGTGACTAAGAGTATCATGTTGTATATTACCAAGTTAACTAAATGATGACCCTCTAACTGAATTTCACAAAACTAGAAACAGAAGAGAAAACAATGAGAGAGAATTCAGGACATTTAGGCTGAATACCACTTCAATTTTCTTACAGTGAGCAGTGTCGGATCTTTTGCAGAGAAGATTTCTCTGCTATTTAGGAAAATTCTGCAGAAAGAAAAACAGGAAAGTAAAAATCCAAGGGGGTGGGCTTTCTTTTGCTGGATGGGACCCATGCTGGCTGTTCACTGTAGCATCTAGTAGCTTCCTAATCTATATTGCTTCTGCAACCACTGCTGAGCTCAATAATGGAACATCACAACTGAGCATAAACATAAATCTGTTGACTTTTTTTCCTGTAAGATCTTAAGTCAGCCAAGATCTCCACACCATAGCAACTGGCTTGGAACAGAAGGTGACAAACTACACAACATCCCCAGGAAATCAGGCTGCAATCTGCTAGGTGTGTGGTGTCACAGTGCATGAATCTTTCTGGCTTTGGGACACTCTCTCCTTGTGGTCCTTGAGACTGCATGCTCTGATCACAGCTTAGCAGAAGTCAAGTGCCAGTCTGAAAACACCGCTGCCTTTATTTGCAATCAGCTTTAATGCAAAAAACTATAATTTTGACTCTTTAGCTGTTGAGGCTTCCATGCCTTCTAGTGTGCTTGCAGTTAACAGCACCACAATTTACAGCTTTACTTTGAGTACCTCCACAGTCCCATCCACTGTTGGAACATGCTAAATGAAAGTCATTTCTGCAGAAGATAAGAACCACTTTTTCTTTACAGGGGCTTTAAATTGTAATGGTATATTAAACCACAACTATGGATTAGAAGGGAAAAAACCCCCACAACGACATGATTAGCCATTGAAACACTCAGTAAAACTGTTACTTATAAGAAATAAGAAGATGAAGATGTACAAATAAAAGCACAGCATGTTTTCTTTGAGAATCCTTATTAATGAGACGGACTGTGGGTCTTCAGTATTAAACTGCCAATGAACAGCAGCCATTTATATCTGAACAAACTGATCCCAGCAAGATTAGCAGAGCTGGGGGACAGATTTCAAGCCTCTTATTACTTTATATGGAGACAGATCCGTATCTTAGATAGGATTGCCTCCTTCAACAGCGTTATCCCTGAACAGTGTCTAGAGGTGATTTCTGTGCACACTGGGTCTTTATGGAGGCCAAGAGTGCTGAAGGGAAATAGGCACTTTGATTCTGCTGATCTGCAATGGAGATGAAGCATCCATCTTCTGTTAATTTTTAAAATAAGCCCAGGTTTTTTTTTCTTGGGAGGAACAAGTATGAATGCATTTGTTGGTTGTCACACCACTGGGAATTGTACCGAGATTCTGGAAATTGTTGGAAATACTTAAAATAGTGCATTTAAATTATATTTGGAGATTTTCTTTTTACAACATTTTTATGCATCAGAAACAGGAATTTTGCAACAGCAGAAGTGGGAATAGCTTTTCATGGAAAGCTGCCAATCTCCTGACACATCTCTAGAAAAAGATGAGCGAAGCAAGAAAATGAAGAGATGTTTCAGTGGTGATGGGGTTTTCCTGTTTTTTTAAAGGTATATATATAGAATGAAAACTGTGGAAAAGACAGACCAAAATAAGACAATGGTAGTTAAGTTTTCAACTCTAAAACCTTGACATTTTTATAGTCACCCTATGTGTCCCCTTTTGAGCTAAGAATCATAATATTAATCTTTGCAGGGGATTCACATAGATGGCTTGTGGGAAGCTGAATGGGCCTCTACTGCAAAAATATATTTATGTTTTCTGATCTGTGTAGGAGGACCTAGTAATTCTTTTCTATTTAATCAGCAGATTCACTTAAAACATGCTGACTGTTTTTGGATTCATAACTAATAGACAGTATACCAGTTTCATCAAACCCAAAATGAAACGTACAGTTTAGAAAGCCAAAGAGAGCAATGAAATATGTGATTATTTAATAGAAAATGGTAATTTAAGAGCCTCAATTCTGTTCATCTGTCCCTAAATTTTATTGGTAACATACAGTCCAAAGTCATTGTTTTCCAAATACACTACACATGTACAAAGCCATTTAATGTATTTGGCTTTGCAGATAGTGTTTCTCTAACTTAAGTGCACAATAATATATAGAACCAGAAAACAGGAAGTCTAAAACAGCATAGGCACTTTGGAACCATTGCACTGCCCATTAGGAGAATGCAGGAGTGCCTTAACTGGCCAAAATAACAGAAAAGAGAATAGACAAGAAAACCTCATGGTCTAAGTTTCCTGTGATCTCTACGGAGAGGTTTTCTTACACTATGGTTTACAACTATAATTTCAAACCACAATAGAAGTGAAAAATGGGCACCCTGGTCTTAGTACCAAATATTCAAGAGGATTTGCCTTTTAAAATCAGCTTTGACTCAAAAATTCCAAGGTTCTGTTTTCTCCTTTCCCCTTTTACATCTTTGATTTGAGCTATTTGATCTGTCTATATCCTATCTCTCTGATCAAGTTAATAAATTTGACAAACTGAGCTACTATTTCAGGAGGATCTTCCTAAGGCTATTTTTTTTTTCTTTTCTCTCTGAAGCCCTCTCTTTACAGTCTCTTGCTGTAGAAGACAAAGGACTACTTTCTTTCCATGTAAGCCAATACATAGCCTTATGGTAGGGCATTGTGATCTGAACTTACTTCAGTTATTTTAACTGTGAGCCAAAGCTATCCTACCACCTATGTTCTTAATAGCCATGCAAGGGGAAAAAGAAAAAAAATAAAAGATTAAGAGATGATACAAAGTCAATATAAGCGAAGTTAAAGAAATTAAAACAAAAGAGTAAAAGCATTAGGGATTTAGAAAAAAACCAAACCCCAAAGACATACCAAGATAAAAAAGCTAATAGGAGAAGCAAAGGAGGAGATGTCAGCTCTGCAAGATCAATGGTTAACCCACTGCAAGGAGCTCTGCAGTCTGACACTTACCCACGTGACTCGTACCTGACCTGCCAAGACTCTGTGCATGATTGCTTGAGTGATAAATATATAAATGCTCAGCATAACTCTTAAATCATTACTGGGAGCATTAGCAAAAATTAGGTATTTGCCATGTTATCATGGTTGACTCTCAAAGGTATTATCCTGCTTCCAAATCTCCAAGCCTTGCCCAAAGTGCCCACATAAAAGTTATCCACAGACATGCGGATTACAGAAGGAAGTAATCCCCTCTCCTTAAATATTTAGTCAACTGCATTCCATACTCATGTTTCTCTTTGCACGGTCTACCATGAAAACAGAGGCACTAGGATGACTTAGAAACAATTAAATGGTAAGGTATCTCATCTGAGAGATTTGTTACCCTATTTCTTCTCCCAAAGATATTTGGGAATCTCCTTATAAAGAGAGAAATTGGCTCATTAAGAAGGGGAATTACCAGCATGGGTTCACTATGGTCTGTCAGAAGAATATGAGTACTGTCATAAAAATATGAGAATGAATTGATGTAGACATCAGGACAGAAGCCAGTCTGAAATAATATAACATATAATCCAGAAAGTCTTTTGAAAGCATTCCCTATGCAAAGTTAAGCAGAACAGGCCTAGTTTCTGGATGAAAAGTCAGAATAATAATCTGTACATAAAGCTGACTGCTGAAATGATAGGCATTTGTAAATGGTGGTAAATTTCATTTTTAATGGGCAGATGTGATCTCTACCAAAGGGAGTAGTAAGCCTAGTTTTGCTCAACAGTTTTAGTATATTAACTGTCTGAATAGAGGAACAGGTTTATATGCTGCTTCTATGCAAAAGGAACATCATCAATCTTATTCAATTATATAAATACTAACACTTTCCTGTAATTGTACCATAAACCATAAAATTACCTGCTAAAGGTTAAAAGCATTATACAGATTGGCAAGATTCTTCTCTTTGCTTTTCCGACCAGTGTAGTAACTTTTACCCTTTCAAAGACAGAGACCATATTGCCACAGTGGCTGCCTAGCACCTTCAGGATTTGTGCTTCTGAGCTCCTGATACTTGTGACAAACTAAGGAACATATGAGGAATAGGGGCTAAGTTTAAATATTTTAAAATTAAGGCAAATTGTTGAAAGTTCTTTTGGTTTCCAAATTCTTGTATGCATAAATGTTTACTCTGTGATAATTGTTAGGTTGCAACTAAATCTTCCAGGTTCTAAAGGAGATTATTAAAGAGGGCCAGAGAATGTGCTGTGTTACAGCACTTATGTTTCAAGAAATGCTGTCTCTGGAAGCATTGTTGTTTGCTCACAGTGGCTCTTCTGAATACAATTTTAAGTAATTTGTTACCCATGGAACCTCTCCTCTATCCATGCAAAATCATATGTTCTGTGTCACTGGAGATGGACCACTCTTCCCGTGACCTCAGGATTTTGCACTGAGCAAGCTTGGCAATTTTCAGTCTGCTATGTTTCTTTCTAGAGAGAGAAGATCCATGGAGGTCATACAACTGGGAATACTTTTGAAGAAGGGGATAGAAGCTGCTTCACTTTTGTCTTCTCCCCTTTCTTACACTCTTACACCAACTCAGCTTTGAAGGGAGTTGCAATGAGGACAAGAGGTGAGAAAGGAACCATCTACAGAGGCAACAGGGCCCTGGCAACGAGAAAAGAAAACCCAAAACTGTTACACTCAGGGAATTCCAGGATAAGTAAAGGTTGTTGGCAAGTCCAAATGGATGCAGAGAAATTAGTAAAATACTTGGTTAAATTCATTACTTATTCTGAATCCACTTCAAAAATGTAGATGTTAGTCAGTATTTTTTCTTCAGAAGGGTGCCAATCATTAGTGAAACAAACAGGATACCAACAAACAGAATAAAAATATTTTTATAAATGGATATAGTAGACATTTTATTGTACAATTTTTGCAGCTTTAGACACTATACAACTGACAACTTAGATGATCTCTACTCTCAAAAGCTGACAGAAATTGTGTGCAAGGGGAGAGTAGCCAAAATTGAGATGGTTCACTTTTGACATAAACTCAGTGGTCTCAGTAAAGTTTTAAGCGAAGGGTTGCCCATGGCCCAGAAAATCACAGTCCATGGGAAAATACTGGACATCACATGAGGGCAGCCAAAGCCTATTTGGAGTTGAAGACTCCAGCTGAGACTGTCAGCTCAATGACAGATGTAAATCATTCAAGTTTTTAATTGAAATAGGATGCTCTGTGACAATGAAACATGTAATTGGTGAGGAAGGATGGAACAATGAAGGGTACTTGTTGTCTAGGTATTCAAGGACATAATTCTGCCAGCTGAGCCACTGAAAGTGAAGTGACAACACAATATTTCACTAATTTAAAGTCTGATTCCATTGTGGAGCAATTAATTTCTCAGTTTATAAACAAAAGGTTGACACTCAGATGCCAGCAGAGAAGGGAGCATGATTTAATCTTGCCTTGCAAAATTCTTCTCACCCATTCAACCAAGGGAGTTTGTTCCTTGGCAGGCATGCATCTATCATTAGTTTTAATTATCAGTATAAATGGCAAACAAGCATAGATGGTGCTTGGGATAAACCATATCCCTGTGGGATTTGCACAGCTGATTTAATCTCATCTATTATTACATATTGGTGCACAACACTGAGTTTGTGGAATGGATTCCAAAGCATGGATCCTGAGGATGTAGGTTGCAAAGATACTTGGGTGTTACTGAGCACTGGCCTAACTGAACATGGACAAGCACCCTGCAAGAGGGTAGTGACAGCATAAAACAGAAAATCATCATCCTTGTAAAGGGGCAGCTGATGGTGAGACAACAGGGCAAACCAGGGAGAGCATTAAGGTGGCCTGTTGAGCCATCTATTCCCAAGTGTTCAGAATGACGTTAACAAAACAGGAAAATTTTGAAATTATAGTATGTGGATGAAATTGCCACTCCTACAGGAACATGACAGCCCAGACTGGCAGGTTAGTACTGAGCATGACCAGGAATG
>VWYI01005049.1:4906-18058 GCA_013399455.1 Anthoscopus minutus
CTTCCCTGAACTTCCCTTCCCTGAACTTCCCTTCCCTTCCCTGAACTTCCCTTCCCTGAACTTCCCTTCCCTGAACTTCCCTTCCCTGAACTTCCCTGAACTTCCCTGAACTTCCTTGAATTTCCCTTCCCTGAATTCCCTTACTCTCCTTTCTTCTTTTTAAACTGGCACTACAGTAGGAAAAACCTGCCCAAGGTGATTTGTCCCTTCACACATTTATCATTTCTCACATTCTGTTGTCAAAACTGAAGCAGCTGGGCCACATTTCCACTTTGGCTCTCACAGAGCCCCAAGCCATGGATAAGCATTATGTCTCTTGGCAATATGCAGTGTGGATGAGAGATTCCAAGCTACACATCCTACTCTGCTCCCAGAAATACCCAAATACCTGTTTTAAATTATCCCCATTGTCTTTTGGAGATGCAGACCGGTGAAACTGCCCCTTGGAAAGGGAATCTTTCCCACAGGGCTGTGATGAACTCCTGTGTACTTTGCTTTAGCTGTTTGTTTATAGCTCCTGCCATGTGCTGAAGGCATTGGAGTTCCCTGCACCCTCCCCGTGTCTGTGAGGGTAGCAGAGACCCCAGGGGAAGCCCAGGGGTTCCCAGGAGCTGGAGGCAAAGTTCCCAGCAAGAGATCCACACTTCAAATCCTGCTTCCCCACTGCTCCCTCCCAGGTCACACTTGTGAGCCCCTGGGAAACATGTCTGTGCAGTAAGGGATGAGAACAGAGGGGATTGCTAAAGTGTGGGCAGAAAGTTCTGCAGTTTTGTTCCTGTACATCCCCCATCTTTATTTGTGGATTCCTGAAGTAGCAAAACCAGTGTGGAACAAACCAGCCTGATTTCCTTGGAATGGAAAGCAGTCCAGCTGCAGCGTGTGACACTCTGGTCCCTGTGAGCATTCCCAGCAACCAGAGCTGTGCTTGGTTTCTCCATTTCTGATGGCCAGAGATAAGATCAGATCAGTCACAAAATCCACAGTCACACCTCACAGATTCCTCCAGTTTTTGACACCTAGGAGATGAAGCTGCGCCTCTTGCTTATATTGTTACCATTCTGCTTCTCATTTCTGTGTAGAAATATTATGCTAGGACACACAGAACTCCACTGTGTACTGGTTACACGCAATAATTAATTCTCAGCATAACAAAAATGCTGCTAGCATGCTTAGTTCAGAGAATCTAGCAAAAGGAGCAAATGGGGAGAAACAGCCAAGGAATTTGCAAAACTGACTCCCTGAAACACTGGCACTCTGGACTTTGCTCACTAAAAGACACATTTTTCCTTGCATTGCTTGGAGGTTCTTTGAGCACCAACTTTAAAAACACAGGAGGAAAAGAAAACCCAACAAAATAAAAGAAAAGAAAAAAGAGAAAGGATTGAAAAAAATGAAAAAGGATTGCCACAGTCTCAGGCAAAGTCAGTTTGTGTTTGCTTATTATCATAATTAGTACAGCATCACTTTGGCTATGGCTTGAAATTTGGCTTTGAAGTACAACTCTTGACTGCATTGCAGAAATGTACACAAGTAGCAAACAGGTTTTTCAGGACAGCACAATGACAAGGATGATACTGAGGCCAGTCATGTACACAGACACCAGATCTGCTTCTAGTTTTCATTTTGCAAGGATTAGAAAAAGTTAAAACACAGGTTCAAGGTGGATCTGGGCAAAAAACCAGTTTCTCTGCTTTTGCTTGTTGTAGTGCCCCACATCCCCAGCACAGCTGAGGGATCACTGAGTGATTTGTTCTTATGTCCTGCACCAAAGCTGGGCTCCATACACTCCTAACATCTTGCATGCTGCATGCTCTTGGCTGCCCGCTGCATGGGTAGATCAGGGGAGGGTGAAAATATGTACATAGGGAATAGAAATAAAATGTGGGGAAGGAAACTCTTCTGATGCAGTGGCAGTGAGGAATGAGAGCTTCTTTCCCACAACTCCTGTTCTGTGACTGTGCAGACCCAGGCAATTCTGACAACAATCCCCATCCTGACTGTGCTGTCCCCGCTCTGTCCTCCCAAATCCAGGGCTGGCAACAACACTCAGTCAAGCTGAGCTCGTGGGGGCACAAAGCAAACACCTTAAAGCTTCCACTGAGCACTTCCAGGAGTCATTTAGATCTCTGCATCACATGTTCACACAGACCAGCATAACCACAAATCACACAAGTGTGCTTGCCTCTTAGAGAGCCAGAACTCGAGCAGTAAGGCAGAAAGCAGCAGCAAGTCACGGAAGGAAAGGACAGCTTTCACTAAGGAGCAGCTGCGGGAGCTGGAAGCTGAATTTGCCCACCACAACTACTTGACAAGGCTGAGGAGATACGAGATAGCTGTGAACCTGGATCTCACCGAAAGACAAGTACTGACCAAACCCTGGTCTCCCCAGCTCCTCCTTCCTCCCTCACAACTTCTCCCTAATCCTAAAATCCAGATATGTTACTCAAGGGTCTGCTTTTGCAATAGCACAGAGGTCTTTTAAAACAAAGCCTCCACATTCTTTCAAACACCTTTGTTACGTATTTCTGTTAGTAGTTCATAAATTTAATTTGGTTTCTCTAAACAAAAGATAGACTTGGTAATAATTGGTCTCTATTGAGTTCTTGTTTATCATCATTCATTGGTGCATGGATACATCAAGGTCTGGGTACCACCTTAGACTTTGACTAACAGGAAATTATTTGAATGAATGTTTGATACATGCATTCTTCCTGGGTCAGGTGGGATTTTGAGGTGATAAGGGAATACAGAGTTTTGTGGAGAGAGGTATTTCTGTTCTCTCATTGTCATCTCAGTCCAGGTTTCCTTATCAAGGCTCAGTAAACAGCAGAATTGTGTAATTATGTGAGGCAAATTAAAATTCCTAAAGCATTAGATAGGATGGCCTAGATGTTAAAAATACATGAGAGGCACTGTGCCTTATTTGACATGAAGACAGATTTTAGGCAGAGCCCTTGTACTACCTTTGAGGGTTTCAGAGGAATATCTCTGAGGAGCATTTTAGAAAGAATTGTTCCAGTCTGTGTTAGAGAGATGGATTAGTCAAACTTGTGAGGCTCTACTCACCTTTTCTTCTAGAATTCCACAAATCATCTGTCTACACACATATGCATAGCTCTGCTCATACAGCTCAGGTTGAGGCAACAAGTAATTATTTTCTTTTTATCACCCAGGTCAAAGTATGGTTTCAAAACAGAAGAATGAAGTGGAAACGTGTTAAAGGTGGGCAAGCAGTGCCCCCACACGAACAGGACACAGAGGATGTGGACTCTGCTGCCTCCCCCAGCTCTGAGTAGTCCCTGCAGCAATGGGAGAGGAGTTTGGAGAAAGTCATTGATTGGAATGTGGGTGCAACTGCTCAGAATCAGCTACACAACGAGCTCACCCTGCCTGCCAGTCCTGTAGCCCAAAGTCTTTAAAAGGTGCACGATGCTTGAGGCAATTAGAGAGCACAGGGGGGGAAAAGCCAAAGGAGAGCATGGCTTTGATTTTTGTCTCTCAAACTGTCTTACTTCCACAGATGTGTGTACAGAAAAAACAACAACGCTAAATATAAAACAGGAGTGATGTTGTTGAGACTCTCAAACACCCAGAAAATCCAGGCTGTTAGACAGCATATGCAGCTGTATTCTCATCCAGGCTTTCCCTGGTATCACCTGTTCAGTCTGCATTTGGACTTGACAATGCACATTTTCCTGTGCCCCACTTGGAGAGAAATAAATACTTTGATAGTCACTGATTTTTCTTGGAAAATGAGTTGAACACCTGTATGACTGGGCAATATAATTACAAAATAAAATGTGAGACTAAAAATACTTACACAGAGAAGTCTGCTCACCAGTTTCAGAAGAGATGGCTTTCACACTGACAGTCCAAGAAAGTAGGTGGCTTGATGGCAGCAATTTGCAGAGGGAGATTTCTTCCAAGCTCACTGTAAAACCTGAAATTATATTGCTAGATCTCAGTTTCAAATATTTTTTTCAAAGCAGTCATTACTAAATGTCCCAGCAGGCACAGCAGAGATTGAACTCTCAACACAACAGCTAAAATATCATTATTTTGGTTTCAAGTTTTCCAATAAACTGCCACAGCTCCACCAGAAGTCTTAAGAACACTTAAGAACATTCCCACTTTAAATTATCCATGCCTTCAAGCAGATCTTGTAGTGTATCAAATTATGATGATTTAGAAAAGCATAGTGTCTGCTCCCATTTCTTCTATCTTTTCTGTTTAATGCCACATTTTAAGAAGAATTTTACACTATTGTACCACATTATGACTATTGAGAATACTGAAACTTTGTTTTAAATATTTCAAAGGTAACCATTATTTGCAGCCTTTCTCTGATGCTCTGCTGCTGTGGTTGCATGTGAACTGTAGATATGCTGGGTACAAATCTGTATATCTGGATTATATGTTTATAAAGCTGTTAGTGGCAATTCCACTTGTAAAAGACCTGAAAATTGATAAATATCAACTTTTTTAAAAATCAGAGATGCTGTATTCTTTTCAAAGAGCTGCTTACTGTATCTACTAAGAAAAACATACATTACATTCCTTCTCAACATTTCCAAACTCTGACTGACAGATGAAAATAAAAAACAAGTTTAGAGTATATATTTGTGCAAAACCAATTTAAAATAATAAGTATCTTTTAAAATAAATTATTTAAAACTAAAGAAACTTGAGGAGTTTGAGCAGCACTGAGGAAGTGAATTAAGTTCCAGTCTGGTTTTCCATGCTCTACTACTTGCTCTTATCCACTTTATCCAAAAACAACAGTAACACAAAACAAAATGCCAACACTCCTCTGCCCCTGAAAAAATAATCAACTAACAAAACATCACCAGGGATGTCCCACACAGGGTCTCTCCACAAACCTGCAGTCACAGCGTGGATGTAAACCCATGTAAATTCTGTGAGTACAATAACTCCTGTATCATCAGTTCTCTCTCTGAGCTAGACCTACCCCTGTCTCTTCAGATCTTTATGATAAGGAAAAAATCCCCTCAGCTTGCTCCTGGGACACTTGTGGTAGGTATTTAAATGGAAGGTGCCACAGAGATGGTCAGATCCCAAATGCCTCAGCAGTGATAAGGCTGGACCATGAGAGAACACCATTATTTTTGTTAACAAACCTAATGTTAGAAACAGGTTAATAATCTCACTATTCAGGGGACATAAAACTAGCTGCCTGAAATGGATGAGGAGAAGCTACAGTTTACTGCATCTTCAAGAACAAAAAAACATCTTTGGCTTTACATTTTGAATCTTGGTGCCTTCTGACTAAACTCAGTGGTTTGGCTCTTGGCAAAGACTGAAGAAAGCTGTATTTTGTGAAGACTCTGGTGCTCAGATATCCTACCCTCTTCTGGAACAAAAATCACCATGCTGGGCAGCTCCTTTTTTATTTCTATCCTTGCAACCCGTTAAGCCATTTAACACATCACCTCCTCTCCACTGTGATTAGAAAGTTTGCAACCTGCAGGAGCAGCTTACTTTGAGATGAAAACTTTAGGGCTGTAAAAATAAACCAAAACTGGCTCCCCACCCAGATGAGGGGCTAATAAATCTTCCCTTTCAAGGAAGCTGTCAATGGTAGCATAATGAATCCTAATTTACTTAAAAACTGATCAATGGGATCTCAGTCCATAATTACAGCTCCTAAACAGTTCTTGCTCTGAATTTTGAGAAACAAGCTATGAGTCACCTGTGAGATCTTCTTGTGCTGAGGCAGCTTCTTCATTAAACCATCTGCTCACTCTAAGATTTTAGTGTTTTGAGAAGGAACATTTCACTCCTGACATCAAAGCATTTGACCTCTGAACCTCTGGTGCCAAGAATCTTGCAGGGAAGGTCTGTGGTCTGGGAGCAAAGTCTTTGACCTGCAATTATTTTTGTCAGAAATACACATCAGGCTGTATTCTCCTCACAGAAGGGAGGGAAGCTACCTGGGGATGTTTGGCAATGTTTTCCATGCCTTATTCTCAATAAATAATCTGAGCATGCAATCACCCCATGGCATCAGAGAAGTCTGGCAGGAATTCCCCAGGAAGCACAGGCAAGCAGAGCAATGAGACTTTTTGCCAGAACAAACAGCCTACAGGGAATGGGGATATCTGGATAAACACAAAAATATGTGCTGGAGCCCTTTACATCTGTGCTGCCTCTTCTAAACAGAGCAAGAGAAGTGCTTTCCTTAGAGCCTTTAGGACTCTTTATCTAGCCAGATGCCAATGGAGCAGAGGCTCTGATTTGTTTTACAGGTTCTGTATCCTAGGACCTGTCTGTTGTTAGTCCTCAGTTCTTCCATGCCATTCTACAGCTTTAAGCCAGTGATTTTTCCAGTCAGTGGAGCTATTTAAACTCCAAATATAACCCCAGGCCAGTCCAATGTTGCCTGGAATGTCTCCAGGGATGGGGCATCCACAGCTTCTCTGGGCAGCCTGTGCCAGGGCCTCACCACCCTCACAGTAAAAATGTTCAGAGACTGTGAATGAGGAACCAAACCCTCCAGCTCACGCTGTCTGGGAGACAAGAGAGCCCTTTAGCAAACATTTCCCAGCCAGGGAGTTTGACTGGGACATATTCTCCACGAGCAAAGCTCACAAATCCTGCTTCCTGCAGAATTTCCTATGCATGGAAACAAGCACACACAACAAATCAGGGCATTTTACAGAACACACCATTTTCCAATTACCCCATTTTCTTCCCTCACCTCTAGCAGTGCTCATATTGAGTTTCATCAGCCACTATCTCATATTTTGGATAATTCCCTTCCCTCGAGGAAAGCACACAGCCCCTTCAAGGAGTCTGGGTTTGTTACTGGACTCGGCACACTGGACCCACACAGCTCCTCTGGGCAGATGGACAGGAAATCCACTTTCTTTCAGTGCTTACAGCAGAAGAGCTTTGTCTGACTGCCTGGTGTGGCTGTAAAATAACCTCAGGCTCAGGCTCTTGCCTCTCAGGCTGTATTTGTGAGTTATGATGGGGCAGCTTCCCCTCAGCTCTGGGCCCAGGTGTTGGCTCCCCATCCCCTCTCACAATGCCACATTGTTCTGGTTTCTGCATGAAGGAAGGATTTTCATACACTACCAGACTCTTACACCACTGTTCCCTTCCTCTATACCATAATTGTTGTTTTATTCTTTTAAATAACTCTTAGACAGGGATAAGCTTCCAGGGTTGTCTGGAAGCTCCTCTGGGACCAGATTGCAGAAGAGATAATGGGAGTGAGTAACAGAGAGGATGGTGACTTCATACCATGGAGGTTTGAGTCGTGTTTCTCTTTTCTTATTGAAGAAGAAAACATTTTTTTAAGCCTCATTCACTCTGAATATCCCTGGCTTTGGAGCAGGAAACAGACACATGAACTGACATGATTTCTTACAGCCTTTAATTTTGAGTTCAGTGAAAGTTTATTATGGCACACACTCACACCTGAGGTTAATTTGTCACTCAGAATGCCACGTGTGAAGGATTTCCTACACCCAGGAATTTATCACCAGGAGACTGCTTGCCCAGCAATGCTGCAATTAAGTTGATGTTTGTAAAGGCACCAAAAAAAGGATTGTTTCTTCCTTTCAGTGCTCACCACAAACATCCTAACAGTTTTATACTTCCATCTACTTTTAACTCTATATTTCTACCTTTGATGCTTTTCTGTATATCTACATTTCAACACTTTCCATTCTCTATTTCTTTCATGAGAGATGATCAAGAAAAGTGTTGAGAGAATCTGTGCAGTGTCCAGTTCTGAAAAAAACCCAAACTATCAGATCTAATCTAACTGCTCCATCCACTTTCTTATCTGAGGAGGACAGACCCCTGGTCCCAGTGTCAGGGTATCTTACAAATCTGGACTGGAAGTTATTTTCCAGTGAATAGAAGTATGACTCTCCATAATAATTATCTGAAGTTAACTGAAAAGGAGATTCTGGGGAAAGGTGTAGCTCAAGAAGCCAATCTTCATTCAAGTACACAACCATCCAGTATTCTGTTCTGTGATTATACCTAGAAATGGCACAAAAGTTAAAATGAGGCCTCTTACTTAAAAGTCCTGGCAGCACGGACCTGTGTCAGGCTACTTGCTGTCTTCAAGTCGCCTGTATTTAGCTGGATTGAGTTATAAACTTCTTTAAAGCATCCCAAGAAAGAAAGAAATCTATTAAAAAGAGGATAAAATAATGAGGTGAGAAATTGTCTGTGTCAGGAAAACGTTTTAGGCACATCTCTCTGGTTTATTGGCAGGAGAAAACACAGACACAACTGGAGTATGTTTTACATTACGAGACTTAAGGGTTCTTGTCTGCACTGAAGTCATGTTTATACTGCTGGGTTCCAGTATGAATCTGGTTTATATCCTGTGAATGCTCAGGGTCCTTCACACACTCCAGGCAGGAAGTCTTTAATGCACACAATGAGAAGACATTTTCAACTATTTGAACATTAAATAAATAAGTATGAAAAAAAGGTCATTCTACTGCAATAATTAAATCCTTCCTGTGTCTTTACAAGACTTCTGGAAAAAACAAGCCTCCCAATCCTGGCAGAGCTGTTTAAAAAGTCCAAGAAAACCATAAGGGAAAGAAACTCATTGGAAAAACCCATCCATTTACCCCTTGCATTTTGTAGCACCACGAGATATTTAAAACCAGAGCCTCACAGTGCTTGGCTCAGAGCAGGCCCTGTCTCAGAGACATTTTGTCATTTAAACAGGCAAATATCAAGAAGAAAACTAAAATAGTCACGTACCCTCCTTCCCAAACTGGAAAGTGGGGACCTGCCCAGTGCTGGAAGAGCCCTGAGGCCTCTGGAGTCCTTGTGTGGCTCAATATTGACCTTCTCCAAGAGATTTATATGGCTCATGTTATCTCATTACTTACACATCCTAGGTCCTGTTCCTTGTGCATTGTGAGAATTTCTCAGCCAGAAATAAGATGGGAGAATAGCTGGTGAGGAAGCTGTGCCTGAAAATTTCTAGAGCTTTCAGTGCACTTGATAATATTCTTATCATGTTCTAACTTTTGATCAGCCCTGAAGAAGTCAGGGGGTTGGACTCAGTGATCGTCACAGGTCACATCCAAATGAAAAAAATCTCTTCCACTTGCAGTTGTTTTGACATCTTTTACACATATGAATATGTAGGAAAAATATAACTTACCACATGGAAAGCAATGCAAGGGTTATAATGTTGGATTTGTAATCTGTGTATAACTTCAAATATGGAACTGGGCTTGAATTTTCACTTTCCTTCACAGTTGCCAGGGCAAACCTGACTAGCATTACTTTTGAGAGAAAAATGATCTCTCTTTTTTACAGTCTTCTCTCTGCTGTAATTTCTTTGTGTCTCTGCCAGAATCAAGATGAGGCGACGCCAAGAAAAAGGATGAGCTCATTGCATTTAACAGTATGAGGTTTCACAAATAAAAACTACATTACTCAATTGAGAAGTAGTCAGTTGTATAAACCAGAGTTAAAGGCAGGTAGTTTTAACTGGAAACAAAAAGAATTAATTAATTTTTCATGCTGGTTGTCATAAGTTAGCTGATCTGATTAGCCTTCCTTAGGGATGGAATTTTAGATTATTCACCATTACTGTATTGTTACTGGACTTCATGATAACATTAAAAGAACAAGATAAACGTTATTGGTGAAGCAACATAGTGGAAGCAGTGAATTATAGGAAAGAGTCATTTGGATTTCCCTGTTCAAATCCAAGGCATAAATCTCAGCCTCAGGAACAATGAGTTCATCACTATTTCCACAAGTTTTTGATTTCTAGCACCACATTGAGCTCACAAAGGTCTTATTCCACAGAACACTGAATCCCTCTTAGGCATGCTGTACCAGTTCAGAAGGATCTCTCAAAACCTGAGGAAGCTGCTGACCATCAGCTCCACAGCAGTGCATTTTCCAAACAAAAGCCAGAGGCACAGGCTCATTTCCAGGTCCCATGCAGTCTTTGCCATGTGTCACATAAAAATGAAAGATCCTTCAAGAGGGAAGGACAGTTCAGGTGTCTGTGATGCACATCTGAGCTCATGATGGGTTTGACTTGGTGCTAGATTCTTGCACAACTGAATAATTTTGTGCAAGGCAGGCAGCCACAGGTGTCCAAGACACCTCACTCTCTTATGGGAGCAAAATTGAAATAAAACTGACAGATCCATGGTTTTCCTGTATCCTTATGAAAATCCTTTACCCATGCTGCCAAGAATGCCATGACTCCTATCTGGAAAGCAATAGGAAGATATGATCCATTCTGTCTCCTTCACTCTCCCTGCAGCAGAATCGGACCAGAATCCCCTGAGGTGCTCCCAGTGGTGTCTGCTCCAGTGTCTCACTGACACAGAATGACCTAATTTGTTATGGCTGGTGAGAACTGAGAGAAATTAAATCCAGGGTCTGTAGTTAATTGGGGTCAGGTTGAGATGATTTATGACCTGAGGAATGTACTCTCTCTTTACACTATCATACAAACAACAGTATCAATTGGACTCAGCAACCCTTGGAATCAAATTGAAATTGGGACTTTCCAGAAAATGAGTGCTAGCAGAGACCCATGGGAGAAGCAAGCTGGTGGGCAGATGAGGCTGAGTCTGAACACTAAGCCAGGTTCTCTTCCCACATTCTTGATCAGTTACCCTCCAAGTCAAGATTTATTGTGATTCAAAGGGGAGATGGAACAGGTCTATGCCAAGGAAATTTCATCTGTCTGGAATCTGACAGGAAGAAAAAAAATGTTTGAAAATTTCAGAGGAAGCTGGGATTTGTCCCAGTTGCAGTCTCTGTGTTCACTCAGCCAGCTCATGTTAGCAAGTTAGGCTCACTGAAAATCAGTGGCAACTGCTTTTCCATCAATCAGGAACCTCGAGTTTGGTCCCACATCAGTGCCTGTGCCCATGGCCCAAACAGCAGGAGCCTTCAGCAGGTCCCCCCATGCCTTTTGCAGGATATCTTAAATAAACATCTTTATTTTCTTTGTGGACTTTAGGAAAGGGTTAGAGAAGAGTTACTCTGTTTTCAAGTTCAAAGCATTTTATCACACTTCAGCAGTTAAGTTGAACATGAAAATCAAACTATTCAGTACTGGCTTGCTTTGGGAAAGAAAAAAAAAGTCACAGTTTCTTCCCTAATTAGGACTCCGCTTCTTCATTTTTCCTAACTTTGTGTCCTGGTTTTGATTACACAAGATTCAGCCATTGTCGTGCTCAATCAAACCAGTGACTGACTGGGTTTGTTTGGGTTTTTTTAAGTAGAAAAATCATCTCTACTCTTCTAATGTCTTTCAAAATAGGCAGAGAAATTAAAGGAAAGAAAAATTGCTGCAATCCCAGAAGTGGAGGTTATAAAAGCCCTGTCCATGGGTTTCTGTGCTTCTTACTGAACACAGTTTTGCTCACACACACTTTTACCTGCCAGCACAGGGAAGTGCATCAACCCTTCACCTTCCTCTTCCCTGAGAATATCTTGGCATTCCACAGGGATGTGAGCTCAAAACATGAAAATCTTCTCAGGACAAAGAGCAGCCACTACAGAAGGGTGCAAAATGCTGTGTGAGGGCAGGGACTGAGAGTGCACAAACCATTTCTGCTCCATCCCAGAGCCTTCTTCTGAAAGAGCAGGAGAGCATCAGGCTGAGACATCCCCTGCCTGCAGTGGAAGCCCAGAGAGCTCCAGCTGCAGCTCAGGAAGCTCCAGGAATGTGCCTTTGCCCTTATAAATCTTCCTGACTCGCTCTCATCTGCGGGACTGGCAGGGGATGCAGCGTGGGGCAACCCCTGCATTTGGCAGAGCTCTTTGCTACCTGCAGTTTGACTGCCAGGCAAGCAGACTGCAAAAACACAGGCTGTTTGTTCAGCTGTGCCTCTCCGGTGTGTCCTGGGGAGAAAAGGTATGTTCTGGCCTCTTTAATCACTTCATTCTTTGCTGGAGTAAACAAGAGGAGCCACGGGGGGTTGTCTTTGCTTGTGAGGTTTTGCTGTGCCCGGGGTTTGCTGTGAGAGACCTTCACTGTTAGAGCACAAAGTTCTTGCTCTGGAAGGAGGGAAAGATGAGCTGGGGTGGCTCCAGATGTTGGAGGGAACGCAAAAAAGGGCTGAATAATGATCCAAACAGCTGCTTTCCATCCCTACCAACAGACCAAGCACCATCTTAACTGTGCTGCATCCAGGCTGGGACAATTTCTCACCACACGGATGCTGAAAAGGGTGGGGATCAGAGGAGTGAAAGATCAGAGCCAGGCAGGGCTCTGCTGAGTTTCTGACCTTGAGCACTTTGCCAGGCTCCTCCACCTCTGCAGCTTTCAGCAGGGGCCACTGCAGCCTCTGATGAGGGGCAGTGCTCTGCAAGGGAGAGCAGTGCTGCAATAACACAGGCAGAGCTCCCCAAGAAGCATCTGGCCAATTCACTACCAGGAGTTTACACTAAAAACTCTGACAAGCTGATGTCATTGGTAGGTTCTTTAAAAATATTGCCAGAATTGGTTGGGAAATTCGTGTTTGTTTTCCTTTGTCCTGTAAGCAAGCCCTGAAACACATGCTGACAACTATGATAAGGGATGATAAAAGTTTATTTCAAAAATTTGGATTCTTTTATTTAGGGCTGCTAAGAGTAATTTCAGTTGAGGAATTTTCACACTGTTGCTGCCCTTTACACAGAAGGGGAAGGCAAAAGGAAGGATGGGGTCTGGCTGGGCAGGCAGAGGTGCAGCAGGGCCTGGGCACCCAAAGCCCACAGAGCTGCCCCTTCCCATCTCCAGGCAGGGCTCACATCTTGGCCAGTGAGGTATCAAATGTGAAAGGACAAAAGTCTTCATCAATATTTATGGTCAGGCTACTTGCCCCATGTAAATATATCCAGTCAAAAAAAAGAGATACGATTTTCTTCTTCAGAACCAAGAGTGGACTGTTGTATGAGACACATTTGTGTGACTTAAAATGGCTTTTAAACAGTGAATTTTAAATTTTATATATATATAATTATATATATTATTCTATATATATATATAATTTTAGCTATATAATCATACATAATTTTATATATATAGATATAAATTTTATATATCACTGTATCTAATTTTATATATAACTATGCATAATTATATATAATATATTAATACATTAATAGTATATTATCGCTCATATA
>VWYI01005049.1:18223-29359 GCA_013399455.1 Anthoscopus minutus
ACATATAGTAATATATATTATATATACCATGTATATAATAATAGAATAGAAATTATATATATAAACCTATATAATATATAGCAATATATATTGTATAGCAAATGTAAATTTTATGTTTTATATATAATTATAATAAAATATATATTATAAATATACATTAATATATAATAAATATTATGTTTGTCTATCCTTAGGTTTTCAGTATGGCACACAGCAGTTTGTCTGGCAAAGCAGCATGAACCCAGCAGGGCCTTTACTCAGAAAATGTTGAGTGCTCCAAATGGATCCCTCACTTCTTCCCCTCAGTAAATTCTCCCTTGCAAATCTACTTGGCCAAACAAGAGGACTAAACATTTTTCAAAGAAAAGGAGGCAAAATTCTGATAAAGTAGGATCCTCTTTTCAGACTTTCAGAATCTGAAGTTTTAACATAATGATTACTACAGGCAGAAATATCTCAGGTCCTGCAGCTCAATGACCTTCCAGTCCCAGGGCAGGTTTTTTGGAAAACAAATTTCCTCAAATTGTAATTCCATGGATTTTTTTCACCACTTTTAAAAAGAGCAGAGCTTACACATGTTTTTGAGACAGTCTTCCAGTGCACATAAGCATTCTGCCCCCAGCTCCTTTCCACTTACATGGAATAAAAAAAAGTCAGAGGTAGCAAGTGAAGATGAAGGTTTAAAAGGCTAAGTGTACCTGGGGGCAGTTGTGCTGTATTACTCCCAATATTTTTAAAATTGAAAATATGAAAACACATTTGACTGATATTTCTACTTCTACATGGATAGTCGTGGCTTCTTTACTGTGATTTATATGCAAGAATGAAAGCTGTATTAATTGGTCAAGACCTAGCTCTGGATAATGAATTTTCCTAGATACTAGACTTATTTTGCATCACTGAATTTCTCTTCATTTTTAGATTATAAATGGGAATGGCCTACCATTTAAAAAATAATAAAGTAATTGAATCAAATTAACCATAGCTGGAATTTAATGCACAGCATATTCGGAATTTTCTGCTTTTCAGGAGGTCTGTGTTAATACCTTCTTTCAAGATGCTTTTCCTAGTTTTGTTGTTATTGAATTACATTCCTGGGACTGTTGGATTCCCCATTTAGCTTCTCTGACGTATCAGAAATTGCACTGATATGTCATTTTAAAAAGGCAGAGATGTATTTTTGTCTTCTAGTCTTAGCAATCAACCAATTCTGTCTGAGGGTAGATAACAGAAAGTTGATTATTGGACCAAAAAAAGAATCCTATGAAAACCAGATTTTTTTCCCCCCAAATTTAGTTGGGTGGGATATTTTGAATTTGGTGCCAGAAAATGCTTTCCTTCATAATGCACTCCTGGGTCTGTCAGATTCATCTTCTGCACTGCCCCAGGCTCAGAACTCCTCACTAACTGAGGTGTAAATTCCTCCTCTGGTGCAAAAAGGTTGGGTGCTAATTCTGGGCATCCACTGCTTGGCTGGGGCAGAAATCAGCCCAGAGCCTGGTGGGATGAGCCTGCTCCTGGAGCTCGATTCCCAGCAGTGCTGGATCCTCCAAAATCCACTCTGGGAATTCTCAGCTGGGTCTGAGCACCCGCCCCGGCGCTGCCGCCGCATCCTCCCCCCTTCATTGTTGGAAAATGAGACAAAACTGGATATTTTTTGTAACTTTAGTCAGTCCTGCTCACCTTTGTCTCAGGGGAAGGAATCTGAAGTTTCTTTTCATAGGAATGTTTCAGCACCCAAGGTCTGATGAGCTGAACATCTCAGCAGACTGGGAGCAGCACAGAAAATACACAAAAGATAACGACCATAAATGAAAATCAACTCCAAACATCACCCCTGCCATGGTCTGAGACACCCGGTCAGGGAAAAGATCGATGAATGAACAAAGAATGAGAACCTAATAACATTGAAGGTGAAGGGATCAATAGGAAACCAAATTCTCTAAACTGTGTAACTTGGGAGAAATTGAATTCCAAGTAATTTCCCTGGGTTTTGACTGTATGAGAAAAATCCAGTGAAAACCTTGTGTGATGGAAGGATTTTCTCTGCACAACCCACTCCATGTGTGGATGAAACGATTTCTGTTGCACATCTTGGCCAGAATAAAGTAATGCCTTCATTCTCTAGCACTAAAAAATGCTCTTGAGTTTTCGTTTTTCCTGCTTTTTGGTGACACCATCGCCGGTGCCGCCGCACCCTGGGGGCCTCAGCACTTTCTGGCACAGTGGCAGCTGAAGGGTTAAAAGTCTGCTCCGACTTTTTTGTGGCTTCTTTCCAAAAGGTTTCAGTTAACACCAAAGGTCTCCTTATAGCTCGCTCACTTTAATAGATTTTTCCCATTGAGTTCTCACTTTATAGACTATCATTTCCTTTTCTGCGGGGGAGCTATTTTCTGGGTCACTGATCCAACCAACTTAAAAGGGATTTCATTGATCAGATTTTATTGGTGGTTACTTCAGCCATAATGGCCCAAGTTGCTAATACCTGCTAACAGCTGTGGGCCTTGCTTTGGTACCCGGGCTCTTCTGCAAGTGAAGTTCCTCTCTCCTGCCTTGATTCCTTGCTAATTACTTAGCACCTTCTTTACCCTCTTGCTACCTCAGTTGCTTTTTACATTTCAGAGCCCCGGGTCAGCTGCACGGAGAAGAGTTCCTGACAAAATCCCCTGTTTGCTGCGGGTGCCACCTCGCTCCTCTCATTTCTCTGGTTTTGCCTCTGGTCGTCCCTGTAGTCACACAAAACCCCCAGCTGGAGCCCAGCCAGCATCGTGCAAGCCAGGGGAGCTGGGAGATCACCACTTCCAAAGCAAAAGGAGCAGAGTGTTTTAAAGGATTTATTTTAAAGTGAAAAATTACCTGATTAAGACTGAAGAGTCCTCCCTTCACACTCCTCACTTTTGATGCTTCACACTGCTGTGTTTTCCTGTATGAAGGACTGGTGGGTGGTGTCTGTCAGAAACACAAACACAAATCAAGGCAGGCATTTCTTCAAATGCCTTACAAAGAGGTAAGAGCAGATTGCTCTTGACTCCTGAGCAATGCACACTTCATGATCTAAGCTGTTGTCTCAGCACTGTGTTCCTCATGCTGCTCCAGCTGTAATCCTCTTCCAGCCTTCCAGACTTTTCCCTGATCCATAAGGCTTTGCAGGGTGATGGCCTGTGCATCTTTCACTACCTTTGAAGGGGTAACAGATAGAATTTAAGGAGAAGTTGCTATGATTTCTGCTTCTAAAGAAAAGAAGGTGCCAAACTATCACAAGAAAGCAATTACTGCTGTTATAATTACTACAGCCTCCATTGCAGCAGATTTTAACCCAATACTTTCCTCTTTGTGGTGCACTCTGCAGGCTCTAATCAATTGTGTGTCTCTTATGAAGTCTACAAACTACCTTGCCCCTCTGCAGGTGAGAAACTGAGGCACAGAAGTTGCCAGCTCACCCAAATCCTGACAGGATTCCTGCCTGCCCCATCTCCTGTGCCAGCCCCAGACACTGCAGAGCTGCACGAGGTCCTCATGTGCTCTCAGGGGTGCTCTCTGTGACACCAGACCAGTTAAGCTTTTTTAGATTTCTTTCTGAGTTTCACAATGGTGCAGGGAAGTGAAAGCACCCCAGTGAAGCTACAAGCCAGGCTAAAAAATTAAGCAGAAGAGGTGATAAAACATAGTGGAAAATCTGTGAGTACCAGCAAGTGAAGACTGCTCTTCACAGATTTTAAGAAAAGGACTCTTCAGAGCAGTAAAGCAAGTGATTTGTAACTGGTATTTCTAGCTTAATTTCCTTTCCTCTAACATAACTGCTTTCCTGGCTAGAAGCTCCATACTTCTCTTTGTGCTAAGCAAAGTGCAATGGCTTTATGAGAAAGGATATCATATTCTCCCAGCTTCTTTGAAAAACCATCTGACCAACAGCTCAAGTTTACAGAACGCTGAGAACTCTCAGAAAGGAACAGGAGCAGTGGCTGGGCTGGTACAAACCTGCCTGGCTCCATTGCCAGTGCCAACAGAGCAGCCTCTCTGCTTCCCTCATTTCTGCACTCCAGCCCTGAAGCCTTTCTGCAGTTCTGCTTCCTGCAGTCACGAGGAGCACCGAGTGTGGGCTTGCAGCACAGCTGAAGTACAGAGAAGTACAGAGGAGCTCCCCATCATTCCCCTCATGTCCCTTCAGAGCACAGAGAGAAGGAGCTGAGGGGGGCAGCCCAGCTCATCCCTTTTTCCCTACAAGACGTGGCCCTTTCTCTGCACCTCCCCTCTTGGGCAGAGATCTCTTATTTGCTCTCACAGCTGTCCTGGTACATTACAGCCATGTGACAATCAATTAACTGCACACTCTATCAGAATAAAGAAGCCGCCCAACCTTATATAACTCTTTTTAATTGTTTTCTTACATTATAGCATTTTGCTAAACTTATTCTGCCATAATTCACAGAAGTTAATTTCTCAAAGTGCTAATAAAATAATTGCTTCCTTCCTGTAGACAGAGTGCCTGAAATGTCTTCTCTCATTCAGAACATTATAAAAAGTGGCTGTCATGAATGCTTAAAAGGACTGTTTTATTCAAAATTGTTCTGTCTAGAGTCTGTGTTGTGTCTCAGCCAGCCACAAAGGTGCAAGAAACCTACCCAGACACTTCCTTTCCTACTGGGACTACCTGCACTGGAGAAAGTCACCTAGAGTTGAAAAGCATGGCAAATCTCATGAGTAAAGCTCTGTGGGCTGGTGGAAATCTCCTGTCCTATTGCCCTCATGCAACAGCATGAAAATAAAACACAAAATTCAAAGCACAAGTAAATAACTCACGCTACCATAGATGCTCTTGCAGAAAGAGACTGAACAAAAGTAACCTTTGTGATTTGCATATTTAGGCTTGAGAAAGAGAACTTCTTACCAGGAGGACATTCTATGCATTTCAAACTTTGGTCAATCCCATGTCTGCAATTTAGACTTCCCTCACTTTTGCCAATCACATCCACCCTGTTGCAAGAGGACACGAAATAGGAGTGTGGACTCACAGTCACAACAGTGAGGTTTTCCCAGTGAGGCAGAAGTTTTTATTTTGGGGTTTTTTACCCTTTTTATCAGGTGTTCTGATACAGGTTAACATGGCTGGCCAAAGAAACCTCTCTGGTCCCATTGGTGGAACAAGAGCAAAACCCATTCAGAACAGCTGTGTGACATTGTTTTGAGAACCAAAACCTATTTACAAAAAACAGTGCTTGAAAGAGAAGTTTCCTAAAATATTTTCCCTTGGGAACAGATCAGCCACTGCCAGGCTGAAAACTCTCTCAGGCTCAAAAACCCACACCCTGCACTGATTATGCTGGATTTTATCTCAAAATTAATTAGGATGGGGAAACCTCCAAACTGTGGAAAGGTTCTTGGGGGATGAGCAGCAAAATGAGTGACCAGAGTGCTGCTGCAGCAGAGAAGTCACAGGAATCTGGGCTGCACCAGCCAGGGCACCACCAGCACTGCCAGAGTTTGAGGGACCATTGTCCCTCTCAACACTTGACAGGCCATGCCTGCAATACAGTTTTGATCCCTGCTATACAAAAAATAAGATGTGGACAGGTTGGAAAGGGTCCAGAGAAAGGCCACAAAGATGATCCAGAGGCTGGAAAGCTGCCACATGAGAAAAGGCTGAGAACTGGATGTTTTAATTCTTAATGGGGAAACAAGGCTTAGGGGAGAGCTTATGACTGTGTCCCAGTGCTGGAGTCAGAGACACAGAAAATATCCCCTTGTCTGTGCTGACTGATAAGGCTCTGACACCCAGGAGAACACAGAGTTCAGCTTCAAACCATGGAGAAAGCTTTTAGAGTTCAGCAGAGAAACTAACAGTGTGAATGTGTGAGTTATATAGAATTGTATTGAATCACTGGGTGAAAAAGTTGAAGTTTGAAGTTTTAGTTATATTAATATGTGAGACACAAGATGGAGGATCTAGGCCATTGTCTTTTTCTTCTTCTTGTATCCCTTCCTTCTCCTTCATCTTGTTCTTCTAAGGGTTTTTTTGGGTAATATTGGCTGATTGGATGATAGAGTCCACATGTAGCCCACAGGTGTCAGGCCATTGGGTCATTAAGAAAAATAAGTTACTTGGCATTAGGTTATTGGGTAAATGGACACATAAAATACGTGGGAGAGTGTGGACAGGATTTTTTGAGCTTGAGAGAGTTTTCAGCCTGGCAGTGGCTGATCTGTTCCCAAGGGAAAGTCTTTTGGAAACATTCTTTTTCAAGGAGTGTTTTTTGTAAATAGGTTTTGGTTCTCAGAACAATGTCACACAGCTGTTCTGAATGGGTTTTTCTCTTCTCCCACCCATGGGACCAGAGAGGTTCCTTTGGCCAAGCATGTTAACCTGTAAGGGAACACCTTATAAAAAGGGTTGAAAAACTCCTAAATAAAGGCTTCTGCCTCATTGGGATCCAACCTCTGTTGTGATTTGAGTCCACTCTGCTATTTCGTGTCACAGGAGAGATTCCTCTGAGCACCATTTTGTACCTTGTTAACCCAGTGTGCATAGCTCCTCACTGTCTGTAAAGGCGTAAGACTGATAAGGAAGAATAAACAACTGAGTCTGGACTAGAAAACAGTCTCTCTGCTCTTCATCCCTGGTCCTGGGTGAAAAGAACTTACTCACACCCTACAAACTGAGGCACCTTTTCAAAACTAGAGCACTCTTTACAAGTAAAACCCTTTTTACATTCCAGTGCTGTGGACAAGAGCTCCAGCAGCCAGAGTGCTCAGGGATGGACAGGTGAGGAAGGGGACAGCAGAGCAGCCTGAATATTACCCAGTTAAAATTCACATTTTCTGCCCCTGGCCAGCACCCCTCTGCAGTCTGTGGTTAACCACCAGGCTTCACACTCTTTTAGCAGTCCTGTTGATCACATTGATTTGGAAAATCCTCATTAGGATTCTGGCCTAGGTCGGTTTGGATGGAAGATCACACAAATTTCAAAGGCAGAGCCTTTACTGACAACCTCATCAGCTGCACAGGCTCAAAACTCCATAGCCTGAGCAAGGTTAACAAGAGGCTGCTGCAGGGCATTGATGGGTGCAGTGGCACCAACACGTGCCAGATAAAAACCAAACACTGAGAACTGCCTAACTTGGGACCAATGAACATTGAAGCAATTAATTTCTCTGGATTTCAGCTGTGTAAGTATTGGAAAAATCTAATAAAATTCATGTGTGATGGAAAGATTTTCTCTGCACAACCCACTCAATGTGTGGTTGAAATTATTTCTGTTGCACATCCTGGCCAGAATAAATGCCTTGATTCTCTAACACTAAAAATGTTGTTGAATGGTTTGGTTGTTGTTTTATTTTTGGTGACAGCAAGGGTTTGACCCTCCCTCAGACTTTTCAAATCCAAGTGCAGGCCACTGTACTTGAGAGCAGCAGAAACACAGACAAGGTGTTTTCCACCAGTGGAAGCAGTGAGAGGATGAGCTCACACAACTCCCAGCCCCTCCTTTGCACTCTGCCAGAGGCTGGGCTGAGCTGGAGCTGCTCCCCAGTGCTTGGCAGGTGTTTACAGAGCCAGGATTTCTGTGTTTCCTTAGGCATTGCAGCAGCTCACAGGGCTGATGGCTGGTAACAATAGGAAATTCTAGACTCAGCACCTTACTCATGATTTTCCTGTTCCAGGAACAACAGGGTATTGAGGAGCAGCTGGGCTGATTTCATGCCTGATGTTAAGGAACCTGAGCTCTTCATCCAGCTGTTTATTATTATTTTTATAAAGCTGCAGGTCTGTTCATGCTCCATTCTGTAGTACAGAGAGGGTTTTTTCCACTTTCAGTGTGCCACTTTCTAAGACATTTGCAATTTGATCCTGTCTGTGTCAGCATCTCTGTCTGAGAGCTTTGCATTACACCAACCACAGCTGCTGTGCACTGCAGGGGATGCATCTGAAATTTAGGGTTGGGTTTTCTGAAACCAGCAGAATAAATGGAGACAGCTAAACCTTAGGGATGGACACAGGAAGGTGAGTAGGATTAGGCACAAAATTCAGTTGATGACTGAATTTTGAGTCTGAATAAGTCTTTTCTGACTGAAGAAACAAACTGTAAGTCCAGGGAAGGAGCACCTCAGGCAGTGTGTGTCACAATCATGGAATAAATCTGTTGCTAATACTTTTATAAGCAAGACTCAGCTCTCTGGTTTATGTTTCACATCTGAACTCTTCACTCACACCCAACACCTCAAAAAAAAAAAATAGAATGCAGTTAATCACCCTGAGCATTAATTGCTCACATTTGATTAGCCAGCCTTTGAAAACAAATGTGACATAGAAATGGAAAAAGCCATTGATAGTATTGACAGAACATCTCTGTCAGAGAAAAAAACCCCAAATTTAAAAGATGGGATTACTGCCTGGCTAGTACAAATGACAATGAGGTGCAGAAAGGATCACCTGCCTTTCTAAACTCCTTCTCAGAGAGGACTCTGGGTGCTGATGGATCAAGGAGTCCAAAACTTTGTCAGCACTTTATATCTAAAAGATTATATAGGTGTAATTGAAATTTTATACAACTTGGTCCTACAGGATTAAGGTTGGCAAATCAAGTATATTAATATAAAAATAAATTACTTATTATGATAATGATTAGACTAAAATGTCTTAATCAGAATTTTTTACTACATAGTATGGATAGCTATAACTACTAATACAGTGTAGTGCACTATTTTTGAAACAATATTGAATATTACCTTAAAGCTAGCCAAAACAATTATGAAGTAGAGATTAATCTTACTCACCCAGACCAACAACTCTTTCACTCAGCCTTCGAGGAGTGAGCTTGGGAGCCATCCCCACTCCAGGGAGGAATTTCCTCACAAATTCTAAGGTGTTAGAAGAACCTGCTGCCAAAAAGTGGGGCTGGACCCTGGCAGTGTAAAGTCCCCAGGCCATCTGTCAGCTCAGCAGGTAAATAAATATCTGTAATGTCACCTGGTGGTTCCTTCGTCAGGTACCTCACCAGCCCTGCCACATTTCCATCTCACTCATCACTCAGGATGTTTAACCTTGAGTTTGGGAAGGTTTCAGCACCATCCAGCACCAGAAGCAGTGAATCCCTGCCTTCATTCCCCTCTGACATGTTTGCAAAAAGGGTGAAGTTTGAGTTGTTTTACCCCCACTCCAGGCAGAACATCCTGCTGCAGGTGATGACTCCACCATCACTGTCCTGGGCAGCCTGATCCAGTTCCTGACAATGCTTTCAATGAAGAAAATTTCCCTGATATCCAATGGAAACCTCCCCTGCACAGTCTGAGGCCATTTTATCCCTTCTACTTGGGAAAGAGATGAACCCTCACCTCACTGCAACCTCCTTCCAGGCACTTGTAGAGAATGAGAAGATTCCCCTGGCCCTCATTTTCTCGAGGATGAGCCCACCCAACTCCCTCAGCTGCTCCTTATCAGACTTGTGTTCTGGAGAGCCTTTAGTCCCTCTGCACACTGACAGAGGAGTGAAAAGACAAATCCAACGGGACCTAAGGCTCCTCAGACATCAGCATTCCTGTTCCTGCCAGCTGGATGGGAAATTAGAGCATCACAGAGTAAACAAATCTTACAGCAGAAAATCCCATCCCGTTTGGAGTTCAGAGCACAGCCAGGGGTTGAAGTCAGATCTCAGTAACAAAGTTTTTATTATCTCTTAGCTAGTAAGTGCAGCACTAATAACTGAGTGTCAAACTACAGTTTTTGCTGTGGTATGTTCAGGCAAAAGTGCAAAACGTCAGTGTGTGTTGACACTTAGGCTTTATAAGACGTTTAAAGTATAAATTTTATAATAAGAATCTAATCAGGAGAAATATTCTCTCAATTGTCCGATAAAACTGATTAAAATCAAAAGCCTGAAGAGACTGCTATAAATCACATGGAGACAAATTTGGTAAAACTGAAAATTCAGATTAAATCACACGCTTCGGTGATTTTCTCAAAGCAAAGTTGGAATTGTGCTGCATTTGACCACATCTAGAATGTCTGGGGATGTGGGAGCAGGTGTTGGGTGGAAACTTCCTGGCAGTTCACAGGCAGCGCAGCCTCTGCTCCCACAGGCGTGGCAGAACTGTGCATCAGTCAGCTTCTCTGACAGTGGGGAGCTGTAGCCTCTCAGCAGAAACATCAAATACACATTCACTGGATACTTAAACTTCACAGACACCCCCTGCACAGCAAGCAGAGCAGTACAGGAAACCGGGAGGGGTGAGAAAGCATTAAAAATGTAAAGTTCTGTTTAGCCTTATGGATAACTTTCCCCTTTTCTTTTTCTCTTCAGTACCTATTTCTCTTCTAGGAGATAAATATTCCGTGAATGATTATCTTAGTATGACCAGGTCCTGTCACTAATATTTTAGCAATATACTATTAAGACACTAATATTAGCCTGTCACTAATATTTTTTTGGAGGATAAAGAGGATTGATAAGTGTTAAATAGCATATTGGAATTTTAAAGGAGAAAATTGGGGAAGAAAATAACTGGATGCATGCACATGGCCCAGGAGACAGCATCTGGCATCTGGAAAAGAAAATCCACTGTTTTAGCGTGCAAATCCCAAGACTAGATTATTTTTTTAAATGGTTTCTTCCCTTCAGATTTGCGTGAGTAGAAGTGATTTTAGTAGCCAGAGCTTTAGTTATTTTCGTTCCGGTTGGATGTGTGAGATTTTTCCCAACTCTCGTTGAAACTTCCTCAGAACAGGACCGAACGTACGTGAAGAGGATTTGGAAATGACCTCGGAGCGCGTCCGGAGCCGAGCGCGGTGCGGAGCGGGGCGGGACCCGCGGGCCCCGGGAGCCGCTCATGAATGAACTCGGCGGAATTTCTTTTTTTTTTTATGAATGGGAGCTCGGCCGTGAATGAACAGCGCAGCTCTGCTATGTGATTGGTCGTCCGGGGCAGAAGCCACGCCCACTCCTCCGTGGGTGACGGCCGAGGCGAGCGGGGATTGGCGGGCGCGCCCCGACGCGGAGCTTCATTCACAAATTCGGTGAAACAAAGGAGTGGGCGAGCCGGGCCCGTGAGCGAGGGGCCAATGGGCGACCGGCCCCGGGCCCACGGCGGCCTCGGAGCGCGCACGGGGCGGCTCCGCCGCGGGCTCCGCGTGGGCCGGGGCCGCCG
>VWYI01005049.1:29561-128986 GCA_013399455.1 Anthoscopus minutus
CTCTGACCCGCTCCTCCCGCAGCAGCCCCCGGGCCAGGCGGTGCCCGCGGCCGGAGCCGTGCTGGGCGCTGGGGAGACTCCCGGGGAGCCGGGCGTGCCGCCGGCGCAGGACTCGGAAGGTGAGGGGGCCTGGGGCGGAGGGAGGGCCGGGGGTGGCGGAGGCGGCCGGGCAGGGACCGGGGCCTCCCCCGGCGCCTCCTCCCGTCCCGGCCCCGCCGTGCCCGGAGCGGCCGCTCAGGGTCCCGCCCGTTCCCCGCAGAGCTCTTCCAAGACCTGAGGCAGCTCCAGGAGACCTGGCTGACTGAAGGTAGGCTCCTTCCCCCAGCTCTGCTCGGTTTTGCTCGCCTTGGAGTTGTTTTTGGGGTTTGTCCCGCTCCTTTGCTGTGTTTGCCTGGCTCCAAACAAAAGTGGTTTTTTTCGGATTTGCCAACCTCTGGCTTGTGTAAATTAAGACGCTGAATGACACCATTGTGCTGGGCATTTGCTTATGAATGGAACTTGGCTGCTGGCCCGCTTTCCTGGGTACAATTTTTGCTTCAGGCTATTTGTAACTGGTTCGATTTTATGCTAATTTGTCACTTATCTTTGTTGGTTGCCAGAACGTTGATATTTTCTTAAACAATAAAGTAGTCTTTTAATTTGGGGAATAAAATGTTTCTATTCTTTCTCCTTTTTTTTTTTCCTTTTAAAATGTAATACTTTGTGGGAACCTTCCTGGAATTTACATACTTTTCAGTTTGGTGTCTTAATTGTTTTGACTTTGAACTTCAAGGAAAACTTCGAATGCCGGGGAGTCACATCAATTCCAAGTGAAACTAGTTCTAAACATGGTGATTTTGCTCTCATTCCAGTACTACAGATGATCTATTTTCTAGAAAATTCAAAACGCATCCTCGAGTACAGACTCTCAATAAGTACAGAAATACTTACTGTGATCTAGGTACTTTAAAATACTTAAGAACAATGATGTAAAAATAGGCGTGGCATTTTGAGCAGGGTTATTTCCTCTAAATTTTACCACAAGTGAAGGAGAATCTTGTCAAACAATTCTTTTTTTAAGCCTTCAAAAAGATATTTGCCAACTAAGTAAGATTACTAAGGGAAAAAAATCAGAAGTTTTATGTTGATTTCAAAGTGAACTGAAATGAGGCGACGTTGATCGGGCAGTGTTTCGGGAGTGTGAGGATTTTAAGGATGCAGCAGGAATTGCCTGGAGGTTGTTTCGATATTGAAACATTCATGTAACTTTTATCAGAGCAGGAAAATAGGTATTAATTGCTGGCCATGTAATTGACCTGCTGAATATGCATGAGGTTCATTTCTTTGAAATCTTAGAACTCGAGCTGCCAAGAAGTTTGCCTCAGAACTGATTTTTGGTAAACTTTTTTTTTAGATTTTTTCATGTCTGATGATATTTTTAGCTCACCAATCTAAAGAATTTCCATGGAATCTCTTACAATATGTTTGCCAGCAGCAGAGTGTTTGTAGGATGAGTTTGTAAGTCCCCTGTGGTCACACATGAGCTCACAGCACTGGAGAGAAAAAAGTGCTCTGCTTCTAGCCAGGATTAGTAAGTGATAATGCAAACCTTACTGCATGTTTTTGGAATATAGCCTTAATATAGGACAATAGAAATTATTATTATTATTATTATAATAATAATATTTTGCATAGCTCATAGCATTTAATCAGAGTCTAAGTGAAATCCCTGAGAAATTCAGTATGAGTTTTAAAATTCTAGTTTATGGTTTTAGTCTGCATTGAGGACAACTGGTTTCTGCCAAGGTTGCTCCCATTTCCAGACTTGTAACAAGAAAAATGACCCTCTGAAGCAAACTATTGTTTTTTTCCTATTCACCAATATGTCAAAATATTTTCCTGAATGGTGAAAATATTTTTTAGTAATGTCCTGTGTGTGCCTCCATGTCAACACTTGTTCTTGAGACAAAGGCATCAGAATACTGAAGAGAACCTTCCTAAACAATGCAGAATTAAAAAGAATAAGGGAAAACATTAAATATGTTATTTCTTATTCTCCCTTATCACATTTAGTTAAAAATAAGAGTAAGTTATTTATTTACAGTTTTTGGTGTTACTTTTTAAATAAAAGAGAAACAAACCTAGGAAGGAAGTAAACTAGAAGGAATCAGCCAAAAATGTTAATGAATTTAAACCACATATACATTTGTATACATGTGTTTATGTGTGTCACTACATATATTTCTGTGATTTCAGTCATGGGTATATGTCTTTGCTGTCTTTTAAAAATACTTGTAGTAGTGTCAATTAACACTTGATTTCTCATTTTGTGAGTCAAAGAATTATTCTGCATGTAGGTGGCTATTAAAAGAAACACATGCTGAAAAATCCTAGGCGTGGTTTCTAAAACTCCAGTTTTCCTCTGTGCTGTTTTCACCAGGATCTGGCACACTTGGGTGTGAACCTGGCAGTTGGTAATGTATGGAATTAACTTCCAGCCAAATAATTTATAGAAGAGAAACAAACAAAAGAAAATTTCCTTGGAGAAAAGAGGCACAGGCAGATGCTGTGATGGATGCAAGGAGCAGATTCACATCTCCAGGTGCCCTTAGGCAGAAAATTTAAATTCCAGTGCTCCAGCTCTTGGAAGTTGTGTGGGAAATGGTGGGGTCAGTGCTGTGTCTCCAGTCTGAGTGACAGGCACTGATTCTTTACCCCAGCTCTTCCAAGCACCAGCGTTGATTTGGGGGAACAGGAAAATTCTTGGTTTGCAAGTTACCTTATGAAGTAGTGAGTGAATATAAAAATTGAAATTGTCTTCTGGCAAATGTCTCTCTATACTTTTAGCACAGGCCTGTAGCTGTGTGCAAACATCACTGCCCAGCACTGAGGGTGGATGCTTTCATTCCAGCCTTGCCCTTCATTTTACCTCTGTCCTGTGGCCTGTTGCTTTCAGTATTTAATTCTCTTGTGACATCACCAGTGATGCCATGGGAGCCTCAAGGCTGTGGTTGTGAAGTCCAAATTCTGCTCACACAATATGATTCCTCTATTTCCTAATAATTTCCTCTATTTCCATGTTGCTTTTCAAAGGTAATTCAGAGAATACTTTTCTAGATGTTTTTTTTCCCTCAGTTCCCCATCTTATATTGTTTATATTTCCAGTTTGTTGTCACACAGGTTATTTGAAGGAGCAGTGACTGCAGAGTGAAGGCTTTGGCCAGTTCCATTCTTTTTACCACCTGTTGGCACAGTACTATTCACTGAGGTTTATTTTTGCCATGTCTAGTCTAGCTTAGTTTCAACTGACTGAGATTATTGGGCTTCCATCCTTTATGTCCCTTAATTTTTACCACATCATCTCTTTTAGAGCTGAGAGAGTGCAATCTGTTGTCTACTCTGCAATAACAAAAATTGCAGGTTTGTCTGTTAGCAGCAGCAGTGACAGACTTTATGAAATAACAACAATCTGCTGCAAGCTCTCCCTTCCCTGAAGCAAAAAGGATGTAAAAGTACTTGTTAGAAGCTATAAAATATGGGTAAGATTCCCCAGAAGGTTTCTCCCAGGACTCACATGTATTCATTAAGCCCAAAGGGAAACTATCCTTACTCACTAAAATCATCCCAGCAGACAGCTCAGATCTTTCCTGCACAGATTTATTTCTTCCTAGGTGTTAATTATACTGTACAGAGTGCCAAAACTAACTCCTCCCTCCCTCTTTTTCTCCCTCCCTCCCTCCCTCCCTCTCTCTCCTGACAGCTCAGGTTCCAGACAATGATGAGCAATTTGTGCCTGACTTCCATTCAGAAAACTGTAAGTAGCATGGGGATGCTCCTATCACTTGGGGGAAGGGCAAATCCAAATTCTGGTGCCTTCCCCCCTCCCCCCAGGCAGTTTCCCCCACCTAAACTGAAATGAAACACTTTTACTGCTTGCTCTTGTTTCCCTCCTTTGCCCTGCAAAGGCTGGGAACTGCAGCACAGCTTGGTCTCTGAGCCATTTATCTTCCTTGCTTTCTCTTTTTGACCTAGAACTGAGGAGAGGGATGGTCCCAGGTTTCACTCTGAGTGAATCAATGAGTCAGGTGTAATGTGATAGCCTGTTCCAGCTATTAGGGGCTGGAAAGAATTGGCTGCTCCTATCACATCCAGCTTCTTGAAAATTCCATGCAGTTCAGTGTACTGGAGAGAGCAATTTTTCCCCCTGCTGGGAGCCAGCTGACCCATCAGCATTTTTAGATGGGCTGCATAGATCCAAACATTGAGAATGGCTGCTGCAGGGTGCACCAGACACAGAAAGGCTCTTTTCTCTCCTGGCCCTTCCCTGGGCTGGGCTGTTTGCACGGATGCAGGAGTGTCATGCCTGGAATGCTGAACCCAGCCCAGGCGTGTGGAGGCCTCTGGGCCAGGGTATTCTCCCCTCTCTCAGCTGGGGCAGTGCCCAGAGCTGTTTGTGGATGGTTCCTCTGCTCTGACTGACAGCAGCCACGGGACCCAGGTGTGCCTGAGGAGCAGCAGGAGGCAGGAACATCAGCAGGCTCTGCGACCTTGTGGGTTTATTTATGTACATCAATTCCGCCAAGATCTCTGAGTGCTGGCGTTTTCAGCTTCCCTGGTGTAGGATGAAACCAAGGGCAGCCAAAAGGAGTCCGGGTTTTTTGGGGGGAAGGGGCAGATATCTCCCTCTTGGCATGAAAATTAATTTTGGGGAAGGATGTTTATCTAGAAGTGTCCTGTGCCATGAGAAGCAGCAAACCTCCTTTTCTGGCCCTTTAGCCAGCTGCTGTCTTCTGAAGGGACTCTTAGTCCTTTATGTAAGGGAAAACTGGCTTGAAAATGACTGGTGCATGTAGGGTTCAGGTGACTCCTGAAATAAACTCATCAAAGATATGAGGTGTTAATGGATCAGGATGTTCCTTCCCATCCTTAAAAGCAGTCACAGTGCTGAACATCCCAGACCCAGAGCAGTGTCATGGGACTTAAAGAGGTGGGAGTAAGCTGGTGATGAAGGACTAGAGATGGCCTTACTAAAATATTACAGCTTGAAGGGCAGATCCTTCCCTAGTTTGAAAAAGTAACTTAGAATTAGGTGCCTTTCTGGGGTTACCCTCCTTTCTAAATGCCAGTGACCCCCTTAGAGCAGCAGAGCCCACAGGAAGATGCTCAGTCCATCCTTCAGCCATGACAAGCCTCTCTGAGGAGCTAGGAAGCAAGTTTTGTCCCCTGCTGGACAAGAAGCAAACACCCACATTCTACTTCCTGGTGCTGTAAACTGCAACCCACATTTGTTACTCATGAAATTCTGACAAGCCCAGAAATATCCCTCTTTGTCTGCATCAGACAAGTGCCTGTGCACTGAAAATGGAAAGAAACCTTTTTACTTCTTTTCCCCTGGACTGTCACTGGTGTTTAGATGAGCAGAGTGGTTTTGAGACACCCCCCAGTCCCACATTTGGGGTGTTGGACTGTTAGCAGAGCAGAGATTCAGCCAGGGGATGCCTGAATTTGAAAATGCCTGATCATCACAGCTCCCTATGAAGAAGAAAAATGTCGATCTGATCTTTCTTTTCTCTCCTGCAGTAGCTTTTCACAGTCCTCCTGCTAAGATTAAAAAGGAGCCCCGGAGCCCCTCGGAGGCCGCGCTGCCCTGCAGCCACGAGCGGCCGCTCCAGCACAACAGCGAGCAGTGCCTTTATGCCAGGTGAGGTGGCTCCCACAGAGAGAGCACAGGAGCTGCTCTGAAATAAAATGCTCTGCTTTATCTGCTAATGGAGGGTGGGACAGCAGCCCTGGCTTCTGCTGGGTACAGGTCAGCAGTGGTCAGCAGCTCTGGCCTCCAGCCAGGACTGCCCACTGGGCAACTCAGGCCTGTGAACATCAGCTCTGGGTTTGGACCTTTTTCACTCTCCCTTTTTATTCTCCCTCTCCCTCAGCCATCCTCATATTCAGGAATCTTGACATCTGACCCATGCCTCTCCCCATTGCTGTCCAAGATCTGTCCCACACCTGGCCCCACTGCCTGCAGTGCCAGGCCCTTGCCTGAGCTGTGGTTTCTCCAGCACAGACCTTCCCCAGGGCTGTTGCTGTCAGTGAACAACGAGGCAGCAGGGAGTTGTTGCTGGGGATTTTCTGGCCCAAGTGGCTGCACAGAGGCACAGCACGTTTGGCACGTTGCAGATGCTGCCACAAGTCCTTCACGGAGAACTGAAATGCTGCAATGTCTGTTTGGCTGTTCCAGTGCCTATGACCAACCCAGACAGTCCCCCAGCCCAGGAGTCCTGATCCAGCCACCACTCCAGCAGTTCCCCAGACAGGACAGGAGCTTCCTGAACCCCGTGGGGCCACCCCGCTCCACGTCCAGCTGTGGATACCTCAGTGAAAACAGGTGAGGTACTGCCAGGGGAGGCAGCCAGTGCCAAGGACTGCCCTCTTTGGTGGTTAAAGGAAGAAGGGCTGCAGCATCCAGGTGGAAGTGCTCTATTTACAGTAAGCACAGGATCCCCTCCTGTGGGACCCACCGCTGCTGCCTGAGGTTTGAAGTCCATAACCTTAACCCTGCCACATCCTGTGAGTGATGGGCTGTGTAGCAGCTACCCTTGGAAATATCCTTCTCTGGGGTCCCTTCCTTGTCCCAGCTGTGAGGGAGCTCCTCCAGCTCCAGTAATGGGCTGAGGAAGTTTCAGTCCCTCAACCAGCCCTGGGCTGAAACCAGAGGAGCAAGAAAGCAGCTGTCTCACATCCTCTCCCTTCTTAGCTCTGCGTATCAGTCACCTGTGGAGATGTGCCATTCCTTCCCACCCTCCCAGGGCATGGCCCAGCAAGACCCCATTGCCTACCAGTGCCAGCTGCCCAAGCCCTGCCTGCAGTGCCCTCGCCAGGGCTTCAAACAGGAGCACCAGGACCCACAGTACGAGCAAGCAGAGCAGGCAGGCAGCAGCCAGCAGTACCCAGCCCTGGTGGTCAAGCAGGAGCAAGTGGATTTCATGTATGACCCAGGTAAGCAGAACTGGCTGTCCCTGACTGCATGAACCAGGCTGCAGTGGGGTGAGCAGCTCCTTGGTGAGCATCCATCAGTGCTGGTCTCTGAGCTTTGATGCTGCACTAGCTGAGTGTCAGGAGCATGTGTTTTCTGGGAAGGTGGCCTGGGTGGCTGGCTGTGTAGCAGGGAACTAAAACAGTTCTGTCTGTTCACTGCATGCAAGATAAGGCTGGGACACTCACCATGTTCTGAGAAAGATTTTGTGATAGACTTGAAACCTTTGCAAGATAGGAGGTAGAAGGTGATGTTAAATCCATTCAAACTGGATTAAAGGATGGGGTTTTCCCACCCAAGAGAGTAAGCAGCCAATAAGACTCAACATGCATGATTAGCACACTCACACCATCAGAAATGTTGAAAGGGCTGTTTCCAGTTTCACAGGGAGATTTTGTCTTTGAGGTATTTGTTAGCTGGAAGGTTGCAGAAAGTAAGTGAGGTCAGCTTTGAAGAAATCATACTGAAAACAGCCTGGAAATGGCAGCAGAGAGAAGGGAATCAAACACATTGGACCTGGTGCAGAAAAACTGTTTTGGATCCTTGCAGCAGAAGGCCCTTCTGAGCACTGGGTGGTCTTCCAGTGCTCCACTGCATGGAGCTCTGGGTGGGCTCAGCTCAGTGCCAGGGTGCTGCTTGGTGTCCCTTGGAGGATCAGCTTCCACCTGCTATTTCCCATAGAAACAAGGCTCAGAGAACAGAGATTTCAGGGGATGGTGAGAAAAAAGTTTATAATGCCAAAATAGCTCTCTAGATGCCAGATCCACATCCACCAGGTGACCCCCTTATTTTTCCACAAGGGATAAATCTCATTTTTCTGGCAGATCTGTCCAAAGACTCACTACCCTGAGATCACAATACCCTCTTCCAGAGAGAATGGTACTTCTGGTTTCCTGGTATTTTAATGGACATCTTGAATTGTTTCCTTTAGCAGAAATAACCACATAAATAAAAAGATCCTATGAGGGTATCACTGTGGTGATATTGATATTACTCTTTCACTGGGTCCTTCTGTTCAGAAAATGTGCAAACCCAGAAGATGGGAATGTGCTTTTTGTGAGAGTAGTTTATGATTGTAATAACATCCAGCCTGCCAGCTCAGAGTTCTCTTCCCTTAGCATCAGCAAAATATCTGCTGGAAGCAATGGCCAGACATAGGTGTGTGAGGGAAACCTAACATAAACCTTTCCAAAGCTCCCAGTTACAGCTTCTGTTTCAGTTGAGTACAGTAAATAAATTTGATTCAGAAAACACAAGATACAGAAGACAGAAATGCAGTGTACAGGCAGCATTATACACTACACACAGAAACAAGAAAAAATTTCCTGCTTGTTTTTAAGGCTCTTTTTAGTTTTGTATTTTCTAAACCATTTGTAAGAATGCCCCATCATGGTGTGAAAAAGCCTGGGAAGCTCGAGACATCTGAAATGACATTTGTGAACTCAGTCTACAGAAGCATTCAGGTGCTACTGCTCTCCATTTACATCATTACAGTAACCCTGGAAAAATGTAATGCTTTCTTACCTGGGAAAGGAGCAGAAAAGGGTGTAATTATCTTAAAGTAAGATGAGAGAGAGGTTCCTATGTAGCCTATTGTCCATGATTTTGTATAAAAGTGATGTAGAGGTGACTGGCTGGCTGTCCTGGTTGCTCTGAATGATGGTGTGTGACAGTGCCACAGAATCTTACTACTCTAATTCATGACTGGAAGAATAATGCACCTAAAGCTGTAGTTAGTCAGACACTCACCCCTAAGGAGGGCTCTAAGAGGACATTGGTCAGACAGCTGCACTCACCTGTCCACATTTGTAGAGCAAGATAATTTTGTCACCTGTGCTTTTTAAATAAACAAGATTGTTAATTGTTCTGTAGATGTTCCTGACTGTCCTTCCATGTACATAAATGCTGAGAGTTACTCAAGCCATTCAAATACAGAAGATATATTAGGTAAGAAATGCAGGGACTCTTCTTTTCCCTGCACAGAATTGCCCTCTGGTACTACCCTGGCTATCTGTGACTGCTGACGTTGCTTTCTCTTTCAGGCTGCAGCTATGACAAGCAGATGAGGTCCTTTACTGATGATGTCTGTGTTGTTCCAGAAAAATTTGAAGGTTGGACAAAGAATGGCTTGGAGTTTTGGTGTGAGATAGGGTTATTCATCATCTTAGCCAGCCACTTGCCTATGCCTGCATAGTTCATTACAGTGTTCTTGCAGGTGTGTTCGTAGCCAGCTTTTTGTATCCCATTTTTTGAGCTTTCTTAGCAGCAGCCAGGCCTTCTAGCATAAGTAGCTTAATTGTGATGTATATCAGAGCTGCTCTTGGAAGAGCTGCTTGTGAATTGGCCACTGTTATATGAGAACTGAAATATTCTGGGTAAACATTTGTGAAACTGAAATGTGCTGCTTTTTTTTTTCTTTTTTCCCCAGTGGTTTTTGCACTGTTCTCCTTAGAAATGTCTTGTTTGTCCTTCTCAGCAGGAGACATCAAGCAGGAGGGTGGAGGGTACCGGGAAGGACCCCCCTACCAGAGACGGGGATCGCTCCAGCTCTGGCAATTCCTGGTGGCTCTGCTGGACAATCCCACCAATTCCCACTTCATTGCCTGGACTGGTAGAGGAATGGAGTTCAAGCTCATTGAGCCAGAGGAGGTGAAACCACTGAGGTTCTCTACAGGCTCAGGGGAATCACTCACTGGTTCCAGGGCTGCAAATTCTCGAGTGGCTTTGCCTCTGCCCTGTGAAGCTTCTGCCTGCCAGTGGTACTCACTAGACCCTGCAGCAAGCCAAGGTTTTTAGAAGAGGTCAAAGCACTTGAGTGACACAAATATCAGGGTTAAGAAAGGCTGCTATTTAAGTTCAGAACCTCAGCTATGCAGTGACTCAAATTATCCACTGCCTCCATTTCCCTGGATACTTCACTCCCAAGCTTGCAGTAACCTGTGCTGTCTTGTCATGCTCCATCCTTGAGGCTGACATTGACATGGAGTTTTGAACCCTACTGATTGCAGAAGTTTTCATAAGAATCCGGAAGCAGATATGTCCTAGCCTATCTTTATTTCAAAATTACTTTCACTGAAGTGTAATTTCAAATGCTGCCGTGTTCCAAAAAAAACCCAGTGATACTTGACAGTATTTGGGAGAAGTGTCCACAGTATCTGTTCATATCTTGTTCCAATTAGAGCTGCATTTAGCACTGTTCTTGCTACATATCAAAATTTTCGGGCACTTTCAGTGCAAGTGAGTTGTCTTGGCAGGTTGTCATCAGCTTACATCAGACTTCTGAGTGTCATGGATGAAGCTGAAAATAATGTAGGAGGAAGGCACAGTTCTCTTCCAGTGTTTTCCCTCATGCTTGGTCTCCTGATACACATGGGACCCTTGAAGATTAAGTGTAACATAAGATAAAGCAGCCCTTTAGCATCCCCAAGCTTTCAGAGTGCTGGAGAGTGAGGAGCAGTGGTGACAGCAAATGAGCTCTGTAGTGGCCAGAATTTCTCAGTGACACAGCGTGCTTGAGTTCTACTCACATTTAAAGCTGCTACATTATTGATGGGTCCATTATTGAAGTGTTGTAGGTGTCACTGTGAAAAGAGAACCAGCTGGAGAACATCCTTTTCTCTTGGGCTGGGTTCCCAGAGTTTGGTGCTTTGTTTGCAGGTGGCCAGGCTCTGGGGGATCCAGAAGAACCGTCCAGCCATGAACTATGACAAGCTGAGCCGATCACTGCGCTACTATTATGAGAAAGGCATCATGCAGAAGGTCAGTTTGCAAAGCAGGAAAAAACTTTATGCTTTAAACTTGAAGCTTCTCTTGTTTGAAACAAGAAGTCCAACAGACAGAATGTCCTTGAGCTAGCCAGGCATGCTCTCCCTAAAACTTCTCTTTGCTGTAGTTGAATGGAGAAGCTGCGAAGGAGCTGAATGTAGGCAACACATGAGAAATAAAACAAAGGGGGAATTATTGTTTCTTTCTTTTTCTGTATATGTCTGCAGTCAGGAGAGCTGGAATTTATGCAGCTTCAATCAGTCCTTCCTCTGGTGAGAGAAAGGCTGGCTGGAAGTTGGTCCTGTGTGGCACACCCAGGGCCCTCGAGAGATAATTGAGAGTGTAACTGTCTCAGTACAGACTGTTCAGGGACTGACAGTGTCAGCTGGCAGCATCCCAGTTCCCAGGAGCTGTTCCAGGGGAGGTCAGAGCAGCAGAGAAATGAGAGGACAGCACAAGGAGAAATGTACAACTCTGACATGTCTCAGATGTTTTAACAAGCCTGCCCTGGTGCTGCAGCACCCATCTGGCCTCATCTTGTCCCTGCAGGTGGCTGGGGAGCGCTACGTGTACAAGTTTGTGTGTGAGCCTGAAGCTTTGTTCTCCATGGCCTTCCCCGAGCAGCAGCGGCCGGTGCTGAGGGCAGAGTTTGGCCGGCAGGTCAGCGAGGAGGACACGGTGCCCCTCTCTCACCTGGATGAGAATGGCTCCTACCTGCCAGAGCTTGGGAGCTTCCCTCCAGAGCTCTACAGCAAAGGCTACACGTACTAGCACTGCTGGGCTGTGCTTGTGGATAGAAGATGGCTGGTTAGTGTTCAACTGGTATCAGCATTTGTTCAGGCCAGCACTAAACTCTGGATACCTGCTTTGGACAGGAGAAGAGTTCAGGTACATAAGTGGATTATCACCTCACAGCAGACAGGACTCTCATGTGCTTGTGATAAAACTCTTACTAAGTCAGGATAGGGCACGTTCTCAGCTGTGCAGCAGATCAGGTAACTGGTGCCTCAGACATGTCAACCACCTTCACAATCCCCCTCACTGCAGAGGAGGGGATGCTGTCCCACCAGGGTTTTTTTAACATGTATGAGAATGCTACAATGCTGCTGCTGACTGCATTCCTCCAGTTCATGTCCTGAACCTTGGTCTGACCTGCTTTCAGCTCTGCCCAGAGGAACTCACTCTGAAAGGCCAGTTAAGCCTTCTTCCCAGGATGGCTGCAGGACAGCGGTCACAGACCTCGGGCCTTCCTTGAGGAACACTCATTGTCCTGTGCATGCATGCTCCTGCCTGATCACCTCCTGCTCATGCCAGGGGTTCCTGGTATTCAGGCACTCTGAGCAGGGTGGGTGGAGGATGGCCAGGATTAGAGCAGTCCTGGAGCACATGGCCCAAAGCCATTTAGGGGAACAACAGAGGAGCCTGACTGCCTTGGTCTGGAGCACAGGTCAAAGCCAACGCCTAGTTCAGGTAGAGGAACTGGGAAGCAGCAAGGCCTGAGACACCAGCTCAGTGTAGTGGTGTGGCTTTTCCAAACTGAAAAACTCTCAGGATATTTGAAGAGCTGCCAGGCTCATGAGTGTGCCCATCCTGGGCTTGGCTAGAAAATTGTCTGAGGCAAGAAGAACCTGGTGGAGGTGTGATTAAAAAATGCTATACAAACTAACCTAAACCATACATATAGGAATAATATAGGAATTCAGCCTTAAACCCACAGATATTTGCATGTTTGAGGGGAATTTGGATGTGTGGAAAAGGCAGCTCTCTCTGCAGTCCAGTGCAGCACATGCAACTTAACTAAACTGGCAGGTTTTCCACCACAGTAAACATTTATAATGGGTAACACATCCTGATTAAGATGTGTTTAATTTTTTAATTAGCAGCTCCACCATGTTCCCAGTTAGACAAGGAGCAGTACAGTGTACCCATAGAGAAAAAGTCTGTTTCCACTGCTCCAGATTGATGTTTCAGCTGCTGAATACAGAGCATTGTCAATCCTGCCAGCATGGTAGCCTGTAGAAAAAATTCTGTATATTGACTGAAAGCCTGATTTCCCCTGATGACTCTCCCTTGCATGGCTAATGCCAACCCTCCCAGCCTTGTCCCTGAGTGCAAGAGCCATGAAAGGCAGCATTCCCTGCCTGAGGAGAGGTCAGATACTCAGAGCAATCTGCTCTGCTACTGCCTTTGCAGGCCCTGTGCAGAGACTTGGTGTTCTGACAGTTCCTGACCCTCCTGCCTTGCCCTGCACCCACCTGGCCAGCACAGTTCCTGTGGTGTCTCAGAAGTGAGGGTGAAGGGGAACCCCTCCTTTGGTATAAGCTGCCTTTACTATTTATGAGTGTAAAAATACTATAATTAATAAATTGATCTTTGGCCACTGCAACTTCACTGATTGGTCCTCTTTACCTTCTGAGCTTGCTTTGCACCTCCCCTTGGCACCAGCTCACAGCTGTGGTATCTCCATCTGCAGGACTCCCCAGGACCTTGCATTTATCCAGTATCCTTTGGGCTACCCCTCTGCCCTTCCTTCCAGAACAGGAATTCAGAGAGTGAGTTCACACATTTCAATGCAATTTTAGCTGCACATTTCATTCACATTTCTCAAGTCAGGTCAACAGATCAACAGCACACAGCAGTTCCAGGAATCAGCAAGGTAAGGTTCCCCTCACTGAGGGGCAGTGACCTCCAAAGCTCAGAGATCCCTATTAACCAGATCAGAGAGTTGGGAGCCAATAAATACACTCAGCATTTCCAGTTCAACTAGACTGAGAGACAGCTGGTATGGGAGACTGAATAGACAAGAGTCCTGAAGTTCTCCTGCTGGTCCTGGAAATGACTGGGAGCTTCCAGAAGGAAGATAAACAGCTCCCAGCCAACCCCAGAAAACATTCCCACAGAAGCTTCCATAGCCCAGAGACTAAGGAAGAACTTGTGCTTATTCCTAAGCACCACATCTACCTGCCTTTTAAATCATCTCCAGGGTGGTGACTCCACCAGTGCCCTGGGATGCCTGTGCCAATGCCTGACAACCCTTTCAGTGAAGAATTTTTCCTAATATCTAATCAAAACCTCCTCTGGCACAACGTGAGGCCATTTCCTTCTGGCCTATCACTGGTTACCTGGGAGAAAAGGCCAACACCAACCTGGCTCTAACCTTTTGTCAGGGAGTTGTAGAGTGAGAAGGTTCCTCCTAAACTCCCCAGCTGCTCCTCATCAGATTTCTACTCCAGACCCTTCTGAGAGACATTAAAATAATGGCTCAAACTTTGTTAAAATCACCCAAGGGCTTTGCCCACTGTAGCAAACTCTGCAAAATAACTGCACCAAAGCCCACCCCACTCCCTACAATAATTCCTGACAGGAACTTGAGATAGGATAAAGATGGCACTATTGTCCAATTATCTCAGGTATAAGGAGAAGTTAACAAGGCTGGGGGAGGAATGTATCCACAAGGAAAGCCCAACCCAGCAGCTGTGCTGAAAATTGGCCCTGACTGGGCTCAGCAGGTATACATAGCCCAGACTCTTCTGCTGTGGCCAGGTTTGCACATTCTCCCCCCACAGACAAAAGGGGAAGAGAGTTTTTGAGTGTGATTTCCCAATATCTGGTACAGAGGTGTGAACACCCATCCCCTGGCTACAAGCCAGGTAAGAAGCAGACCCTGCAGAGTCCTCCCTTACACAAACTGGCTCTGTTGTAAAACACACTGCCCACATGCAGTGGCACACAGGTCACATTCACATGAGAGGCAGTCTTGGAAGGGGCCATAAGTCATCAAAGACCCCCCAAAGTGCCCCAGACTTATTTCTGAAGACTGCACAAGATTGACAAGTATTGCAAGAGAAGCAGTCTGTTTTAAAAGTGTAGAACTGCCCCCCCAGCAGGAAGGTGCACAGGCATTCCCATCTACACCTGCATGTTTCCTAACCCACTGAAGCCCATGTTTTGTGGAAACCCCACCACCAAGAATAGCAGAAGAGAATCAATGGGCTACCACTGGTGAATAGCTTTCTACTTAATCTGTCTCTGTCACTCTCATTCTCTCACTCCTCACTTCTTTTCCTATATATTTCTCTTTCTGTCACATTTGCAGTCAAAATCCCTACTATTGACTTCAGCATGGTCTTGTTTGCATCTCAATTCAGGTAGAAGCATCTGTAACAATTGGTTCGTAACACCCTCCCCAACTCCACTGGCCATCTCTGGCCACCTTCAGCACCTCAACATCCTTTTTGTAGTGAAGGGGCTAAACTGGATGCAGGATTTGAGACGTGGCCTCACCAGTGCTCAGCACAGAGCCACACGGGTTCTGGTGGAGCTGTAAACTCCTGAAGGCTTTGCTGTGCCTGCCTTCTTCAGAAAGAGCAGCTGCACAAACATATCACTGTGCATACCAGGCTCTGCTCAGGATGTTAGGAACCATTCTCCTGACCCCTAGGGAACTGTGGAAATTATCAGGTGAGGAAACAAAGCAGGAGAAAGGTGTCTCAGGGGAGCGTATAAGCTGAAGGAGTTAGTGGCACCTCAGCTCTTGCTGAGCTTTGGCTTTATGGTACCTGTTTCCATTTCCCTAAATTATCTTTTAGCATGTTTTGGAGGCACTTCCATTCCTGTCCTTTTTGCTTTGACTCTCTGAGTCCAAATTTACAAACTTTGTAATTAAAAATATTTTACAGACAGTTTGGGCATAGCACAGACTGGGCAGTCAACTTCTTTTTAAAACAATAAACTGTTACACAGTTTTTACAGACATTTTAGCTGTAAGAGCTCATTCTATTACAAAAACCCAACAGCTGGAATGTCACCAAATATTCTAAGTGAAAATAAAGCACATGGTACATTGCATAAACATTTGTAACTACTTACATTTCCAGATGAAACTGGAATCTGTGCTGCAGAGGAGATGTGGTAATTACTGGTTGATAAACTCTTCAGCACCAAGGAGATGGGGATGAAGGGAAAGGCTTGCAGTCTGACCTGTGTCATTGTCCAAATATATCCTAGCTGGGTTTCAAGAATTTATCCTGCCTTGTCCCAAAGCCAGAGATACCAAATATCTCACCACAGATAGCTTAAATAAAAGACAAATACTTACACTGAATGGGAAAATGCATAAACTTGGTAAAATAGACAACAGGCTGCTCCCAAAAAGCAGTCACTGACCAAGAACATTAAGTAGAAATAAATCCCTTTTAGCAGGGTAAAGACAAACCATTCCAGCTTCTATTTGTCTGGTCACTCAGAACCCAGTCAGGTTGGTGAACAACCAGCTTTAAATCATCCTTTTTTTGTGTTGTTCAGCTAGACTTCTGAGTCTTAGACTTTGTCTCTTAAAAAAGGGAAATCACTAAAGTGCTCCAAGACCCACTTCTGAGAGGCTGCAGTGGCCTGTGCAGCTGCAGCACATCTGGAGTGCCTCCTGAGCTCCTGTTCTGCCATGGCTGACTACCCGTTCATTGCACAGGTGAGCTTCATGGGAATGTCTGTCTCCCAGGACACTGGCACCAGTGCAAAAGTCCCAGTGCCAGAAATCTGAAAGCAGCCAGAGTGCAGGAGGGCGCCGAGCTCATCGCCGCCGGAATGCGCGGGATATCCTCCAGGCATTGGGCTCCTCGTAGCGGTTGTAGAGGGGCTCCAGCCGCTGCTGCTTCTTCTGCTTGCTCAGCTTGGTTGGGTCAGAGACCTTGAAGAAAGCTGGGGCAAACTCCACCAGCCAGCGAGGATCGATGGTCGTCACCTCCCGCATGTACTCCTTGGTGGTCAGAACCAGTTCATGATACACCACCCTGTGAAAAGAGACAGCGATTCTGGAATCAGTTTTTTCTAACAAGAAGCAACAAGACAAGAGCTGGAGTAGCTAAGCTTGTTCCTTTTAAGCTCCAGTGCAGACTCCAGAAGAACCATCCCAAAGAGCTATCCCTATTTTCCCCCTCCTACTGCACAGCTACTCTTCAGCAGAAAATTCCTTCATTCCATTTAAAACAATGCTCTCTCCCTCTTCAACACAGTGTTTTAAACTCCAGCAACAAAAACAGCTACAACCTCAGGCCTGGCCTTGGCTCCAAAAGTCATCTGCACAGGCACTAAGTTCACCAGCAGAAAGAAACAAATGTAGACTTGAAACTTTTCTCAGTTTGCTTACTCCTAAGGAATCAGCAGCCTCTGCTCAGAGCTGTACTCCACAAACAGCACATACTCTTTTATAAAGTCTGAAGAGAAACAGGAAATTCCATGCTACTGCCTCCCTTACCATTCAGGCTGCCTGTTGAAGAGAGCACTGGATGGGTGGATATAGACAACTTGCTGGTCAATGAGTGTCCTATACCCCTCCTGGGGATCCTTCTTTGCTGCATTTCGGAAGAAGCCACTGCAAATGGCCTTCTGCACCCGAACTGTTGCCTTCCCACAGGACACCACATCCAGCTTATGCCTGCCAGACAAGAGTTACACAGAAAAAAGATTAAGAGCTCTCCAGATTTGGGTACAGCTACCAAGATCAGTTCAGCAAATTTTCTTTAGCTATTACAATGTAAGAGCAGTAAGAAATGAAGTCAGTACTTGCTCTCCTTGACATGCTCACCTGTCCATGATGCCCAACATCTGCTTGCGAATATCCTGTGCCCGGCGCAAGGATCGGGCTTGGATAAAATTTTCATAGCACCAGGGATTTGAAAACTTATTATTCTTCCAGGAATTGTACACAGCCAGCAGCGTGAGGTGGTCACCTTCTGTTTGATGGAATTTGGCTTTCTTCTGATCAGCAAGTGCTTGTTTATCCTAACACATAAAACATACATCACTCAGGTATCTACACCATAGACAAAATAAATGATACAAGCATTGATAGTATGATGTTTTAAACCTATCATGAACAGATGATACAAGATTAAGACAATACAGATTATTTTTTCAATTTCAGTCCCTATTTTTGAAAGAATACATCAAAGTAGATGGCTCGTACTGCAGGAAGCTTATGCACACACTGCACTAACTGGTTTTCTTACTGCTCTAGAAATAACTTCAGTTATTCATCAAGAAATGTGCTGAAGCAGTAGGTTTGAGCCTGGTGATCCACACACCTCTCCTCACTTCTCCCATCTGCACATAAAATATTAATCAAATACAGCAGCTACATAGATCAAAACTGATTTAACAGACTACCCTGAAGAAGAAGTAATGGATCCAAGACAAACCTGATCCCACCACAGCAGAGCCTGTTGCTTACTGACTTAAAAGAAAGTCGCACAGGACAGAGGTGCCACAAAGAAATACTTCCTGTGTACCTGAGAATGCAAAGGCAATCTGAACTCCAGAGCTGGGACTCACTTGGTTTAGGCTGTATGTGTTTGTTGGGAAATATAAGAGTGATTTTAAGACTTTTCTACCTTCCCATCTGCAAGAAACTACCAACAGCACAGCTAAAGGCACTTAAAAGGAACATCAGAGAGGTAATGCACAAGCAAATGTTCTGACCAAATCACAGGTTTCTTTTGGCAAATACACTCACTCTTAACCCCTGAGGCATTCACATGAAAACCACCCAGGCTGTAACACTGCTGCCTCTTGGCTCAGTTCCTCACCTTAGGCCTGTAGAACACATTCTGCACGGACAGCATGGAGACAATCGTCAGCATCTCCTCGCTGCACCCCAGATGCACAGACATGATCAACATCTTACACAGCATAGGCTCCAGGGGGAATTCTGCCATCTGCAAGAAACATGTTTCAGGGCATTCAGTGAAAAATCCTGAGTCTTCTCAGTGCAAAAGAAAGCAATGACTTCTCTCACATATTTACTTTCCAAAGAGGTTTGCTTGACCCAGAACAACTTAACATGAAGCAAATTATTTGTCTGTATTCACTATCACAAGAATATCCCAACACTTACAGGAAGTTTTTAGACATTAATAGCAGTAAACTTATGAATAAGAAGAAACACTAGGTGCTTCTTAAAAAAAGAAAGTAACTGTGGTAAATGAAAAGCTACCAAAAAACCACAAGGGTGACAGCAAAAGCAAACCAACAATGCTAAGCAAGGCCTGCCATGACTGCTCTCATGTCATCCCCTGAATATTGGCAACCCAGGCATTAGTAAGAGGAGTTTTATTTCACCTACCCTGCGCCCAAGTCGAGTGAGCAGCCCCTCATCATCCAGAGCTCCCAGGGTGTAGAGCTGCTCCATGGCAGTTATGAGAGTTTCCATGGGGGGAGCATCCATAAAGTCAAAGGACAGCAAATCGTTGATGCCCATAGCCTGGGAGGGATTGGAGAAAAGACAAGTTAAAACACTCAGAAGGAAAACAACAAACTCCAGGCTGAGATATAACACCAAACAGTGAGGCACTACAAAACTTTAGGCAACCCTAGCCTCAGATCCTTATCCTGACTGCAGGTGCAGCCACAGATACACAGATGCCTTCCTGCACTTGAAATAATGAGCACTGGCCCATGGCATTCCTGCACTACCCAGCTTTCTGGTCTGTTCCTTTGGTACTGTTCCACACATCCCTCAAGCATGATTCAGTTGAGGAGAAACAGAAGCTAATTGCTGCTTTTGAGGACTTTCTGTCTTGTAAGGCAGTGTGGCCTGACAGCTCCACAGGAAGTTCAGTATGTTCCCAAAAAGGGGATGGCAGCAGCTTTCCCAGTTGTGACTGGTTTAATCCAGTTCACAGACTTCCAGAGGCATGGTACACACTTAGACATGCCCAAGTTTGCAGCTCTAAACTTTAGAGTGCTAAAACAATTTGTGTCATCTGATAACAATATAGGTGTACCCTACATATGAAATGTTACTGCTCTTGAGATTTCTGTTTCTCCTACCTCCTGCAACCAACTGTTCTGTGCAGCTGAAACACATAATTTATCTGGATATCCAACAGAATAACCCTCAACAGAAAAACACAGGAGCAAGCCCAGTGCCTGATTACTGCTGTTGTTGAAGTCTCCCTTCTGAAATACCTTTGTTCACTAGAAGGATCTGAAATTACAGCACTACCTGCTAAGACTCAAAGACAGACTCATTTATTGAAACATTTACCATGCTGGCTTGCTACAAGCTGGTGAAACACCTACCTTCAGGGAGAGCACTGTACTGGCCAGATTTGTTCTTTGGATTTCAGGCACATTGGTGGTTAGCATCTCATCTCTATATGCACGTTCTGTGTACAACCTGTAGCATTTTCCTGGGCCCGTTCTCCCAGCCCTTCCTGCACGCTGCTTGGCTTGAGCCTAAAGATAACAAGGCACCTCAGTGAACAGGTACAAACTGGAACAGTAAAATAAAATGGTTATTCACAATTTTACTTCTGTTGATAGAAAGGCTTTCAATACAACACAGAGAAGTATGTATTCTGTAGGCACAGCCTCATGGAGCTACCAAAAATGTGGTTTTAGCATTGTTTCAGTTTGCTCACAGTGCTTGGAAGCCACATTAGCAAGAAACAGAACACCCATGGGGAGAGCCAAACACAGAATATCTACCTGGGAAATTGGTGTCACCACGAGCTGGTCAATTCCAGTCTTGGAGTTATAAACTTTCTGCTTCACAAAGCCAGGATCAACCACATAATATATTCCATCAATAGTCAAAGATGTCTCTGCAATGTTGGTGGCAATGACAACCTGCAAATCACAGTTTGAGTCAGCACCTGCTCTGTGTCAAGCCTCACCACTCAACTTCATCCATTGGTATAACACAAGCAGTTTGTTATAAATGCAACAACTGCTATTTAATGTTGAAAAGAGAAGTGAGTTCACAGGGAACAGAAAGAGTTATTATCTACAAAAATGGACAGGTTTTAAGTATCTACCTTTGTCTAAAGTTTGGGCAAAAAGGGAAAAGAGCGTGATAAAATCCACAATTAAAAGCAAGAGAAAGCTTGTAAGCAGAATGCACTGACTTCAGGAAGATTTTTTATTTCTCATTCAGACACAGCCTGTATTTGGAGAAAAGTCTTCCTGAGAATGTATCTCTAAGTATTCACAAGCTGCTTGGTAGGAAATTTACCTCCATCCTCCATATAAACTGTATTTAGATTTTAGATTTTTAGATTAACTAAGGTTAATGTCCTTCAAAGACAGCATTAAAGAACACACCAAAACCATTCCATACAGAGGTTTGCTACACCAGAATATTTTATACATGTGTTCAAAGGCTTAGAAAACTTGATATGTATACAAAGAAAATATGCTCTAAGTTGTAAATCATCTTCTCTCCAAAAACTGTATCCTTTCAGCAGTGCAGTACACCCCACTATTAAAATGTATCAGCAAAAGATGAAAGGGCACATAGATGAAATTACCTTTCTGCTCCCTGGTGGGGCTGGGTCAAAGATCCTGGTCTGCATTTCACTGGGCAAAGCTGAATATACTGGTAGGATAATTAACTCTGGAACATCAGGTCCTAGAGATTTCATTCTCTCATAGAGGATTTCACAGGCAGTGTCAATCTCTTCCTGGCCAGTCAGAAAGACCAAAATGTCACCTACACAGGAAGTAAATTAAAACATCCACAGAATCAGTTCTGTTTAGTACAACTCCTGCATCACCATATTTCCATTCCTGAACTTTTTCACTGATGAGGATCTCCAACTTCTGCTAGCCCTTAAGCAGCAACTCAGCCAGAAGCAACAGACTTCAGTCTTTCATACAACTTTTTCAGCATTTTAGTTACTGTGTTTGTAAACAAGAAAGAACAGTTCTGACAGCATTTTGGTCACATTACTAACATGATCCATGACTTATAGAAAGACCTTGCTCAGAGGTCTTTAAATCACCAATAACCCAAGACCATTCTCTACTCACCTGGTGGCTCTGTTAAATGAATCTGCATTACTGTAATCAGACTGGCATCCAAATAATCTGTCTCTGGCTCTTTTGTGTACAGAATTTCTACTGGGTATGTTCTGCCAGGAATTGTGAAAATTGGTGCTTCATAAAAATACTGAGAGAACTTCACAGCATCCAGTGTTGCTGATGTCACAATCAACTTCATGTCCTGCCGTTTCTGCACTGTCTGCAGGAGGACAAAGTTCTCAAGTCAGTTATTGCCTTTGAACTATTAAAATATAGCACTTGACTGAAGTCAGACAAATACAACCAGTAATACAAGATGTTTTAATGTCTGAGGAGAGGGGCAGCTCATCCCAGTACCCACAATTCTGGAAAAATAACCACTGAGGTCCCATTTGAAGCCTCTTTTAGCAACATTATCACAAGAAAGCTTTTGGCAGAGAAGGATGAGCAAAGCAAGAACATTCCCTTGTTCATCCATTATGAACATTCAAGATGGCTAATTATTGTTTCTGCTGAATTTTGCTTGCTCTGCCTTCACACAGAGAGGCTAATTTCACCAAGATTCAGACCACAAACCCTTAAGAGCATTTGCTCTGGAAGCACGTGTATAAACCTGACTTGTGTGACTTCACCTCTCCCTGTGCTCTCCTACCCACACAGAGGACACTGAAAGCAGTAAAAATCCAGGGCTACATTACCTTCTTCAGGAGCCCAAAGAGCACATCTGTATGTATGGTCCTCTCATGGGCCTCATCCAGCATGATAATGGCATACTGGGTCAGATCTGGGTCTATCAGGCACTCTCTAAGTAACATCCCATCTGTCATGTATTTGATGACAGTCTCAGGGCTGGTGCAGTCTTCAAATCGAATGGTGTAGCCAACCTGGAAGGAAAAGTTGCACAGAAACGGAAGTTACACAATTATCAGCCTCATTAACTCCCAGTTTGATTATTCCACAATCTCACTTTAAAGCCTACAGGGGAACAGACACATGGACACAAAAGAAACCTAGCTCCAGTATTGATTTTTCCTACTTTTCCTCATGCTTATTGTGACATGTTTTCAACATGGAAATTCACCTCTTGTCCCAAGCAGCAGCCAAATTCCTCTGACACTCTCTTTGCTACAGACATTGCAGCCACTCTGCGAGGCTGAGTACATCCAATCTTTCCTCTTGAGGTGTATCCTGCCTCAGCCAGGTACTGGGTAATCTGTGTTGTTTTCCCAGATCCTGTCTCTCCAATAACAATCAGAATCTGGTTGTCGTGCACAGCCTAGAAATGGTCAGAAAACATAAAATCAAAACAAACCCAACAAAACCAGCATGGGCTATATCTGGGACTAGACTGAGCAGCTCTTGCTTTTCTTTCAATTGACCCAGACCAAAAATCATGTAAGCATTCCTACTGATCAAGTCAGCCATCTGTTTAACTGCTCAGCTGACTTATCCCTCACTCACATGATCTTAGTCTCAATTTTGACTTACATCAATAAATATCTGAAACTTCATTGAACTATACATACATCTATATACTACTTTAAAATACGTATCATGAACTAAAGTTCTGCACTTAAAATTATCAGCTGGCTATTTACCTGCCAAAAAGCTAAATCAAAACTATTTATTTTAAATTACTCCTTGCTCAAACCAGAATAGCTTTTCATGAGTCTTACTTGTATCAGCTGCTCCTTCAGTCTGAAGATTGGGAGACTTTCTCTCTGTTCAATGATGGAAAGCTGTGTCTTCTTACCATAAGAAGCTTTGTTGCCACCAAATGCATGTTTCTTCCACTCTGGGATATCATTTGGCATCATCCCAATACCTCGCATGTTTGCAGCTATTTGTCTTCCATCCACTAGAAAAGAAACAATTTCATCATTACATCCAGATTCACAGCACAGATCCTGATGATGCTACTCCAACTCCTCCATCATCCAGGGCTTCTATTCTGTGTGTTTAAATGCTTTTTAAGTTCCTACATGTATACCCCCACTATTACAGAATATACCTGTACACTTCTTGACATTCCTATTTTCAGTGGAAAAGCATTTCTTTGACTCACTTTTAAAGTGTGGCAGACAAACACAGTACCAAGACATTTCTCCTGGGTTGCACAAGTAGCACAAAAAAGGCACAGTTTACTGTGCTCACACATACCATCAGGGAGAGGATCCACCCAGTGTGTGTTGAGGCCCATGGGAATGGAATCCATCTCTGCTTCTCTCTGGGCTTGTTTAAGTTCTCGCCTCTCTTTAGCTAAAGCACTTTGCATCATTGCAGCCTGGGACAAGGAACCATCTGGATTCTGAAGAGCAAGAAGAAAAGACTTCAAGCACTGCCATTCCTTCACCTTCAATTATCTTCCTGTTGTCACCGTCCTTCAGAAGAATCTTCTGAAAATGCTTTATAAATGTTAAATTCTGTTTATTACATTTACAGGATATTTCCATCAGGCTAGCCTCATGAACCTTCATAGTCATATCTAATATCATCCTTACACTGCACACTCAGAAGGATTATGGGCACAACCAATGAAGAGTAGTTCTTTCATCTTCTACTTTCAAATGATAAGAAAAGCAGAACAGAGAAATTTTGTTCTAACACACCTCTGTAAAATGGTATTTCAGTTCCATTCCACTTCACAGTCACCATTTAAGTTAGAACCCAGCTTTATTTGGAAGGAACTTCAGTTCAGTGGTTATGGTTTTCAGGTCTCTCAGTAATGCACAGGTGGGAAACTGGTTGTTAAGTTCCCAAATATTTATTTCATTTAATCAAGTACATTGGTTTTAGACCTGGGAATCTCTTACCTTTACTATTTTAATGGGACTCATATCCATACTCTGTTTAGTATGACCTCGAAGAAATGGTGGCTCTTCTTCAACCAGCTCAATCTCAAGATCCTCATCTAAAATTCACAAATGACACTTGTTACAGAAAAGTTAAACATCTTTCAGGTACATAAAAGTGCCTCTTCAAATAATGCTTCCTGTGTATTCTTGACTATGAGGTACTTAAGAGTTTTAAAAGTGAAAACACAGCAAATAAAAATGCTTAGACAGGGCACATCCAAATGCCCTAATAATACAGCCAGACGAATCCGAGTTCCAAATGTACAAGATGACAGCAAATTTTGAGATGCTTTATAGTTACTTCTATCATCAATATATTTTTGAATCAAAATACATCCAGAAGGACAATGATTTTACAACAATAAGAGTAGTGAGAAATATTACCTTCTTCATCATCAACTTTAGGAAGGATCCCAGTCTCCTCATCAAAGTCAGGAAACTCTTCCTTGGAAAGCACATTAGCTGCAATCATCTGAGAACAGAATGAATACAACATGAGTATGTCCCCATGAATGAACAAAATTCATGCCTATGACTCAGTTCTAACCCCATTCCTGTAAAACAGGAACAAAGGAATGGTGCTGTATCCTGGCACACCTCTCCCCAGCTCATCCAACCTCTGACTAAACAACCCTTTTGTTACTCCAAATAACACCAAAACAGTTCCAAATCAGAAGACAGCGATTCAGAGCTAAGAATTAAGTTACAAAATCAATTAATCCAGGAGCTGTATCCTAGCTCATGAAACTCCCTGACATAACTTTATTGCCTGACATCCCATTTCCCTGAATGCAGCACACACCTGTTTGATTTCCCACTTCTCAGGGTCTGAGATGCGGGTGAGGCGTTTCCTCTCCAGGCTGTCGTCCTCCACCTCAGGGGCGCTCACCAGGGACAAGTGGCTGGGCCTGTCTGGGTTCCTCATGGACGTTTCCTCATTGGTTTCTCCAACCAGGTTCCTTCTACGGTTTGGGTTCAAGTCTTCCCCAGTGTCTTGATCAACATCCTACATCAGATGGATTGATTAATTAATCAGCTCTACACTTCTCCTCATCTATTAACTCTGGTGCTTCCTAATGCCAGTAAAAGCCCATTCACAAAAAATGCTGTTTTGTAGGCTTTTTGGTTTTTTCAGCTGGTACTGCTGAAAAGAAGATCCTCACATTCTGCTCTGGGTAGAAAGTTACATGGGTAAGAACATCCTCACACTCTACTCTGTCTTGACAAGAGTAGTGACTTAGTTTACAATCAAATGTTTCTCTCCGAATGAAAAAGGAAGACAAACACTAACAGCTTGAGGTTTGCCTTGCCTCTTCAATATCATGTCAAGGAATTGTTAGGAACACTACATCAAAACTAAGAACCTAGAGAAAACAAGTAAAAAATAATAGGCCACTTAAATAGAGAACAGTAACTCAGTTTTTAACTCCCAGTTGAATGATAAGTTTCCATCAAAAAGAGTGAAAAATAGCAAAAAGAGGCATCATTTTAAGAATTTTAGAACCTCTGTACCTTCATGCTCAGACTGGTTTTGGATCCAGTGAAAGATAACACTTTGACTTTCACTCTTTGTCCTTTGCTCACAACATCAGCAACATTGGCAACACGTCCTTCTCTTCGCAGCTCTGAGATGTGGACCAAGCCTTCCCAACGTTTCCTGGGAGTGAAACAGAGAGACACATCATCAATCTGACAGCCCTTCACATCTCTCACAATCTATATGAAAATATTTTGCTGTCAACAGATGGTGTATGTTCACAAACTGGTTTTTGTAATGAGAATTTTGTAATTCTCTGCTGTCAAACTTATTTTTCTGAAACAGTCCTTTGAAGTCCAGAATACCTACTGGAAGCCTCATCACATCTTTAAGGTACTAGCAGAAAAGAGAACTCAGCTGAAATAGTGCCAGATCTACTGTAAACATCACAGGGTACCTTAGTCCTTCCAGCTGCACAAAGCACCCGAACTGCATTATGCTGGTGACCTTGCCGTTGTAGATGTCCCCGATGGCGGGCTCCTCGGCGGGTGGACGCTCTATGTGCTTGTCTCTCCATCTCTCATGGCTCCTTTCAAGGTACTTGTCCCGATCCTTGCGGTCCTTACTGGGACTCCAGCTTCTGCTCCTTGACCGGTATCTGCATTTTCCCCTGTTCCTATCCCACGTCCTGGAACGAGACCTGGAGCGAGATCTGTGCCTTCGTTTCCTGTCCCTGCTACGACTTCGGCTCCTCTTCCTTTTCTTTGTCCTAACAAACAAAAATTACATCTTTGCAGTGGATTTCCACTTCAGGCAATGACAGCAGCCAAGACCTTCCCCCGAGACACACAAGGCACGTACCGATGGTCACTGCCCCTCTGCTTGCTCTCCCTGTCTGCACTAGGCATCAGAGCTTCGAGTTCTTTCAGGGCATCAGCTGCCACTTTCACATCATCCTCATCCAGCATGTTCTGCAAGAACAGAAAACTGTTACACCTTTCTGCAAAATGGCTGATAAAAAGCCAGTCACAAGGAATTAATCTACATCATACATGCATCCATTTAGAAAGAATGCAAGAGAAGAAAAGATCAGACTCAATATGTGATAAAGAAATAAAGCAATAAAGCAGTCTCCCTGTTTGGCCACAATATTGAGACAATTCTGCTTTTATACAATAGAAAGTTCCAGCTCAATGCCCCAAATTATTACAGAAATATAAAATGCAAGACCCTCCTAGCATCTGAATATGCAACATTTTTAATTACTTTGTAACACATCATTACTTTGAAGGTTATTTATGGAAGGCCAGGCTACAAATTTCATGTTGCAATAGTCTAATCTTCCACCTATTCTGAAAAATAGCATCAACATGGCAATTGCTAACAGCTATTCTTCGCACCAATGCGCAGTAACACTAGCCTTCTACCTCTCTGACATTTTATTTCTCAAAGTTCACATTTATGCATGCATTAGATAGAGAAAAAAGATTGAAACTGTGAAAAAAAAACCAAAGGTTTTCACACAGTCACAAAAGAAATCTGAAATGACCACCTTACCCTGACGTTGGGATTGTCTGGCCTGCAAAGGGCTGGATACAATTCCCTCAACTTCTCTTTCTCTGATTTGGGCTTGACAACTGCCTCTGATTTGGAGATTAAAAAAATAAAAAGCACAATGAAACACAAAGCTTAGAACTGCTACAACTATTTGCTCTTGATTTTTCTGTAACTGAATATAAAGTTTACTTTTCAACTGAATGTAAAGGTTGATACAGCTTTTACAGAGATTTGACTCAAGGAATACTATGTTATCTTCCTTCAAACCAAATTCTGATTAGTAGTGAATATGTGAAGACTGAACACTCTGAGCAACACACTCAGAAGAACAACAGCAGGATGCATGGTGCAGTAGGATTTGCCTTACAAGGCTGAAACAGTAACTGTATCAGTCTCACCAAACTCTGAGCCACTGGCTCCACGCACCTTTGCTCGTGGATGGCTTCGGTGGAGGCCGCATTGTCTGTATGAGACGTAGCAAGTTACTAATGAGGGAATCCTGAAAAGAAAACCAGTGAAATACTTCAAGAAGTGACTGCAACATTTTCATGATTAGAATGCACAAGTGAGGGTTTATTCGCAAGACAAAAAACCTCCCAATTCTGAAGATGCATGTTGGTTTTTAGAAACTATCACTAGGCTTTGTGCATGTCCTAAAAAGGCATAAGTTGAACCCAAAAATAAACATGAAAATTTCATCTAAATGACTCTTCTGTTAATCACTTTAATCACCTATTTAATCCAACTACAGCTATTCCTGAATAAACACAGCATATAAGCATCATAAGAAGATTTATGACAACATATGCCTTCATGAAAAGTTGTTTCTTCCATATTTTATATGCTCGACATAACAATAAGCAGTTTGAGTCCTCAGGAAAATGCTTTTCAAAGACTATGAAGTTTTAAAAAATATGAAGGAGAGGAAGGCAGGTGAGACAGGACTATCAGGAGCTAATTAGTATGCAGGTTTTTTTCCAATTGAAGAAAACCAATAATAACTCCTCATAACTCTCTCTTTAAAACAGAAAGTTCTATAAAATATAGCACAACAAGAATAATAAATAAATAACGTTCAGGTACCACTTACAGTGAACTCAGCACCATTCTTCAGAAGAATTGCTTTGAATGTGTCAAACGTGGTATTTTTCTCGGCAAGACTTATCACAAACTCGGCTGTGAGGAAAAAACATCAAGTAAATTGAAAAAAGTAAGTAAAAAGCAGTGTAGGGACCGCACGTGAGGACAGAAGCTGCTCCAGCCAGGCCCCTGTGGCTGCTACGGGCCCGGGGGAGCTTCTGCTCATCTCCCTCTCTAGCAGCCCAAACCGAAGCGTTCCCTTAGGCTCACAAGGCATTTTTGAAGGAAAATAATGGGTTTTAACGTCTAAATTCGAAAAGCATCTTCATAAAACGTATCCGGCCTCACGGCAAGAGCTACTACGGCCCTCCGCAAGCTGCCTCTGGCCGGGAAGGCGACTCTCACCGGCCGCCACAGCCGGGGGCTCCCCGGAGGTGCCTGAAGGCTGCGCCCGCCCTGCTTACCCAGGTCCTTGTCGTTGATGCCCAAGTGGTTGTCGAGCTCGGTGCAGACCTTGGAGACCAGCGACAGGTACTCGAGCTTGGCGAGCTCCTCGGCCGCCGCCAGCTCCGCCATGGCCACCACGGCCACGTCCGGGGCGCGCCGGAAGCGGCGGCGTGAGGGGAGCGTGGCGGGCGGGGCCGGGACACTGGGCGGGGCCGGGACACTGGGCGGGGCCTGCGGAGACACCGGGCGGGGCCTTGAGGGGCACCGGGCGGGGCCTTGAGGGGACACCGGGCGGGGTTTGACAGGCACGAAGCCTTGGGCTGCAAGCCTGGGCGAATCGGCGCGGCCCTGTAAAAGCTTTCCTTAACCAAAGCGGAAAGGCGTCTGCAGCAAAGGCCGGTGAGCTGAGGGAATCCCCAGTGTCGCGTTCGGGGCCACGCAGCGGGTACCGAGCAGAACGGCGCGGGGAGCGCAGCCCGGGCCTTGCGGATGGAGAAGTCTCAGCGCGGGCCCCGCTTCTGTCCGGGCCCCGCAGGCCCGCCCTGGGCACGGCCGAAGCCCTGGCCGAAGGAGCCGAGCCCGTGGCTCCCGGCAGCGGCGAAGGAGGCCGGGGAAGGCGAACAGAGCGGCTCCGGTGCCCACCGCCCGTGCTGGTCCAGAGCCCACGGCAGGAGCAGCGCTAGGAACCCCATCCCAAACCCCCAGTCCCAGGCACCTGTGCTCACCCGAAATAAGATACAGAGGTCACACATCTGCTCTACAGAATATATTATAAATTATGTCATGCATCCATTAACAAAATATACAAAGCCAACAGAAATATATCTTAAGCTTGAGCGTACAGCATCTAAACTCTAGTAAAAAGTAACCTAAAGGGAACAGCATCTCACACTTGCCATTTCAATCTGCAATGAAGTGTTCCTCTTCAAATGGTTTAGTTTTGTAATTTACAGAACACGTGAACATTCCAAGTACAAAGGTACACACGGCGAGCATGGGTCCTGCTGGGCCTGAGAGACCCAAACCAATAACCACACTATGCTTCAATATCATCAGTTTCTACATTTCAGCCCTGTTCTTTCTTCCTCCTTGTTCTAGAGTCGGCATTAGTCAAAAGCTACTCAAAACAACACACCCAAGTTAAGGTGGAAAGTTACAGAAAGATCTTAAACTGGTCCACAGCAAACAGTTGGTGTACAGAGAGATGGGAAACACTGCAAAATATTTCTACCATATTTCAAAATAAGCATTTAAGAGTATATCTTCCACAATCTATAAAAATAGGTTTAAAACGAAAGTGGTATGATACATTTGTTTTCTTGAACTATTTCAATGGTATTTTATCTCTATGGGTACTAAGTCTTTTAAAAAATTACTGATAACCTGGTCAGCCACAATACTGACACTGCTTCAGCTATACTGTGACAAAACAGAACACTAGTTTGAAGCAGGAGTAATAGAAAATATTTCAGAATCAATGGTCTTTTACTACAGCAAGGAAAAATGTTTACTTAAAAGTAAGAACATAGCCAACACTGTCACCTGCTGAGGGACTGAACTCTGAGGAGTTACCTATGGATACTCCACTGCACAGCAGTGTCAGGTGCTCATTTCTGTCATTCTTCAGAATCAAATCTCTCAACATATTTAGAAGGGAATTCTTAGATTTCCAAATTAAATACAGGCATCTAAAAATCTTATAAGAAAAATGCATTCTACAGATGTGGCTATGGAAACACAGGACCAGCTAAACCCATCAGAGAAGACTGTACATTTCAAAGTGCTTAAGTTTAATGCATTTTTCAAACTCTAATGTAAAGTTATATGATCTCTGCTTCAAGCATTCTTTCCACTCCTGAACATTACCAAAATTTGTACTCGAGTTCAGGTCTGGGTTCCTACACATTCTTGCATTTTTTAATGTGGTATTAACAGAGTAAAATGTTTGCACTGTAGTGAAAAAATGGTCAAATTTTTAATATTTTTACAAAGAGCCTGTAAAGATTCCTAGAAAAGCCTTTCCTACTCTTACACTCAGTTTTTAACAAAATATTTTATGTAGGTTATGCTTCTACTGTTAGAGATCTGGTGTGCACTATCATTACTGGTTCAATTGCTGGTGGTAATTCTCCTGCTTCATTCCACTACAACAAGCAACAACTTTACTGGTATTCATCAGTGTAACTGCAGTTATACTTTCAGACTTTTCAAAAGTCATTTGATAATATAAGATGGCTTTCTTCTATGATTAAGTTCTTTTTCTTAGAATAATTTGTAAGATTTAAATTTGTCACTATACTATCACACGTTGGAAAACCAATTACTAAATCCTCAGAAGAAACAAAGAAACTCCTAGTTTCAGGCATCTCTTGTAAATTAAGCAGGACTACATTTTACAGCAGCATTTTATACTGGTTTCTATTCCAAAGCTAATTAAGCCAACAAAAAATTTCCAGCTGCCTAAAAAAACGTGTATACACAATAAAATGGGAAGTTCTCATCTAGGTACAAAGTTTAGTTCTACATGATTCCCTGGTAAAAGTGTTTGATCTGAAATTAGAAATTTAAAGACTACTCATTTAACTGTGAGGTCCAAATAATAACTGAAATTCTGGTATCTGTTTCAAGAGATGCCACAAGGGTTGTTTGACATTTCCATGAGGGTAAAAAAACAAAAAAAAAAGTCAAATGCTCAAAGAAAATCTGAAGTTTTAAGTCAAACTTTCAAACAAAGAACAGCTGAGGAGCAGCCTGCTACTCTTGCAATCTTTAATCAGAATTTACTCAATAAAGACTATTCCTCTCTCCACAAGGCAGGTTTAGCACCTACTGCACCAGTCTCTGTTACTGATCTGAAGCAATTCAGTTACCACTTCAATCATGTTATTGTTGTGTTTCTTCAGCAGCCTCAAGTTTAACTGCCTGTCACAGAACCCCATCTCACACAGACTGGACAGCAGAGTGGCAGTCTGCTCTTCTGGAGCTGCAGGCTGCTGAAAATAAAAGACAGTAAGATAAGCTAAAAAAGGTTAATTTACTTTTTGCCAGTTGAACTACAGACCTTGCATTATACCAGAATCAAATTGAGGCACAGAGGCTCTTCTGGCTCCATTTAAGCCATTTATAATCCCTTGCACTGCCCACTTACAGAGGTGAGTTACTACTCTTATATGAGTAGCTACAAGAGACATGCTTCTACCCCTATGGCATGGATTTCCCAGTCTGCTGAGAGCAGCAAACCTCAAAGGGACACCATCAAACTAAACACTTTACTCTTACATTAACCCCACTATAGGATATTGATACACTTAAAAAACATACACCTATAAATTTAAGGTTGTCATTCTATGAAACTCATACAGCACACAGGAAAGACATTCACCTGTTCAATAATGGGTGGTCCAGCAAATAATGCTTTGTAGGCAGAAGCAGCAACTGACAAAGCTCCTTTCATGAGTTCTCCTGCAATGCTGCTTCCTTGAGGGTACCTGTGAAGAGAGCAGGTGCTGCTTTAGTGCCAGTAAAGCCAAGGGTTTGTTTCAGTGAAGTGGAAGCCGCTGCCTGTTGAGGCAAGGACTGTTGGAGACAACAGCCTGTGATCCAAAGGAATCAGCAATGTTTGGGAACTGAGCCTATACAAGAAGCTCGTTCATTTTTCCTGACACCTTCTATTAAATTGTGGGTGTATGCTTCCCAGGAAGTGACCTTTTGTAAAGAGTTTAGTGTTCTCATCTAGAAGAGAACATACATACATACATGAAAGCTGTGCACTGACACATCCTTTCAGGGTAGGGTACCTTCTATTTGTTTTCTATGAATAGTTAAGTTACTTAATATTCTACTCAACATTTTGACTTACTTCTCCAGTCTCAGTATTTTCAGACAGCTTTATAGCCAACTTGTAAAATCCCCATTCTAAGAGTGCTGAGATTTTCCAGAAAAAAACCCTACTGAATTTTAGAAGCATTCAACTTGAGCTCTTCATTAACTTTGGCTTGCCAGTTCTGCATCCTTTTGATTTGTGCCCAAGTAGAAACTAAGTTCTTATGAAAACATAGCATGTTTGCTTTAAAAAGGAAGGCCTCTCTCCAAATAAATGACTACATGAAATCTGTAAGCCAGAACTTTTTCCTAGGTGTCTAATTAAGCTGTTCTCAGCCTAAAATAGCATTCGTGAAGTCCCAGCTTAAGCTTCATTACCTCGGGTATTCTGAGGACTTAGTGAGAAATGCAGAAGATCCTGGCCCATGATTATATTCACCACTGGGTTCTGGAAGAGGAAGACAAAATGTCAACAGGTCCAGTTAATGACAGTTAAGCTGGAGAAATGCAAAACACATAAACAGCAAAAAGTGTGTCTCAGTAGAACAGTAATACTCTAAGCTTAGTTATGCAGACCAGGTATCCAGGATTCTCACTGCAGTGAAAGCAGTCAGAAGATTTTCAGAACCATGACTGATTCATCAGTGGTGTTTAACATGAGGAGCTGCCGTGTCAGTGACTGTAACACTTAAATACAAGCCCATTAATTCCAGACCAAGGTAATTTTCCAGATGCCTGTAAGTACTTTTGAGTATCCTCTCACCATTTGCTATAATAGATGCTCTTAACCGACCCAGAAAGCCAATTGTTTCTTTATTTGCAACATCCACATAGCAAAAGTTCAACACCCAGAGAAAAACTAAAATCTTCACTTGGTAGATTTCTGCTCTCCTTGAGAGAAGTGAGACAAGAAATTCAATACTAGGCAGAAGGAATAGGTGATAGCAAAATCTGCACCCTTCATTAAATACTGTCAATACCTTGTCTTTGTATTTGATCATGAGGAGCAGAAGAGACATTCTCTGAAGCTGGTGTGTTTGGTTCTTGGAAAGTAGAATCCTGAAGAGATGAAAGATTCCTGAGAACATAAAGCAAAAACATCACTACTTTTATTCTAGATGAACACAAGTAAGTCATGATCAACAGAAAAAGCTTCACATATTCTCTTCTCTTCCTCTCACACCCACCTAAATCAAGGAGTACAGGCTCTATAAAAAGTTGCAGGATTTAAGAACATTTACTTCAGTATATGATAAAACTTTTGTTACAATTCCTGCTTGGAAAGTACTAGACCTTGCAGACTCTACAGCAACACCAGCATCACCATTTTGTTCTTGTCCCCAAATCATACCTTTGTGCCTGAGGTAAGCTGTCCACAGTCGCCGGGGTTAATGGAGCTGCAGCCAGTGTTTGGGAAGCTGTCGGTGTGTCACTGACCCTCTGGATCTGGGGCTGGGTTCCCCCTTCTGGGTTCTCTGCTACTGTTTCAGGTTCTCCTGTCTTTTCTAAACCAGGCTGAGAAAGAGCTGAACTATACATGGAGTCACCCAAGGGCCGACTGGTGTCAAAACATTCAGGGAGAATAATGATATAATCCTCTGAGGAAGCAGAGGAGCACTGACTCTGAGCATCATCTTTATCATCTTCCTCTTCATCACAATTGCCAGTAGCACTACAGGGGTTTGTACTCTCATCAGACAGTGGAAGGTCCCCTAGTAAGAAAAAACAGTGAGGTATTAAGCATTGTCTGTTTTGTATGGACAACAGCAGAGACAGAATTGTCCCAGTTGTAAGAGACAAGTATTTAGAAACAAGTGTAAATCTTAGCTGCTGCCATTAATGGTGTCATTTTCCCTGTTGTGGTGAGGGTGTAGTGTGAAAGAGTAACAGACCTTAATGTTAAGCCTGTGCAAATATGCTGCTGGTATTAATGCTTCTAGTAAAAACAGGAGTAAGAGCCACATAGAGAATTTAAACTGTAGTTTTCAGCTCCTAAATTACACACATTAGAAACAGGTCATTAACATTTCAAGTTACATGTACAAAATATGCAGGCACCAGTCATGTATAAGATATGAGCACTTATTTGAATACCCAACTGGAACCTTTTGGTCTCAATTTCATTTCCTTAAAAACAGCTGTTAAACTAGGTGCTTGTTCAAGTACTGACACCAATTTTCTGATGTAAAGATTCTCACAACTGGGACAATCTAATGATTCTCTTCATCTAATGAAGATCAATTTCCTAGAACAGTGTCAGATCTTCTTACACGCTATTTTTTTACAGCTTTATCTTACATTCAAACCCATTTTACTTACCACAGGAATTTTCTGCCACTGGCTCTGACTGATGAATCTTTGCTTCCTTTTTGGAAGTGGAATTACTATTTATTATAGTAGATTCCTCACTTATCATATTGCAACTGAAGGTGTCTTGCAACGTTTGTAAAGAGTCTAATAAAACCAATCAGGAAACACAATGAAATGGCATCAAGAACCTGAGCTGAGCAATTTGTGTCTCATGTCTGACTGCAAACACATTGAGCCAGAGAAGGCAACTAATGACAGTACTTACTCTGGAGGATTTTGGGGGTTTTTTGTGGGGGCTTGTGGTCAGGTGCAGCATCCAGGGTCAGAGATCGAATTACAGTTTCACAGACAAACTGAGTCCCACTCATATCTTCCTCCCCTTCCTCTTGATTCAGTGCATGTTCAGCTTTCACCACAGAAGAGTCCACAGAAAGGCAGGTTTCTGCCATTCCTTGGAAAGGGAAACATAACAGATTTTACCACCACAACAAGGAAATGTAACTATAAGAAGAATTGTTTTAGACCAGCCACAGCTAATATTGACTGTTTGTTAATTCTTTCTAAAAATTGAAAATTTTTAAATTCAGCTCAAGTTGAATGCAAAAGTGAGAAGTATGTGGAGCACACACCTGGAGCGTTTGGAGTATAATCTAGTCTGTAAAGGGCTGATTGTTAATTCACCAACAATTCTAGTGGTCAGACAAATCAAAAGAAGCATTTGAAATTATTTTATACAAGGGCATGCAGTAATAGGACAGCAGGGAATGATTTTAACATGGAGGAGGGTATATTTAGATTAGATATTAGGCAGAAATTCTTCCTTTTGAGGGTGGCGAGGCCCTGGCACAGGTTGCTCAGGGAAGCTTTGGCTGCCCCATCCCTGGAAGTGTCCAAGACCAGGTTGGACAGGGCTTGGAGCAGCCTGGGATAGGGGAAGCTGTCCCTGCTCATGGCAGGGAGGGTGGAACTGAATAATCTTTAAGTTCCCTTCAAACCCAAACCATTCTGTGATTCTATTAGTTTCTGTGATTCTATGATTTCTATTTCCAAATCTATACATTATTATACATATATTATGCTCCAACCTCTTTAATCACTAATGTAGTGTCAGACTCCAGGTTTATAAGCCAAACAATCTTTTTTTTTTCTTTTTTTCCAAAGAAGGGGAAGACAGTAGTTAGAATTCCTTTTAGACATCAGGTTTGCTGACTACACAGAAGTGACAATATCCTGGGGAGCTTCACCCCCAAGCTCCTCAGGACTACTGCTTACCAGGCACTAGTTTAAATCCACTCCCCTCGTTCTCCTCCTCTATCTGACCTAAGCCAGGTTTCTCCAGCAAGGGGCTGTCACGTGGCAAAGGGGACATGCATGGAGTCATGTCTGGAAAACACAGGGAGCAAACATAATTGGCACTAAAGGAGAAGGAGCCTCCATGAGGTAACATTTTTAAAAGTTATTCTTTTTAAGGGACATTCTTTCAAGACTGAAGAAACTTAGTTATTTTTCAAGATAATCTGGTGGAATAAACAACTAGCTTTGCATTACTCTGCCTCTGGCTGTGCAAAGAAAATGGCAGCATTCCTCAACACCTGGAATGTTATGTTCTTGGGGGTATGAAGGTGAAAAGAAGCCAAGACTGAAAACCACAAAAGACAGCTGTCTGTGCTCAAGAGAGCACACAGAATATGGAAGCCTTACCAACAGGAGTATTGTGTGGCACTCGCTCCAATTCCTGCACAATATTAATGTCCAACAGCTCAAAGGACAGCAAATCCTACAGGAAAAAACACACACAGTTTCCATGAGCCAGCTCTGAAACTGAATCACATCTGTACTTGGAAGCAGATCCCACTGATGTACAAATAACACTTTGTTCTCAACACAACCTCAGGGGGCAGTTTTCCCACATATTTACGTCATTGAATATGGGGCAAAAACCATGGCAGCAAGGCACAAAACTAAGAATTCCCTTGCAAGGGCCAGATAAAGACTCAATGCTGACTCTTTTCTGAGCATCTTAATCTGTCCACACATACCTTCCACAGAACGACAGTGCCTAATACCAGTCTGAAAAACAGCTCTGCTATACAAAATGTAATTTACTCTCTGAAAATAAAAGTGGCCATTTTTAGATCTCAGAAGCTTTATTCTTACAGATGAGAACTACCTACCTACACATCAAACCCAAGGTGGTTTCCTTTATATTCACCTGAATTTTAGCACCTTACCTGTGCAGTGAGGAGATCGACAGATGGGATATAAAATTCTCTCTCACTTGGCAGATTTTTGATCTTTAATGGAATTGTTGGCAGAGATGATTCAGCCTGCTCTGCAATTTCACCTATCAGTTGAGCACCTGCTTCTGCCTTTAAAGAAGCATCCTGGAAAACAAAAAACCAGAAGCCCCTTAGCCCCAGTAAATAAAACATCACATGAAATTCAAAGCCTGAATTTTGTGCAAACACACAAGTAATTTGAAAGAAATTTAAATCAACTCATTACAGAGCCAAAAGGACAAGCCCTGACAAAGAGAAATGCTGCAGTGTTTCAGTTCAATCAAAGAAGACAAATAGCTGCAATTGACTGATAGCTAATGTCATGCCTGTGATAAAGAGCAATTACTTTAGAACTTATAAATGCTATATATATACAGCTATATATTAAATATATATATATAAATGCAATATAGGTTGTATTTCTTTCCTATTAAAAATAATATTTAAAAACAAACAGCTAGAAGAAAACCCTTGAATAGTTAGCTAGGAATACTATGCCAAATAATACCCAATGCTCCTTCTCCCAGGCAGGTAAAACTGCAACCAAATACCAGGTGAGTGACTTGCCTGTTTGCTTCTGGAAGCTCTACTCTTCTGACAGGAATCAGAATCCTTCCAATCACTTTCTACATAGTCAGCAGCTGGAGAGGGATCCACAACAATACTGCACCAGATCCTTGGCCCAAACTGCTCCCCTCTGTGTGACAGTCTCCAGTGAGAAGTGTAAGTTCCTTCTATGTTGGGAGCTACAAACTCAACTGAAACAGTTCCCACTTGTCCAGATGGAAGGGATGGCACTAACACATCTTTTTTCTCAGAAGATGCCAACGTCAGATTACCCCACATAAGTTTCAACTGAAATATACAAAAGAAAAAGCCAAAAGTTCATTTCTCAGGCTTTTCTGCAAAGTGTGGGCAGTAGGAAGCAGAGCTGCTCTGCTGAAAGGCCCTGTAGATATCAGGCATGGAGAAGACAGGCTGCTAGTACACATCCTCACATTAGCCAGTATCAACACAAAGATACCCTCATCTTTCAACATAAATGTAGCCACTTGCAGAAGAGAAGGTTTGGAAGCCAGAAAAAGCAACAGAGCAGTTGTAAAGAGAGTCAAACTGTGCCATTATAACATAGAGAACATATTATTAGTGTTCTAATGAGAAACCAAATTGCTTTCTTCCTACAGGTTACACTTGTGAAGAGTAGGAATGATTCTAGCACAGCTTATTGCCCCAGAATTCCCAGCTGTGAATCAACATGTCATAGGAAATCTTAAACAGGTCCTAACAGAGAATTCACATACAAATGTTATCTTCCAGGATGATTTTAGTGTGTAGAAGGAAGAGCAAAGGCAAGATACCTTTGTGTCTGAGCTCCATTCCACATTGCCAGTATTTTTCATTCGCCAGTGTTTGATAAATTTTGTTCCTGGTTTCAAGTGTGTACCATCAGGCAAATTCTCATCCACAAATGCTGCACTTAGTGTTGGGACAATTGCTTGGAAGGGTTGATTAGGACTCCTGGAGAAATACACCAAAATGGAAGAAGTTCAGCTGCAGATTAATGTTAATTTGGCTTTTAAATGCCCCAAGTGGAAGAGCTGAAGTAAACAAACTATGCAAGTTTTACACTGCAGCATGAGTGGGAAATGAAGAGCAGTTGCCTGTAAAGGCTGCTGTCTAAGGAACCTCAGCTTAAGAGCACATTAAAAAAAAATGAAATAGCACTGAACATAAATATACAAATGTCTTGACTTTCTGCAGACACGCTTAATAAAGCAGGAGGATACAGACTTTTTTAAAACTGGCAGCAATGTTAATTTGTGCTGTATGAGCAGGCATGTGTATGTATAATCCTAGGCACTCCCCTTCCTCCTAAAGCTACATAAAGCACTAAGTTTCTGGTAATAACCACAAGTCCCTTTTTTTTTTTCCTCCTTTCTCCTACTCTCCTCTCAACTAAAAACACTTTACCTTGCAATCTGCATGTAGATAATATTCTCATAAAGTCAAATGACAAATCATACTTCAAATGAGCAATTTTACAACCTTCCTTCTGTTACTTTAACTTGGTCTCATAAGAAAAGATCAGACAGCAAAACTACCAGATGCTCAGTTAACAACAAGCCTTACAGGAAGGTATTAGGCTGGAGACTCTCAGATTTCAGAGCAGGTGAGCCATTTGTTTCCAATACATGGATAGAGTTCCACAGATGAATTTTCCTGTGCAATTTTAGCTGCCTTTTCAGCTCTCGGACCTCTGCTTTTCGCTGCTTCTTTTCTGCTCGCAATCTTTGCTTCTCTGCCTTCAGAAATCTTTTGTCCATCTGTTTCTGGAGACTGCAAAGCAATTAATACATCTTATTACATTAAACTGATCAGAATTTATCTTTAGCCAACACAGTCTCAAGGGAACCATTCAGGAAATATCCCATGCTTTTAGACTGGATACCAAATTATTTTAAAAGAACATCCTCACAGTTGCCTGTGGAACTATTTTGAATGCTCTCTGAAAGAACAAAAAAAGGCAGACACAGAATGTGCACAGAAAGCAAGCTCTCAAAGTTTATTACCCATCTATGACACAAAAGTCAGTCTCTTCTACTTTGTTACTAAAAACACTGTAAGGTTTATGACCTAAGCTCTTTAAAAGTATGTAGCCTTTTTTAGCTGCTCACAATAAAGTTTGAGTACCCTTTCCATTTCTTGTTATCTCTAAAATAAAAGCTGAACCTCAACTCCAACACAGTTAAGTTACAGTTTTCACTTGCAATCAGGACAATCTTGCCAGGTATTGCCAAGTGCCACCATTTACCTGACTTGCTCCAGAGTAGCAGGCAGGCGTGGGGACAGCTCTGCCAGGCTGTAATTGTCAGTGGCACAGGGGATGGGTCTGCGCAGCTTTAACAAGACGTGGTTTGGATCATGAGCATATGTTCCTGCTTCACACTCTTCACAGATATTGTAGGCTGGGCAAAGGCTGCAAAGCAGAAAAGACAGGTTACCAAGAGGCAAAGAATTTCTGCAGATAAACAACTTTGTATCGTGCTACCACTGTAAGCAGCGCCCAAGTGACAGCAGCTGGATGTCCCACTTATAGATCAGTATTTGGAACCCTGTGAAAAACCCACATGATTAGTTCTGGTAAAACTGCAACACTGTTCTCACTTCTTTCAACACATATTGAAAAATATTGATGCTTCCATCAGCACAAGTGACTAAAATTGTTGCTACAAAGGGCAGAACATTTTACTAAAATCCAGTGCCAGAAACAGCACCATACTTAATGAAAATACAGAGGCTAAGTCAACAAGCATTCAGGAATGCAAACCAGATTGCTCCTCCAGGAACAGGGCTGATAAAAAACAGACTGTCATCTCCTGCCAGCAAGGGAAAAAAAATCCAAAGGAAAACTCCTGTTGGCATTTCATCCACTGTTTCTTCCTAGTCCCAAAATGCTGATCTTTACAGCAATTGCCTCATTCAAATAAAACTCTCACTTTTAACACTTCACTTAAGACATTCATCAAAATCTATTTCATATTATTAGACAGACAACAGCGCAATCATTAAAAAAATGACCTGCCTTAGTCTCACTGACTCTCAGAACCAAAGAAACAACTGTTATAGACTACTAGTTCCAAGTCTTGCTTTTTTGTTTAGTTAATCAAACAGAACATTTTCTATTACAATTACTGCATGTTCTATGCAGACACGGTTAAGAGCCATTGGGAATACAGTGTTATAAAGTTCTCACACTTTAACAATCACCTTTTCTCAAAATAGCATTGATCTTGCTTTTATGCAGATAAAGTCTAGTGACCACAGGAGAGAACATCAGCTGTTGGCGAGACACAGAGCAGACATTCTGAAATGTACAGCAGGCTGCAGATTAGGAACCTAGAAATCCCTAACCCCAGGACAGTTTCTCAGTCACTCACAGGCTGTGCATGTCAGGCTGCCCACGCTGGCAGCTCCCAGCAGGCCCTACCTGCACTGGTAGCGCACGCCGACGATGCGAGCCTGGCAGCTGCAGCAGGAGATCAGCCAGTCACACTGCTGGCTGCTCCCCAGTGGGCTCTCCAGAGGTGGAGGTGCTGCTGGAACTGAGCTCTCACAAAAATCTGGAGGCTGATTGTGATGAACAAGCTTCTCATACAGCTTCTGCTCCAGCCTCTCAACAGTCTCCTTAACGACTTGTTCCCTGAACTGGAAAGAAATTAAAGCAGTCGTGATTGAGAGCCACTTAGGAAGCCTGAAAAGTTAACACTGTCACAAGTCACCCAGTCTGTCAGTAGTCACAGACTACTACAGAATCATTTCTCCTACCCCCAGCACACTCTTCAGAAAAATAAACAAATACAACATTCCACAGAGAGGACTTTTATTTTAGAAAACACCAACCCAGAGTTTTTAAGAAGGCAACTTAAAATCATGTATTTGTACTTACAGTATTGTTTTTCTTCCAAAAGCTCACATGAAGGGAAGGAAACTCATCTCCAAAAAAACTACCACAACTCCCAAACCCCTCTGGACTCTCTACAACTAAGTTCTGATTTTCACACCAGTGATGTTTTAAACATAACCATGAACTTCCTCTATTTTTAGTTTGTATAAATAGGTGGCAAAGGAAAGAAGACTTTAGAGAAAAAAGCTTAAAGACAAATGCACATAGTTTCAAGAACTTGCCAGCTAATTAATTCTTCGCAGTGATATCAAACTGCCTTTCAGTGATGTTCATTAACTATTCAAAACAAGTCAACATCCACATCTTAACCTGTAGCTTATTGTCCATGGCTTCCTGAAAGTACTTTCCTCAGAGTGAACAGTCAAGAAAAGTAAGGTCATCAAATGCTCTGCTTTCAAGCCCAGGAAACCAAAAGCATTGCCCTGCTGAAACTGGGCAATCAAGAGCCTACAAGAGCACCAGTGATCCATGCTCTCCCACAATGAGTGGTCTGGAATTCCTATGGCTCATCTGTAGTGCCACAAGGATTCTGTTATGGGAGCTACTTAAAACTACACTCAAACTAATCAAATGCATAAACTAAACATTCCACTTTTCACAAGCCATATGGATCAAGTTCATAGTTTTGGGGTTTCTTTAGGTACCTTTACAATATAGGCATAGTTAAACATCCACTTCTCATCACCAGTTCTCATCAAGATCCTGGTCATCCTGGTGCTAATGGTGAGTGTGCAGATGTCTAGAGTCAGGCATCACAAAGATCTCTTCCATGCACAACTTCTTATGTATTTAAGTACACCAAAACTTGCAAAACAATACACTTACTGTTTCCAAGTAGCTAGTAAACCATTCTGGAGGATTTTCATTTGTGCTTTCTGTTCTGGTCTGATTTAACTTTTCCTGGGGAAAAAAAAAATAAAAGCAAACAAAAAGTATGCAAAGTTTTTAAAAAACGCCTCAACACCACAAGTTAACTGCTGAAATAGCTTTTAAGTGTCTTTACAGAAAAATATGTATAGCTCTTCAGAGAACAGTGGAGAAGCAAAGCAAAATAGCCACTGACATTTTCCTGAACCATTTCTGCCCCATTAGCATTTGAATGTAATTACACACCAAAGAAGTCAAGTCAACCAGAAGTTAACAGACTGCAATGAGGGCTTCAGGAGATTAATTGTTCTGTTTATCAAAATGCTTAAGAATGGCCAACATTGAAAGCACCTGCATTTCTAAAGACAGCATCAAATTATCCTCTTGAAGACATTCAAACAATTTGGGAAGCTTCAACAGGTGCAGGTAACAGAAAACAGACACCAGCTTCTGAACTCAGTTTTTATATGTGGCTAAAGAGGACAATCAGTAATTATATGTATTAATTCTTTGTTTTAATGCAGCTCAGCTTCTTACCTGAATGGTCAGCTCCTTGTCATTTTTTAATTCTTCCTCTAATCCCTGAGCTAGCATGGAATAATGCAAAAGTGGTTTCTTCTCATCTTTAGGAAGCACTAGCTTTTCTGTCACAGTCTTTTCATGTAGTTGCAAAGCTTGAGGAGAGTTCTTTTCATAGGCATTCATCTGAAGATGATTTCCTTGTTTAACTGCAATCTAAATAAACAGTACATACAAACACCATGTTTTTCACTTATAATCAGCATACAAAATCTGTAAAAATACAGTGTTACACTACACTGGAGACACTGGGAAAAGGGTGGGGACAGACACAAAGTGAAAAACTGAGAAAGATGCTAAGATGGAGTCAACTGATTCTACTTCTGAAGGCTACTAATATGCTTATTAAAAAGCTCACTAAAAGCCAAAGGATAATCATGCATATATCAGCCTACAATCAAGTGTTCACAGGAACCAGTAAACAAAAGATTGTATCCAGGAATTTATGATTATTTTGAAATTATCAGATTTCAAATTCAAACCATGAGCAAAATGTTCTGAAAAACTTAATAATGCAAAAAAGAAATGTAAAGGAATGAAATTCTTATTTCATCTAACTGCATATAAAGTAACTAAGCATTGACTAATAAGTTTTAATTATATACTCTGGCAGCAGAGTCCATGTGGCAAGGTTTTTGAAGGGTTTCACTAAAGCCCAAAATTTCCAAATATGGGATTACTATTGAAGGGTTTGAGTCTCTTAACCAACCCACTGCTGCTCAGGGTCCTGAATCCTAACTGCTTCTTCAACTAACTTATAAAAACCAACAACAGCCAGGATGGAAGAAAAATGTAGTAAGACATTCAAGCTACTGTCCAAAGGTAGAAAACAGCTGTTCTGATTTCCTGGCCTAGGTAATGCCATTTTTTTTCTCAGCTACACCAATTTTATTTGGAGAAGAGTGAAAATATTGAAAAAAGTCAAAGAGAACATTTACCTTCAGAGCTTCTTCATATTCCTCTAAAGAAAAATAGAAAGAGATGTGAATGGCCCCTATCTCACCCAACAGATATAAGTTTAGCACACAGTATTTAGAATCCCTTACATGACAAGGGGCCTCTCCTACCTTCTGTAAATTCTCTTAAAATAGTGCAAGAAATGGTATATACAGCACCAAGTACACATTTTCACAGCTAAGAGCTGCAAAATTCCAATAATTTAGTCACTCCCAATTTCTTCCTATGGATCAATAGTTCTTTCCTTTGGGAATAATTTGATGCCAAATCATACATAAAACACAAAAATAAGAAAACCAAGCATTTTTAACTGCATCTTCAAAAAAAATAAAAAACAAGCAACAGTAGGGGTCTCTTTCTTGATTTCACCTCAATAAAGCAGCAGCTCACCTTTGCTGTTCACAGAGACCTGCAAAGAGAAGTAACAGTGAGCATGAGCCACATACACATTTTTGCAATTCTCTTAAAATTAACATACTTTAGGAATAAACATACTTTTATTCACAGTTCCTAAAACTCCAGTCCTTTAGACAGTTGTTACTGCTGCCATGTTTAATCATTACCAAAGCTGCTTTGAAGCAGCCCATGTTTGTTACTGGACTGGCACAGGAAGCAGTTCTGGCACTGCTGGTACACAGAACAAGCTGGCTCTCCTCAGGAAGTCAGTGCCTGTACCCCTGGGCTCACTGCACAAGTCCAGAGCTTGGCCCCAGTTGCTTTAACTGCCCAGTTAAGTGTTTCAAAAGACCAATTAAGTGTTTCACAAGCCCATTCTTCAACAAAAACTTATTTATCAATTCTCCACGTAGAAGTCATTAATACACAAAGCTATTTAATCCCCACAGCACTGCGGGATTCTGAACAATGTCAGCTCAATGTTTCAGAAAAATATTTCATAGATGCATCTGCATATTATACAGGCTGGAAAATAAGGGGAGAATCATTCTCTGAAAGGTTGTTGGAAGCTGCTTGACATTTCCCCTTAGGGGAAAAAAGTAGGAACAAGAACCCCCATCTCATTTAGTAGAGCTATAATCCAAGCCATGGAATGCTGCGTTTGCAAAAGGTCCATTCTGGTCAGAGTTACACCCCCCTCTGAATCTCCAGATAAACAAAAATAATATGAGAGGGGGAGACCGTGCCAAGCAGGAAGTTACTCAACAAGGACAACTAGAAGTAACCAATTTGTTTTCTGAGTCAGTAATCTGCTTGGAGATTACAGCAATTGCATAAAGCAAGCAGAGGATTTGAGTACACCAGATCACTGAAGCAAACATATGCTAATGACAGAGGACCTACATTTTCCAGAGGAAGGAGTCTAGATTGAAGAGACAGGGCTTTACCACAGCTGCAAATACAAATAATTACAACTACCTTATTCTCATTAAAAAAAAAAGTTTCTCAACATAAACTTTCCTTCCTCAGAGCAGAGAACCACTGGGTGTTTCAACAGGATGGGAAAAAGAGAGGCAGTACGTTTAAAAGTATTTTAAAATATGTATGCTGCATTAAGAATTAAACCACAAGACTATCAACTATTTTCTTATTAAAGGTGCAAACATTCCCCCACTCTGATCTGCGTAACAGACTCTCCTGAAGGACCCACTACAGATCATCACAAGGCAGAAAGTAATTTCTGCCACCAGTCATTTTCCCTTGACTTATTGGGAGGGTGGGGTGGCAGGTATTTTACCTCATCATTATCCTCATCAATGTATTTGATCTGAATGTTGTCCAGGTCAAATGAAACTTTAACCTGTAATGAAAAAAAAAAAAAGAACACAAAACCATAGTGAGGCAGAATAACAGATGTCCTCAAGTTATTGATGACTATTTATTGGGAATAACATCAAAACCATCCTATCCCTCTGTTCAGTTTCTCAGTTGAAGCAAACACTGTTTTACCAAATTCATTCCTGTGGAGCTGAACTCTTCCCAGTGCCTTCCCTCCAAGTTCTACTAACTTTCCCTAATGAAAAGAATAAACACGTTTCTTTCCTGTTGCACCTTGCCCAGTTAATGTTTACTCCAAAATAAATAATAATAACCTCCCCATTGTAAGAGGACAAGCTCAGGGTTAACAAGCTCAGTCATGGTAAACACTGCAAAACAAGAAGGCAAAGGCAAACAATCCCTAAACTCTGTCTTTTATATTAATAAACACCTAAAAGACAGCTCACAGAGGTGCTCAGCCTTTTTTCAGCCTATCAAAATTTGGAGAATAAAGCTGAGCAGTTATTTTGCATTTTACATTAACAAGGCAGAATGAGCAGCACAAATGAACCATAAAATGACAGCAGTCTGTTCCATATGCTGAGTCTTTGAGGCTCCTGTACATTTTTGTACCAGTTCCTAAAAAAGCTGTATTTTTCCCAACAGAAACTCTCTGAAACAACTGACACATGTCCTACTTGCCCAGACCTAACAGAACAACAGCAGCAGCCTCAGCCAGGAGTGGCTGCCTGGGGAGTTCCACAGCCCCACCGGAGCACATGGACCGAGTGCGCAGTCAATGTGCTCCAGGCAAGCTCTTCTAGCAACGCATTCCAAATTTTGTGAGTGCACTCAGAGAACCAACTTGTTTTGCCAGGAAGAAACTGTGGTCTGTACTTACATGGTCTAGCACCACAGAGTGTTCCTCTAAACTCAAAGCAGAACAAGAGCTTGCCTTACCCCTTATTAACATGAAACACATTTAATAAATTTTCAAAATATAAGAAAGACACGACTTTAAATGATACTCCCTTGAAACAGTAATTCCCACAACAGAGACAACCCGTGGTTCTACCTTGGTTAGGGAAACACTGTAATAGAACACCACACCTTGAACAAACACACCCTGGCTCTCAGAATACCTAAGATTAAGGGCAGCACAGTGCTTACACAGTAATCTGCTTCCAGCTTTGATGCAAGCAGGAATCTGACCAGCTAGACATTCCTGCAGGGCCTACTTGCACTAAGTATTTTAAGACTGAACCAGCGCCTGCCTCTCTGAAATGATTGAAACGTAACAAGTGAGGATGATGCAGTTCAAAGTCTGAACTTCAGCAATTCATAAAGCAAAACTCTCCTACATGAATACTGGAGTATACTAGCCAGAAAAAGGGCTGAAAGACAGAAAATAAAACAGTGACAAGATCTCATCAGATGGGACTTCGAAAGTGAGCTAAAAAAAACCAGAACAGTTGCTACAGAATTAATGATAATATTAATAAAAATAATGTTAGTTTAATCATAGCCATGGCAATCCTTACAAGACAATCTCACACTAAGCCAATACAGAAATTGTAGCTAAACAGCCCTGAACACAAGCACCCAAACAAACTCTTACCTACACCAAGTGCATGACAGACAGACCTTCATCAGCAACTGCCCACGCGTGCATGGCCCACTCAGACACTCTTCTATCCAAACTAGCACCCACAAAGCTCCGGGAACCAAGGGGCCAAACTAAAACGTATTAGTGATTCAGTACTCCAAAGAGCACAAACGAATGGTCAGAAAAGCGACAGACGTGGGTCCCTTCACCATAAGTACTTCAATAAGAACAGGAAATTAAAGGAATAGATGTACTTTACGGGGAGTACAGACCCAAACCAAGTGTCCATACCCGTGGAAAAGGGCAAAGAACACAGCTAAGATCACCCGCTCACACAGAATAAATAGAGTCCTCGAGAATCTTTTTCCAAACCAGGCCGTTCACGTCAATCTAAGGACGCAACAACAGTAAACTACTGAAGAAAAAGAAAAATCAAGGTCGCAGCCACATGAACCACCAGTTCTAACAGCCTGTGAAAGGAGAAACACCGCTTCCGAAGGCGCAGCCGGAGACGCTGGGCCCTCACTGGCAAGGCCAGCACCTCACCGAGCCGGCTCCCCACGGCCGCGGCCCCGCGGCGGACACCCCGCTCCGCCTCCCGCGGCCAGCCTGCGCTCACCATGGCCTCCACATCGGCCCACGTCGTGTGCGCGGGGTCGGCCACAAGGAATGTGCGGGTGTCGCCGCGGCAGGTGACGCGCAGGGTGACCCGCGGCTCCATGGCGCGCTCCCGCGGGGCCGGGGCCGGCGGCGCCAGCCCTCCCGACAGGCACAACATGGCGGCCCGAGGGCGGCCGGCCCTGCGCTCCCTGCGCGCGGCTATTGGCGGGGCTGCCTGCCACTCATCCGATCCGCCGCTCTGGTTGGTCAAGGGGCGGAGCCAAGGGGGCCGCGGAACCACAACAATAAACACAGCCGGGCGCGCGCGCGCGCACGGACCGCGGCCACGCACGTCCGGCGGCTGCGCCGTGCCGCGCCCGCGCACGCTGGGATCACGTGGCGGCGGCAGCCAATCAGCTGCCAAGCTGAGCCGGTCAGACTGGCCCCGCCCACCCAAGGCAGAAGGAGCCCGTGCGGGGGCGCGCGTCGGCCCCGCGGCCCCGGATTGGCTGCGCGCGGTGGGGCGGGAAGGGCGCGAAAGGCGGCGCGGGGAGAGCGGATCGCTCTGAGGCGGGACGGGCTCGGCCGAGGCCTGGCGCTCACCTCACCTGCACCCTCACCCGCACGGACCGAGCCGGCACTGCCCTGGCTCTGACCGTGCCCACACTGACCGCACTGGTACTGTCCTGGCACTGCCCGTACCGGCGCTGACAGCGCTCCCTCCGCCCGTGCCGGGACGCTTCGCCTCTGCCCGTGAACGGGCCTCGCTGCAGGGCCGGACCCGAGCTGCCGCCGCGGGAAGCTCAGGTGGTTTCTCTTTGTTTTCAGCATTTGCGATGTTTGCTGTGGGGTCTCACTGGTGCTGGCTCGTGTGGGTTCGCCCAGGCTGCTCTGCGTAAGCCTGTCTGCTGTCTTCTTTGCGTGCTTTGCCTCCTAGCAAGCCCCTCGCTCTTGCTGTTTTGTGCTCTGCACTCTTGCTGAGTTTTACCTGAAAAAACCCTTTCTGGGCTTTCCTTTGGGTACAAAACACTCGAGAGGTTTTAACTGTGAGCGTTCAGAGTAAGATCCCCACTGTACTGTAAGGTGTTGCTTTAAGTAATAAGCTTAGTATTAAAGAAAGTATTTGCTTCAATAAACGTAGAATTAAAGTAAGTTTTTAAAGTGATAGAAGCAACGTGTTTGATACTGTTCTGTAGTTAGAGCAGAGCCGTGTGGGGGAGAGCATGGTCATGAGATGCAGCAGGATTTGTTGCAGAAACAAAGCTGATAATACTTTTTGTTTTCTGTAGAGAAGGATGGACTTCTCAGTGATTACTATTGGACAAGTACAAAATGTGCTTTCAGCTATGCAGAAGAACTTGGAGTGCCCAATATGGTATGTCAGGGAATACTATCAGTATAGTTATTTTTTTGGAGGTGTATTTTCTTTTTCTCATTTCTTTGAAAATGCTTTGTCAGTACTGGCTTACCAGAAAGCAAAAGAGATTTGTGCTTGGGGGCTGAACATATTGATGTTTTGTAAGGCTCAAATGAGAAAGAGCAAAACTTTTACTTTGCTCTTATATCTGATTGGATTAGAGTATTGTTTGCGAAGCCTTGTGGGTTTTTGTCCCTTGTCTCTGAAAGGTAAATGGAGTCTGTATACAGTTCTTTAATGCAAACATATGCTGAAATAGCAAAGGTTCTGGTTGAAGTATGGCCCCCCAGTGTCTATAACCTCTGTGCTCTTGTTTTTGTTTCCCTCTTTGTAGCTTGGATGTAGTACAAGAGCCTGTCTCCACAAAATGCGATCACATATTCTGCAGGTAGGTTTGAAAACTTGCAAGTGCAATGCCATTTTTAATTTCCATATGTAATGGTTTGGGTTTATAATTTTTAATTCCATATATACCAGTTTTAATTGCCATATATGCTTCTTCAGTGCTCATCGTGTATATATACTATGTTTTGATAGCTTCACATGTAGTGCAGCTACTTGAGGGGAAAAAGTCAGTTCTGTAGAAGAGAAAACTGCAGCTTACAAATGTGTCAGAGAGGGATCACTGTGACACCAGAACAAGCATGAATACTCAATTCACTAAGTAGCGAATGTACATACTTGGTTTTAGGAAAATAATATCCTTTTCTTGTTACCATCACAAGTGTTCTTTCTTTCTAGATTCTGCATGTTCAAACTTATCAGCAAAAAGAAGAAAGGTGTGGTGGAGTGTCCTCTGTGTAAGACTGAAGTTAACAAGAGGTGAGGAATGCATCTTAGTGAGGGGGCTGGGGGATGAGGTGCTTGAGGGAAGACTAACAATAAGCTTAAAATATATTAGCATAAGACTGAAATATAGAAGAAAAGGTGGTTTTTAAGTAAGCTGTCTATTTCTAAAGGAGTAAATGTAGTATCTTACCTCAATGTGAGCTTTTTCTAAGTCATCACAGGTGAACACACCTCTCTTAACAAATGTCTGTGCTGTACTGATGTTTAATCCTTGCAACTAATTTCCCTCTACAAAATCTATATGAGAAAATGATATGTTCACTTTTGTGATAGTTTTAATTCCCATAGTAATGGTTGTTTGGGTGAATTGTGTTGTTATTCCGTGGCAACAATTTCTTATTGTCTCATATTCCACTTTGGAGTTTTACTCCTTTTTTGCTTCATCCAAAATTCTAGAAATATTTATAGCTAGCTTATTCTTTTGTCTTAAAATAACTGAAGTACTGATGTTATTTCAGAAGTCTGAAAGAAAATTCCAGATTTAAGCAGCTAATTGAAGGACTGCTGGAGACTATCCGTGCTTTTGAGCTTGACACTGGAGTGAAGTGTAAGTGTTGTGAATGCATGCCTCCAATTTTTTTTCTTAAGTAAGTTTTGACATATCATGGTTGTTTATAAGGTGTCCCACTTACTGTGCAGTAATAAATATGGGAAGAACTAACAAAAGATTTTTTCTTGTAGAAGCGTAAGTTCCATTAAGTTTCCAAGATTTTGTTAGAAAAACCTCTGGAAGAGTTTTACTGGGTGTGTTTGATGACTTTAGCCCATCTTGTGTTCAGTTCCTGAAACATGGCTGAATGTGTATCAAATCATGTTGAATCTGTAACTGTGAGGAAAAGTCCTGCTTTTGATTATGCCCAGCCTTGCAGTTTTAATTGGTTAAACATTCTCAGAGCCTGAATTAGAGGTGCTGCAGCCATGTTAGTTAACTCATCCCACTCAGGTGGATCCTGAGGGAATCTAATTTTCCCCTTTCTAGAACTCAGTGGCTTGTTAAGGTCTTGTTAGGGTATTGGAAGCTCAGACATGTCCTTGTTTATATTTTGGTAAACCAGACATTGTGATTGGGGGCAGATGGTGGTGTTTTGTACATTGTGCTATAAAAAATAGACTTTATTTTTTAACTCTTTTCACCTAGATCAGACATTCTAAAATAACTAGAATTAGATCCTGCTCTTGCTAGATTAGCTATATAACCAAAATTGGTTGATAAAATTAGTTGGCAGGGTCAAGGTTTTATTTATTATTTGAAGAGTGGTCAGAAAGAATAATCAGACTAGTAGTTCAACAAGATTTCTTTCTTAGAGAAACATATTTTAGCTGTATATGTAAGAAGTGCACAGTTAAGAAGTGCACAGGTCTTTTTCATTAATGTATAATACTTGAGTCATACTCAGTGTAAAATTTCTTTTTTTTTTCCTAATAACATCTTTTAGTTTTAAAGAGTCATCACTTTCCTAAAACATCCACGGAAGCCACTGCTGCTGAGTCCCTGTGTAAAGAAAGCTCTGTCATCCAAAGTAAGGGCTTCAGAAACAGGAGAAAAAGTGCTAAAGGAGACGGACAAGAAAACTTAACCTTGGTAATGGTTTTTTCTCTTTTTATTTTTATGGATTATTTAAAAATGTATTTGGAATGTGTATATGTGCATATGCATAAAAGAATGAAGTAGGAGATTTTGGGTTGATCTCAGATTGTTTGACCTGAGTGATGTTCTGGACAAGGACATCTATATATTTATGTCTAATTGAGAAAGATGTTTGCATGCAATTACCTGAACTTATGCATAATACTGCCATAATACAGTCTTCTACTGAAACTAGGATTGAAAACTTGTTCCACCTGCTTGTTTCACTGTTGTAAATAACTATTCCTTTCTATTTTCCTGTCAGCAGGAAGCTAGTGTGAATATTCAGCTTCCAGATGCCAAAATGTGTCGCCCAAGAAACAAGCCCCAGAAATCTGATTCTCAAAAGGGTATTTATATAGAGTTTGGTAAGATCTCTTGTAAATCCACACTAATTGATCCTACGTACAATGCTTGCAAAGTAATGAAAAGTGATTATGTTCAAAGTCTTTATAAACACTAATTTCTCCTTCACACCCAAAATGACAGCAAAGGGACAAATTATGGACTATTCCAAGCTGGTAAATCAAAAGGGATTTTTACATAATTTATTATATCATGGCAAATAATGCTGCTGTAGTGAACCCTTAAGCATTGGTGTACAAGATCCAGGGAAGGTTTTTACAGATGTGCAAAAAATTAATGCTGTTACAGCTAAAAGTAGCCACTGTTTTCTGAAGAACACTAAGCCTTGTCACAGTGCTTGAGAGGAGAATGAAATCTATTTGAGAAATTAATATTTTTTTGCTATCTATCCTAGCTTTTCAGAATTTTATTTTACCTGGAGTTGACTTCTATGAGAAGCAAGACAGATGTCATACGTAGCTTATTTTTTATGCTGTTCCTTCAAGGAAGGAATTGCTGCTTTTAATGGGTGGAGTTTATTTCCTCACTTTTTTCCTTATTGCATCTGCCAGGATCAAAAGATCTCTGAGAGACATTTGAATACATTTTTCTGACTTCCAGCTCAAAATTCTAAATACTAGTGACTGTTTTGTGTATAAAGTTAGAAAGTAACTCTTAGCTAGTTAATCTTAGTTATCAGTCTATTACCAGTCACTGTATTTAAACACAGTTTTATGCTGGAGCCATGTAGATAGTTATACATAGAAATCGTTATATTTAGGTAAAATACGGCACAGTTGAACTTGATTTCATCTGCTGAAAGTTGAAAGCATCTAGCTCTAGAAAGGAGTAGCCATGTATGTGATGATAACCACAGATTCTGGCAAGTCACCTTTCTCTGAATTATTCCAGCCAGAGTAACAGATTCTTTGTTTTCAGGCTCTGAATCATCTGAAGAGTTTTTTAAACAGGCAAGCAAAACTGGGTAAGTAAAGGTGATTAAGGAATTCATATTTTCTAAAGACAGTAGTTCAATATTTTCATTTCCTCTGTTCTAGTTTCTTAGCATAGGACTGATGCAATTCTTAAGCTGCCAAATGGTTTTTGACTTTGAGGGCATTAGGGTAGAATGGATAGCTGAATTCCAACAGTTTGTCATAGTACATGCTTTACAACTGTTTCCTGAATGTTTTATTGTGGACATAGATCTTCCATAGAAAAGTAGACACTGTGCTTTAGAAAGTAAGTAGTAAATTCAGGATTGCAAGAGAGAATTTTTTAAAGAAATGGCCTGAAACTCTGAAGAGATCTGGTTGTGGTGAGTGTCAATTGTGCAGCTTGACTTCTTTAGAAACTATTTCAGAGAGAGAAAAGGGAAAAATAAGCATCAACTTTTATTCCACCTATTATGGTTTTATCTGTAATGACAGCAGATTTCCTTTCCCAACAGGTCTGAAGACAAAGGAGTGGTTCAGATTTCTTCTCAAGTAAGGCTGGAAGAACTTGAGAGTGCTGAGAAAGGGAATGAAAATTCTTGCAATGCACAGCCTGACAAGCTGTGTGCCAAAGAAATAACACTGCCAAATGTTATAGGTGTGTTGTTATTTTGGTGACAAAGGTGACTAAGCTTGAAAGGGACCACAAGTTAACATTTTTATTTCACAGGATTGTACATATGTTTAAATATATATATATATGTGCTTGCAATCTTGTATAACGTAGTTCTGTTGATGCCTACAGCTAATAAAAGATTCTTCATGTAGCCTAGATACTTAAAATGTGGCTGTTCTATGCACAGAACGGAAAGGAAGAAAAGTAACTTGATCAAAGTACAAAACTTGAGCTATTCTACATGTGCCATATTACACATGGAAAAGCACTGATCTTTTTGCCTTTCTTTGGAGGGAGAACGGTGCAGTGTAATATTCTGGTTGGGGGAAAATGAGAGCAGTTCTTTTAAAACAAAGTAGACCTTAAGCTTGTTGCACTTGTGTGTGTAAAATAGAGGTGAATAATTTATTATACCTATAAATCTAACAGGTGAAAGTGATTTCTCAAAGGAATGCTTGAGCAAGAAAAGTACTCAGAGCACCACTGAATGTGCCAAACCTGACCAAGTGAATGTGGCTGAATGCCAGAATTCTCCTTTAAACGTTCTTGCTGAAGACTTGCTCCCAGAGCAGTGTGACAGAATTGGTGATGCCAGTCCCACAGTGAATGGAGGCACATTGTTCTTGAAGAGCACGGAAGAAATGGATGAACAGCAAACCCAGTACATCAGTGACAACCAAGAGTTTAATTTAGAAGACAGCTCTGAGAGCAGGCTGGATAAAAGCAAGGAAATGGATACTGATGTACAAAGTATGGAAGCTGTAGAGGTATATGAACCTGAGAATGACTCTTCCCATCACAAAGAATTTCCTCTGGAGAAGCTACCTCAGCCAGAGACACTTCACTCTGCCACCCTGAATAAAGTCTCCAAGAAGAGACTGAAGCAGAGCATTCAGAAAGTCAATGAATGGTTTTCAAAAAGCAATGAAATTTTGTCTTCCAGTTCTTCCCTGGATGAGTCTGCTGCATTAGCTGATGTTTCAGGTGAAGGAGACATGTGTTTATCAGATAAAGAGTCCTGTATTTCAGAAAAAACTGACCCTATGGCAGATTCCATGGAAATTCCAGCAGTGGAAGGAAAAAAGAGGCGGTCAAAACAAACAGCAGAAAACATCAAAGGCAAAATATTTGCAAGAACATACAAGAGGGCAAGGAAATCAAATCCCCCTTGTACCTTGAGAGACATTTTGCCTACCGTGAGAAAGGAAGATGGGGCTGCTGAAAAGTGCCTGAATAATTTCAGCAAAGACAGACCCAAACGAAAGAGAAGGACTGCCCGTGTCCTGCAACCTGAGGATTTCATCAAGAAAAAAAAAGATAGAGAAGATGCAGATGGAGGCCCTCAAAGTGGTAACTGGGGCCCTGGAGATGCTGAAAAGAAAAGATGTGATGAAAGTATTGATGTTAATGAGAGTCACTTCTCTCAGAAGAGAGCAAATAATACACTAACAGAACTTGAGGAAGGAGAGGAGTCCACATGGAAGAAAGCTGCTGAGAAGATCAATACCAAGCACTGTGATGGGGAACCAGAAACATGTAACTGTGATCAGAAAAGCACCAAAAAAAGAAGTTCTGCAGCAAAAAGATGCAGGCGTTCTAGCAGAGCTATGTGTGCTCTGCAGTTAGTGGTGGATAGAAGCTCTGTTTTCCCTGATCCAGCTGAGCCACAGATCGACAGCTACCCAAGCAGTGGGGAGCCCAGGAAAGCTGATTCAGAACAAAACCCAGTCAGACGCAGCAGAAGGCTTCAGTTACTTTCTGAAGAAATGGCAAAAGAAGCAAGGAAAGGAGGAAAGGGAGCAAGAAAGAATAGCAGTGATTGTGGAAGGTCTGTCTCTGGAGACCAAAGGAATGTGGCAACTTGCTCTGCTGAATGCAAAGACCAGTGTGAGCCTCAGGATGAGTTGAGTTCCAGGCCAGTTGATAATTTGAAGGGAGGTGATCTGAAAGCAAACGAAATACAGGTTAGTCTAAAGAATTTATCTGAAACTGCAGAAACTGGGAAAAGTCCATTCAATCCTTCATGTCAGCCTTCAAACTGTGGTTCCACTGTGCCTGATACAGCTTCTCAAGACAGTGAAATACTGGGTAGCCCTCTCCTCCTACAACTTCCTTCAGTGTGTGCTGGGCAAGCTGCTTCTCACCAGACTAAAGAAATGACTGAATTACCTACTGCTTTTCCCCAGGAGTGTGGACATGAGTCACAAAATGTTTCAGGGGACTTCAAAACTGAAAAGTTGCCAATGGCCAAAAATGTTTTGGAATTGGCTAAGGAAGCTGAAGACAGTGACTTAGACACACAGTATCTGCGAAATATATTTAGGCATTCCAAGCGTTCATCCTTCAGCCTTTTGCAGACTCCCAGGCTGGCACATGCAGTGAAAGATCCTCCTGAAACCTTAAATCTATCATGTGCTGCTCAGGTAGAAAATAAGGCTAGCAAACAATTACAAGCAGAAAGCTTACAAGAGGAGAAAGCAACTGCTCAAAACTTGAGCAGGGTTTCTGAGAAAAAGAAGCTGAAAACCTGTGAGTCTGCCAGTGTTGATCCTGTGCCTTGCTTTGCTGTCAGCACAGGAGAACACAGGGATGACATTTCAGAGGCTGCAGAGGAAGGGACTCTGACACTAGCAAGAACAGGGACTGCTCAGACTGAGCACAGAAATGGATTGCTACAAGAAGAACAGGGCAATAAAAAGCCAGTGTCGAATGAGATAGGGATAGAAAGTGAGTTGGGACAGAATCCCATAAAAAGTGATGGAAGCCAAAGTGATCAGAGTAGCCCAGAGAGGCATGATTCCAGACCAGATGATTTAAACACAGGCCAGGAAATCAGCTTCTGCTCAGAAAGCAATCAGGCAGGAGAGACTGAAGTTGTTAATTGCAAAGGACCAATTCTACATTCTCAATCCACATCGCTGATTTGTCCAGCAACTTGTGAGCAAAGCCCTGCTGAATTCAGCTGTGAAGTCCCTAGGACAAAAAGTAGCAAAAGAAAAAGGAAACTTATAAAGGAGAATGAAGAACAAACAGCCCAAACTGTTAGCACAGCAATGCCCAAGTGTTCAGCTGCAGAGGCTCTGGAAGAACCTCTTGGAGAGAATTATGATCTTACAGGTTTGTCTGAAACCCCTAATGGCTTGCTGTGCTCTGACACTGATATTGAGGAGAACACTAGCTTGTGTGAAACTGATATGAAAGAACAATCTGCAGTGTTTGTAAAAAGTCACAATGTCCTGGGGAAGGAACTGCCCAAGAGGAATGCAAGTTCCAAGCCAAAATCTCAAGGTATTCAAAAGTCTCGACGAGTGCAGAAACTGCCATCCTCAGATGAAGAGTCCTGTGAGGATGAAGAATTACCATGCTTTCAGGCATTAATCTTCAGCAAATCAGCGAGCACACCTTGTCAGACTGATAAACAAATGACATCTGTGGTAGAGTCTGCAGTGCTAGAGTGTCCAGTGAGTCCCAGCGTGTTGCCTCACAGCGTGAGTGACAATGACAATATTGTGCAGAAAGTGCCTGAAGCTGCTCTAAGTAATGTGTGTGTTTCACCAAGCCAGGAGTCAGAATGCTCTGTCAGTTTATTTTCTTCCCGGTCCAACATGTCTGAAGAATCACTTAATGGAGCACAAGAGCTGAAGCAACATTTAGCAGAAGCTCATGTGTCCAAAGAAATGAGCAGTAAAGAAACTTCTCAGAATTGTACTGAAGGGCTGAAGACAACCAAAGGCAAATGCCAAGAATACCCAGACATGGGAGCAAATCTAGGTACAAACCAAGATTTTTCTGAAGTTGTGTTTATAATGTCCTTACACCAAGGTTTTTGGAAAATTTATTCTGTGTTTAAGGGATTATTGCTCTTCTAGAAGGTATCGACCTTAAACAATCAAACAAAAAACCCTCAGGGGTTTATTTCCTGAAAATTCTGTTCTTCCAGTGTTCTTTGTTCAGAGCACAAATGAACAGACTGGGCACTAGAGACTGGCTGATGGGAATTCATGTTTGAGGGAAATGCTGGTTCTCTTAATGCAATGTGATACTTGCATTGTCAGCAAAATTTCACAGCCTATCCAGGCTTTTCCCCCAGATGAAATGTTTGTTGAAATTGGCTGTAGGATTTTGTAGTGAATATTTTGCCATTTTTATGGCCTTTGTAAATGTTCAGGGCTCTTTCATCCTGGTTGAAACACTGAATTCTGTTTACTTTGTCATGTGTGGTCCTTCTATCAACATTTTCTAAACTCATCACTTTAGTGTTATAGTTATTAGTTCTCTAAAATCTCTACATGCTAAGAGCTGATGGATAATTTTGGTTGGTTTGTTGTTGTTTGGTGGGGTTTTTTCTTTAACCCATGGAGTTTTTCTCTACCTTCTTCAAGGTGAAGCATCTGGATATGACAGTGAAATTAGTGTTGTAGAAGATTCCTGTGAACCATTCTCTCAGGGAGAAATCCTCACTACACAGGTGGGTGAGTTTATGCACTGTGTGCTAGAAGCAGCTTGCATTCCAGGAGATAAGCAACCACATGCAAGCTGTCAAGTCAATACAGTGAAAAATTTCTTTCATCATAATTCTTTGCCACTAAATTACTTCCAAAAGCATAATTAATGAAGAAATATAGAGCTGCTTCTATGCCATTATTTGTCCAGCTTTTCCTACCTGGTGACCTTACACTGCAATGGGTGCAGCTTGTTATGTGCTGTTACAGAGCTTAATTGTGGGAGATGCTAATTAATGCATCTCCACACTTGGCCAATGCTGGAAATGTCAGCTCCCCATATTTAAAAGCTTTAATGGTAGGAATTTATAAGGATTTGGTGATGAGGATTAGATTTGTTACAATATGATATTTAGAAGCACAGAGACTTGTCTGTGTAAGGATTGAATCAAATAATTCCATATTAAAGTATTATAGATACAAGTCTCAACAGGCAGTGTCTAATGAAAGGTGTGTCTAGCAGTGTATTTTTTGTCTGCTGTTAAAATCCTGACTGCTGCTCAGTGGCCTGGGGTTCAGTTGGGGGTTAGGGACTTGGATTTTTGTTTTGCTTTGGGGTTTTTTTTTGTCCTGTGTGACTTTCAGGTAAATCTTATGCCAACTCTCTCTTTACCATTATCAGCCCTATGGGCTTTATGTATGTGAAGGAAAAGTGAATTTATTTTTTGTGGGTGCTTCTCCTGTTTACAGCATCAGTGTAAAATGTAGTTCAGAGTAAAATGTAGTCAGCTGGCAGGACTCTGCTTCCTGCTGTAGCTTCATGGATGGAGATACTGGGATGTGCCTAGGCTGAGTGGATTAATGGCAGCATGGATGAGGGATTTTGGGTTTTGGTGTGGTGATGGTTTTCTGTTTACTTGGGAGTTTCTATGGGTTCAGTAGCAATGAGGCTCCACACGGTGCCAGTGCTGGAGCTATAAATGGAATATTCAGTTCTGTGGAAATTGCTTCATCATGTAAAATGAAGGGTTTGAGTTTTTAAAAAGGTCATTTGAAACCCTGAGCTATTCTTATGAGGACCTGCCTATGATGTATTTTTGATCCTGTAATGTAATTTTTGGTGGGGAACATAAGAGAGAATATTATTAAATGTTTTAGTCCTTTAAATGATCTTTGGGGCTTTTAGTAACAGTGGAAAATGAAGACTCAATTTAAAATTTAATAATGAACAACATGGATTGAGCTACTAATGGAGTTCATACAAAATTACTTTCAAATAAATTTGTACATGAATTGTTTTCTGATTGATACTGTCTGAGACATATAAACTGAAATGACATGACTTGCAAAATGAGTGTGGTTGTCAGGGTGTTTTTGCTTCTAATGTGGGATGTGTGCACCATTTGTTACAGTAAAAGCACCATAGTCACCTTTTGAACATGTGGCAAGCACTTAATTCAAAACTATTTTCAAGACACTTTATTCAGAACTAAAGAAATTAATCCTGAGTTTGCTTATGTTGGCATTCTTGTGCCTCCTTTGCAGCAAAAGAATGCTATGCAAAATAGCCTGAAAAAACTTCAGCAAGAAATGGCTGCACTTGAAGCAGTGCTAAAGCAGAATGGAAGTCAGAACTGTGAGGTTTTACCTGTCCATAGGGAGCTGCCAACTTCCAGTACTGAAGGAGTATTTGAAATGGATCAAAAGAGAGAAGAAAAAAACAGGTCAGTGGTTTTGTTTGGAGTTTTGGGGTTTTTTTAATGTTTATTTCTAAATCTCTAGTTTTAAAAAAAATAATCTTAAATATCTCTGAGCTTCTGGGAAATTACAATAGTTTGATTGTTGCTACATATTTCTGATACTTATAGGAGTGAGAAGGGTATTAAAATCAATTTCCCTCTCTCAAGGTCTCCAGAATTGTTGCTTCCATCCTCATTAACAAAGAGATCAGATCTGGAGAAAGGCCCTGAGTGTGACAGTGTTTTAAAGAGCAAAACTCCCTCTGAAAAGACAAAACCTGTGCAGGAAGCAGTGCAAGAACACAGGCAGTGTCAGCTTGAAGAAGGTAACATTTAAGAGAAACCCAGTGCATTTTGATTTCTGGTGGTTTTCTCCTGTTCTTTTCATGTTTTTACATATAATCAAGATACAACTTTTTCCTGTAAATCAAGGATTTTAATGTATATGTTCCTGGTCATTTTAAAAAGGTGTTTATGTTTGGTTTGGTAACCCAGCTGCATGGCTGCTCATCAAATGGGGTGTGGCAGCATTTTGACAGTAATAGGAGTTTTTCTATCTCACTTCTAGATTCAGACACTTTGACAAATATGCTGCTAAAGTTTCACAGGTGTTTTAGGTTCTTGCCCATAGATCAGGAACAGGTTATAAAAGAGGCAAAGATGAAGTAATAAACACATAATTAGAGGAAGCAGCTGCAGAATTTAGACCTAAAAGAGAGAGCAACAACCTTCTACCATGACTACAAGAAAGACATGCAGTTTTCTCAAGGAGTGATTTCTCTTTTCCTTCAGAAAATGCAGAGGAGCAGAAATCTGGGACCAGGCAAAACAGTGCATCTGGCTCATCAGATCTTTTTGGAGATGTGACCCAGTGTCCAGATAACTCTTCCTCCTCTGTAAGGCTCTTTACCCCTCAAACTGCAGAAGCCACAGATGGGCCTGTTGTGACTCAGAACACTGATAAAAGCTGTGGCCCAGGACACAAATTAAAGAGGAGTGTACCTGTTCTGCACAATGCAACTGGGAAAGAAAATGCTACAAGTCCAGTTGTGACCAAGAGGAAAGAAATGTCAATTGTGGCATCAGGTCTGAATCACAGTGAGCATGTAAGTAAATGTCAGAATTTTTGAGATCACTAGTTAATAACTCCTGATTACCACCATAGTCCTCAGTAGAGAGATTTCTAAGTACAATAAAACCAATCTGGTAGGAATTGCAGGTGAGTAATGCAGCAACTTAAAGTCAAACTTCCACTCCTAAAACAGTGAGAATGCTGCCAGTAATGGCACTGCTAAGCTTAGTGAAATTTGCATTTTTAAACAATCCCTAATGTCTGGGGGAAAACCACATGACTTCAAATCCAGAGGGCTTGTAGAAAGCCTTGTGTGGGTGTTGGGGTCAGTCAGTGTTCTCAGATGATGCTGCTTTACCCAAATTCTGATCCATAGTGAACATTTCTGTAAGTTGTAATTCTGAGTTGCTAATAAACCTGTTTCTGCACTCAGTTTCCAGAAGGATTTGTCTTTTGGGTTATAAAACACACACCAAGAGTTCTGCATTAGTCTGTTGAATGGTTCCAAAAATGACTTAAGGAAATGTACGTTCTGTGTGCCAGTACATAAAACTGTTACTTTGAAGTAACTGTCCTATTACATTAGGTGTTTCTACAATTACATTGTTTTCACAATTACATTGTGTTTTTACAAACTGAGGCTGTTGAGGGATTTCAAACTGTTGCTGACTACTGATTTTCTTACCTACTTTTCAGTTGGTGGTCCAGAAGTTTGTGAAGAAAACTCAGAGCACTTTATCTAATCACATTACTGAAGGAACAACCCATGTCATAATGAAAACAGGTTTGTTGGGAGCTAGGGACCAAATCCTCTATTGACAGACCATACAGAATTTTACCTTTAGTTTAAACCACAACCAGACAGGTCAGCAATAAATCTAATAAGTTTGATTGTTTTCTCTATTGTAAGTTTTTCATTTAAGCTTGTGAGTCTTTCTCATAGAGTCAGTGTGAGGGCAGGTTTCCCTTCTGTTATTGTTACTTGGTATTTGTTTCTCCAGCTGCTTGATTAACTTTCAGGTGTTTACAGCACACTAATGTGAAGTGGTTCAGATCCAACCAAAAGGAAACAAAGATAGGCATGGAAAAGCATGACTTCTTTGGGAACTTTCATTTTTATTGAATCATGTTTAAAAGGGCTCATGAGTGGTACATGTGATTAGTTTCTGCTCATTTCCTTCAGTTTAGTAGATCATGACTCTGGATTTTTGGAACCTTTTTATAGCTTTGATATTTTGCTGCTGCACTTAGCAAAAAATGTTTGCTTTTACATACAGAAATACCCTGACCTGTAGTTTTTTTCTAATAGCAAAACTAAAAGAGCTCTTCCTTTTGTTTGCTCTGCAGATGAGGAGCTGGTGTGTGAACGGACACTGAAGTATTTCCTGGGCATTGCAGGAGGAAAATGGGTAGTTAGTTATCAGTGTATGTATAACTGGCTTTGGAGATAAATGGTCTTTGCCCTTCTACCATGAATGCCTTCACTTGTTACAGTAAAGAAAAAGGATCTCTTCATGTCTTGCCATCTGATGTTTTGCAGTGTTTCTTCTGAATACTTTAAAATAAATTAAAAATAAGAAACGCAAACAAGCAGCAATATTAAGCTTTTTACTCTTATGAATTACTTGCTCTTACTTTTTCTGCTTTGAGATAGCCACACTGGATTGCTCCCCACCAGGGCAAAAGCCTTTTGTCCCTCTTAATTTAAATCTTTGCAATGCATGACATCAATTAGTGTATAATTAGTATTATTTATAAATGGTAAAAAAATTATTTAGTGTCATTAATTTCAGTGTTATACTGTATTCCTTTAGTACAAATACCTTCAATTCAACATAGCAATGAAGTCAGAATACTGATAGTGGAAGAACCATTTTTCTGGATAAAATTACTTCTCTGATCTTTTTATTTAGGGATAATTCAGTCTTTTAAAGAAGGAAGAATACTGAATGAGGTAGGTCTTTTATTTTGAGTGAAATGTTAAATGGTTAAGGAATGCTGTTACATTATGGACTTTGGAGTTTATCTGTCTTGTACAGACAGATACTGTCTAAACACTTAATGTTATATTACTTAATAATTAATGTAATTTAATTATTTAACAATATATTTAATATTACATTTAGCTCTGAAACCTGGAGTTCTAGTTCTACCAAATGCTAGGACCAAAAACCACACTTAGGCCCTATGCATTTATTGGTGTTAAAGACATAATGAGTCTCTATTATTTTTAACAGGTTATAGATTTTTGTAAGTGTTCCTAAGTGTTTTATAAGTATTTTTTAAGTGTTCCTACTGATATTAATAGATTACAGCATAGAGCAAAAGATCTAATCTTTGCTTAAGGAAATGATGTTATGTACAGATAATTCAGATAATTTTTATCAAAAAAGACTACTGATAAGACAAAGCCTTGGAGTGTGCTGCTTCTTTTATTTAGGTTGCCAGACTACTATACAGTTTGAGTATAATTTGTTTCTCTAAAAATTCCCTGGTGCTGCAGGGGTTTCATTACTCCAGCATTTCTCTTGCAAAGCAATTCATATTCTGAACACACTCATAGGTTTTCAGCTCTGAAATCTGACATCTCTCCCTGTTTCGATGCAGGTCTTTGACAGGGAAGTGTTCTCAGTCTCTAACTTCTGATTCCTTGCTTTTGCTATGTTCCAGGAGAACTTTGAAGTCAGAGGAGATGTAATCAATGGGAGAAACCATCAAGGTCCTAAGAGGGCCAGACAGGCCCTGACTGAAAAGGTACAAGCACATCAGGGGTGCAAACTCTGACTCTTTCAGATGTGTGGCTGTGCTGGCTGAGTATCTGGAACTTCTTCCAATTTCTCTGCTATTCTGTACACACAGAGTTGTACAAATCAAGCATTTTTATACATGAAAGGTGAGCTCTGTCAGCAGCAGAGCAGATAATCTGAAGGGGCCCACTTAGCTTGGAGTGAATGCTTTCTCTTTATAATATAGGGTTTAATATTTTTCTGGTTTGTAGGTTACAAAAAGCTTTGGATATGCTTTGTGAAATAGTCATAACTTGATAACAAGCCCTGGAAGTGCAATGGAAGCAGCACATAAAGCATTGTCCTTTAAAACCCCCCTGTGAGCTCTAACATGTTCCTTGCTTTTCAGATCTTTAGAGGCTTTGAGATCTGTTGCCATGGACCTTTCACAGATATGACTACAGGTGTGTCATTTTAGTGGAATTGGATGATTGGTTAGCATAAAAAGTATTTGGAGGGGCACTGTGCATTCACTAGAATTTGACATTTGACCTCTTCTTGGATGATTATTTACCTCTTTTCCTCTGAAACTTTAAAGATTCCTACATGGGAATAAAGTGTAGGTAAATAATTTTATCCAGTTATCTCCAAACGGAGAGGAAATGGTGTTCCCTTCTATCTGGATGTCCTCAGACAATTCCCTGGCAATTTTGCTGCATTTCAAACCAGGCCTTTTATCTGGTTTTATATCTGGTTGTCTAGCACTGATGGAAAAGCATTAATGTCATGCTGTCTGGTAATTGTTACTGATGCTCTTGATCACTCCTATTTGAGCATTTTTTCTTCTGGCTTAGTAAACAGTTTCCAAGTATCCTTTTTCTAGCAGTTGACACATCCCTATTGTAGCTTTCTGTCTATAGGAGCAAGTGTTAAAAGTGAAACACAACAAAGCTAGAAGTTAATGTACAAAGAGAAAGCTGTTCAGAATAGATTCATTTTTTACTTTTAAAATTTAATAAAGTATGTTACAAATTTTTGAAAATTTAATCTATAATTTTTTTACTTAAAATATTTGTACCTGACTTCCCATTTTTGTGGCTTATTCAGCAGATACTTTCTGATTTGTCCAATATAACTTTATTTTTGACTGGGTGAAATATATTCACGTTTCTTGACATTTACAGTAATTGCTATGAAGGATGCAGTGCTTTCAGCTGCTGCAGTGATCCTCAGTTGTGGCTTTTATACTTCAGAGACTTAATCTTCTTCACTACCAATTCAACAAATTGGTGCAAATTAAGTACTTTGGCTACTTCTGTTAATGAGAGTTAATCACAGTTCTAATTTCTCATTTTTAATTTTCATTTCACATCTTGCATCCTTATGATAAGAGGAAATAAATTGTGACTTTAAATTTTGGGCATGTGTTCCAGTGCTTTTTCAGGGTTTTATTTTGTGCAGACCTGTCTAGGGGGTGAGGGAGGAGGGAGTTGATGTTCCCTAGCAGGTTTGACAGTGAAAGGCTTCTCACATCTCTTTTAAATGATGGTGATTTGTGAACTGGAACAAACACAGGAGGGCTTAGGGAATTGTGTCAGCTTCAATGTGCTATAAAACACTGAGGTAACTGACTGATTTCATCTGATTCCTTCAGAGCATCTGGAGTGGATGGTGGAGCTGTGTGGTGCCTCTGTGGTGAAGCAGCCTGACCTGTTCACACACCCAGCAGTAAGTGCTGAGGAGTTCTTACCCTCCCACAGCTTCCAGAGCTGCCTGCACAGCCTGGCAGTGCCCCTTGCTCCTAGGCCTGAGCAGCCTTCACTGGAAGGCAAGGCTCCCTTGAAGTGGAGAAATGATTGGTGTTGGCCAGATCACTAATTTGGCTTGAAATTAGCACTGAGCCTCCCCTTCCAGCTCCAAAAGCCTTCTAGTGACTGATTGTAGTTACAGCATTTCTGGAGAGAAGTCACAGAAAAATCTTAGGAACTAATGTCTTTCTGCCTCTACTGCTTCTTAAATTCCTCTCTGAAGCAAGAGTTAGCCCAATTATTGCTCTCTGTAGATAAATATGAGAGTGGGAATTATGTAAAGACATACAACAATAGCATTTTTATTTTTTATCTTAAAATCCTAGAATTCTACTGCAGTTGTGGTTGTGCAGCCAGATGCTTGGAAGGAAAACATGGATTATGGAGGTAAAGCAACACTGCCCTGAGCTGTTTTCTGTCTTTTTTACATCTGTCCTTTTAATAGCTAAATATCAGAGGGCTGTAGAGAAATCAAAACTGGTGCATCTGGAAGTATGTTTTGTAGGAAAAATCTAGAAGGACAAAGTGTACCTTTAATAGTCTTAAAAGCTACTCTGGCAGATGAAAGCTATTGCCTCAGTTGTCCTCTGTGTATCATCAGCTTTACAGAAACTTTTCTAATTGAATAGTTTCTGAAAGGTAGGGATGGGTGTCCTTGGAGGACCAGTAAGATCTCAGAGAAAGCCTCAGATGGAACAAGATGCCCTTGGTCGGAAAAGGTCATCTTAAAAAAGCCTTAACAGATGTAGCTTTTTTTAAAGCAAAATGCTGAGGGGAAGCCATGAGACTTTGAAAGTGCAAGTGTTCCATACTGACTCAGAGATATTGGGGTTCTGGAAGGGATGGGAGCTGGTTAGGCTACAGTGAAGTCCAACAAAACAGTGGAGCAGGATGATGATGCAAAAAGCCAGCTGTTTCCATGGCACTGTAAAAAAGAGAAAATAAAAAGATCCTGGAATGAGGAGGAGCAGTCTGAAAACACTTCAGTAATTTTCTGCTGCTTCTGTCCTAATGAGATTCATTGCTTGTCACACACTCAGTGTGTCTGGGCAGACAGGAAACAAAGCTCTGTCACTGAGATCCTAAATTAAAAGATAACAACTGCATTCTTTGTTTTTATTGTTTGTGCTGTGGTGTTCACTGCTTCCTGCTTGGCCACTTGCCAGAGAGCTCTTCTCTTTGGAGCAGCAGCAGCAGTACTGCCTTGCTGAAGGGAGTGGTAGTGCCACATCTCTGCTTTCAGGCTTCTGGTTTTTATCAAGGCTTTTTAAATGTCCCAGCTAAAGCAAACAGCTTATTCTGAAAGATATCAGTAGACTCACCTTAGGCTTGTTTGGACTCCCTGATAACAGCTGCATCATTTATTTGTGTCTTTGTCTTGCAGCAATCCACCAGCAGAGCAAGGTTGCTGTGGTAACTCGGGAATGGGTCCTGGACAGTGTGGCTTGCTATGAGTGCCAGGAGTTCAGTGCTTACCTCCTGTCCTAAGGGTGAACAGCAGCTCTTATTAATAATAAAATTACTTCATCAGCATTGTCATCTGAAGGTGGAATTACCCACTGTTCTTTAAAGCTTTACATTAATGTAAAGAACTACGAGATTCTAAATGTTAAGCTAATTTTTAAAGTTAGAAAATGTACTATATGGGCTTCTCAGAGAAATGGTGATAGATGATTTGCCACTGCAGCCAGTTTTTGTTTGGGGACATTTTAGAGACAGTCTCTTAAAACAGGAATATTTGGCTTGAGTTTTGAATTAAAAACATACCTGCACTCCATATTTTCTTTTTGCTTAAATGCAAACCCTGAATACTCTTTCGTGATTATTAATGCATCAGCCTTGGCCATTGATTGATTATGGTTGTGTTGAAAACTCTTGCAGCTTTCCTGTTGTGCATCCAAGTGCCAGCTCACCCTGACCAGAAACACTGGCCACAGGTATGGTCCCCAGAAAGGCAGTGATTGAGTCCAAACTGAAGGCAGGGCTGAAAACCAGGAACTGTACCAGTGCTGTCAGGCTGACAAGTGCATGTGGCACTGTGAAAGGATAACAAATAGATGCATTTTAGTATCCTGGTGACCCATGATAAGCCCAATAAAAATCTGCTTTTCATAGTCCCTACTTGCAAAATGAGGCTGCAAGGAAATTGTTTTTTATGAAAGAAAATATCTTGCTTGTTTCTGTTGCCAAGCAATTCAATTTCATACCTAATTTTGTACTTTGACAGCAGAACTGCTTGTTTAAAAAGAAAAAAAAATATAGCTAAGTTCAGAAAATTGTTTTGTGAAAAGCTGCTGCTGTGTTTGAAAGTTACAGAAAGTATGTTTATAAATATTTGAATGCACAAAAGAAATAAAATTATTTTGACAAGTATTTACCTAATTGTTTAGCTTTTATGTGAATCAGTCCCTCAGTTCTCTGCATTGAGGCATATGTGAAAAACTTTCTCCTGGAAGGGGGAAGGAAGTGGAGACTTACTAGAGAAAGTAAAAAATGTAAATGAGAATTTCAGAGATGCAATCAGAATTGCACTTGCTATCAACCTGAGAAGTGAATGTGTTATCAACTTTCCTGCAGCTGCCAAGTGCAGGTAGGCTGATCAAGCCTTGCTGCTGGCAGTGTGAGAACTGGAAGTCTTTGCTCAGCTGCCACACACTGCTCTTTCCTTCTGTGTGACAATATTCCATAACTACCAGGCTGCTCAGCACAGCCTCACTTGCAGCCTGATGCTCCTCTTATCTCTACAGCCCATGCTGGCAATGGGTATTTTATAATCTACATTTCAAAGGACAGCTGGAGGCAACGACTAAATGCTGCCTGTTAGATTTGAGGAAAAGGCCAAGCAAAACTGTTTTGCTTTGGCCATTGTGAAATTGTCCCCCAGATATTGATGCAAAGATTCTTTCTACCAGGTCAGGTACCAGCTCCAGCTGGTCTACAGGAATGACACCCATGGTGCTGCTATTGCTCCTTGGAGGTGACTAATTCTGTGGAAAGTCTGTTTCTGTAAAGTGTTATCTGTGGAGTTTTGTAGTGATCTCCATCTCTTGTAAGATTGGAATGAAGAGAAATGAAATGACTGCCAAACAGCTAAAGCCCAGACATGCCTCTAGAGGAGCAGGCAGTGTAAGGGAGCTGATGAGGCCTCTGTGCTGGAATCCATCTCTAGATCATCTGCAGTCAGATTTCCAGCTTTGGTAACAAAGCTGCAGCACCTGGAGTTTCTGTGGGTCATTCTGTGTCAGGCTCAAGCTCCATTTCTTGTCTGTTCATAGACCAGAGCAGATTGGTGACACTTTGCAGGGTAGGAAACCTGAGGTGAAGGCAGTTTCCAGGTGTGGCTGAGTTGCAGACTGCCCTCAGCAGCTTGGGCTGTTGATCCAGTTCCCTGGAGGGAGGGAGGAAACCCAGGAAAAGTTGGGGTTGGTGCCTGCTGTGCTTGCCTGAGGCTTTGCCATCAAATAAGTACCACATCTGTATTTCAAACTGCTCTGGGTTTGCAACTCAAGCTTTTCTCCCTGCAGCTGCATCGGTGAGGTTGCAGGAAGCTGAGTTCTGTTTGCTGCAGCAGCTGGGCTCCAGCTGCAGGAGGGATGTGGTGGACACAGGCCTGGGACCTGCCTTTGCTGACCCTGCTCGCGCTTCGCTGTGCCCAGGTTTTCAGAGCTCCACCAGGCACACTGGATTCTTTCCTCCACCTTCTCTAAGCTATTAATTGCTTAACCAGTTTCTAAAGCAAAGGAGAGGAATTTGCTGCTTTGAGGTAATGAAGTGATAGGAAAGATGTGTGCTAAAGTCTTTACAAACACCTGGATGGGGGAGAGGTGGGTGTAACGTTGGTGTCTCTGCCCACTGCAAGCAGCAGGTTTGCTACAGAGCCCAGATGGACTTGTGACACTGGCAAGGGTCTGCACAAGCCCGAGTTTCTGAACTTAGGGGTAAAACAGTTCCAGGGGGGATATGTGGAAAGCAGTTTGGGAAGGCTGCACCTTCCCAGTGCCTCAGCAATGGGCAAAGGAAGGGTTTGGGATTGAAGGAGGCGGTGCCCTCTGAAACCCCATGAGTGACTGCCAGTGGTCTCTCTCTATTCTGATGAAGTTGCAGGACTGCTCTGTCTCCTTTATGGACACAGGCTTTTCACAGCCTGATTTTCCACACAAAAATACATCCTGAGCTAATGCCAGTGAACCTGCACTGGACAAGGCTGCCTTTGTGTGGGAGCCACAGCGCTGGCCCTGTTGCAGCCCCCGACTCCTTCACCCTGAGGTGTTGGTGAGAATCCCTAGCACCTGATCCTCACCAGCACATTTTTACCTGCTGCCAGCCTGGGCCGTGCCCTTTTCTGTTGTCCTTCACCAAGCCTTCAGCTATGCAGAGTAACAATCACAGCTGTAGTACCAGGCAGGCTTTTCAGGAACGCTTATCCTGGATCTTGTCTGGCATAGTGCCGGAGTTCAGGAACAGCCCAAAGCTTTCCAGGTGTTCTGGGGCTTTGTTTCTGCCTTTTCACTGGCACAAATGAGTTGAAGTATTGCTGTGGGGCTGTCTTACCCTACCAGATACTGTTCACAAGCTGCAGGGACAGGGAGGCAGAAGTTGTCCACGATGTTTTTCTAATGTGTGTGAATTAGGTATAACTTTATCTTGCATTCCTTCGAGCTGTGCTGATGTGGAGGTCAGCAGCCTGTTCCCAGTTCAGACTGTCCTTTGCATCATCTTGCTGAGCCTTGACAGAGTTCATTTGGCTTCCAGTTGTGTTGTTGGGATAAATTTGTAACTGATTTTGCTTCATAACTATTGTGAAGGCTGCAGGCTGAAGCAACGGGGAGAAGCTTGTGGACTGAGGGGGTAATTAAAGAGCAAAGTTAAAATAATTTGATAGTTAGTAGGCCTTTGCCTTTGGCAATGTTGAATGGAAGGATTCTAGTGCTTCTCAAGGGGAGTTTGTGACCTGTAAAAGGACAAACAGCAGGCTGTCTGTGTCTGAAATATTGGAGCAGTGCCTCTGCTGCCTTTCTCCTTGCTCTGCCTGGCACTGAACCGTGTTGCTGCTTCTCTTCTGCCCTCCCTGTTCCTTGATCACAACTCTCAAACTTGCAGCCACAGCTGCTGCCACTGCAAACACCTGCACAGCACACTGAAGACAGATGTGCTGGAAGAATCCACATGCTGGGATTACCTAGCCTGAAGAAGGATAAAGCAGTAGGGGGTGAGGGATAATTGAGAATCTTTAATACCTCTGCCAAATTATGTCAGTTTTTGACACAACCTGAACATGCAGGAGGGTGCCAGCACAACTTTTTCCCACTCTGCATCCTGATTTGTAGACTCAGCACACAAGGTAAAGGGAGTTGTGGTGGTTTGCCACCCTTTACACCCCTAGCAGGTTATGAAGAGCAGCTTCTGCTCAAAGGAGGTGGAGAGGGGCTTGGTCTCTGTGCTGTAATGGAGAGATTTTTAAATACATCTACTCATCATTATGAATTGTAAATGAACTGCTGTGAGGCTTGCTCTAAAGGAATATTCAAGTGGCAAATCCATTTATCATCTAGGAGGCAAAGGAAGGAAAGAGCAGCTGGGATTCCCACAGGAGGCTCTCTTCCCTGCTTAGGGATTTGGTGGGGAAGCTCTCTGTGCTCCACTCCCTGCTGTGACACTTCATAGGCCATTATGTTTTGGAAAGGGAAATTAGTGCAAAAGTGCATCTTTAATTCATTGAAACTCCAGCTCTCCTACCTCCCTCCCTGAGAGAAGTGAGTGGGAGTTCCCTGCCATGGGATGCATGGCAGAATTTGGGGTTTGTGCTTAGTATGGCACAGAACTTCCACAAGGGAAAGCTGGGCTCCAGCAGGGCTGCAGCATTGTGTGGTTGGGGTCTTTCTCCACCACCTCATAGTGGAGCACAGATTTGTGAGACTTCCCTGATTTATTGAGTGCCTGAGCCATTTCTGCCCTGGCACTGGTGCAAGCTGACTGAGGGGTCAGGATGCTGGCAGGTGAGTTGTGCTGGCCCTGCCCAGACTGTGAGGGTCAGCCACACAGCAATCCCAGTAAATGGTGAGTATTAAAACTCTTTGCAGGTGGGATTTGTCATTCTCTCCTGATTGACATTGGGTATTACTGTCCCTGCTTTATGAGTTCTATCATTTCTGTGGGATTATTTTCATTTTGGGTCTGGTGTCAGTTTTATTTGCTGATGTTATGAATAAAACACTTGTGCATAGTCTATAATGACCCCCCCTTGGTAGGAAATGCCCATGACCTCACCTGGCTCACAGGACAGAGGGTGTGATCTGAGGCCAAGTGGTGAAGTTGCCACCCAGCCCCTCCCAAGCCTCAGCTTAGACTGGAGAAGCATCAATTCTTGTTAGCTTTTAATGCAAAGAGCACTTCTGCAGGGCACTTCCTTGTTCTGCTCTGAAGCAAAGGCAGCAAATTCCAAACCCATCAGGCTCTGAGCCTTTAATGTTGAGAGTGCTGGTAAGATTTGGAAGGCAACAGGTACTTATCTTCACAGGCACCTGAGGAAGGGCATGCTCCACAGCCGGTGGCTTATTCATGTGTCAAGTGCTGCTGTAACATCTAATTTAAAAAAATAAAAAAAAGAAAAAGAGCTTTTGGGAGGTGATTTACTGTAAAGTTCAGATTTTCAGCAGAATACAAAGTCTTTTTCCCTAAAGCAGGATGTGACACAATCATACCTTCAGATCTGCAGCCAGGCTGTCTCTTCCTTGTTCATCACCATCCCTGCTAAATCCTGCAGCACTCAGCCTTTGGAGAGGTTGAAGGCCTGAGTAGAATTCAAGGCAGTCATCTGTCGTGGCATGGTCTTTGAATGTTAGGGTGACATCCCTATGCCTTAACCAGCTGCTGAAGAACAATTCCGGAACTGAAATTGTCAGAAGTCAAAAGGTTGCAGGAAAAACTCTTGATAGATTTTTTTTTTTTAAATTACTTAAGAGTCTGGTTATTGCAACTTTGGTCTTACTGGATTCTTCTCTCTTCCCCAGGTCAGTACCTAATTCTTGAGTGAAAAGCCCAAAAGGAAAGCTGTGCTCAGTAGGACCAAGCTGTACAAGAGAAACAGTTCTTTCCTTCTGTCTCTGTGGGGATGGTACCCTACCAGTGTGAGAGCTGGCTTCCCTGGAGCTGCTGAGCTGTGCTACAGGTCAACAAAAATTTGTGTAGGTGCACAGGTAATTCCTCTGCCTCTCTGGAGAAGCAGCTGTCTGTGCTGTGCTTTCAGCTGACAGGAACACTCACTGCACTCACCTCGTTTACAGCCCATTCTGTCAGGTCAGATCCAGCAGCCTGGACCAGCCAATGAAATCTGAGACTGTGCCCGAGCAACCTCCACATTCCCTCCCCTGTCAACCAGAAAATCCAGAAATAGGAATGCTGCTTCATTACCAAAGCATTTCCATGCATGTACCTTGCAGTGGGTGCAGTGCTCTCACCTGTCTGCCTGCTGAGCACACACCTGCTCCACACCAGAGCAGTGCCCTGCCCTGGGGAGGTCTGGAGGGGTGTCCCTGAACCTCCAGCAAATGCAAGCTGTGGGGAGGCTGTGTCAGGCTGGAAAGTCAGAAGTCTGTGCCAGAAAACCTTCCCAAGCTGAAGGACAAGCCAGAGGTAGAAAAGCCACCAGCATGTGGCTGTGTCCTGCTGGTAAATGCTGCTAAAATGCCGTGGATAAGCCAGATAAGGCCATTCCAGCTCCAGCTGGGGGTAGTGCACAGCTCACTGCTTGGAGAGAGCTCTTCTGCTCCGTGCAGGGCTCCCAGAGCCTGGGCTGTGCTGGGGCTCAGCCCTGCCAGCCCCAGCTCCAGCAGCCCCTTTGCTGGAAAGGTGCAGAAAAGGAAGAAATCCCTAAGTCAAGAATGAGCCTCTCTTGAAGCTGGCAGAGCTGCTGCCAAGATCCTTTTCAAGCACTTACCAGGCAAGATTTGACAAAGGGCAGACTGGTCCAGAGGGAATGCAGTGAATCAGGGCAGCTATTTATACTCCTGTAGGGATGCTGGGTCAGCCATTTCCCATGAGCTCTTAATTCCTTTGTTCATTTTCCCCTATTCACAAGAACCTCTCCAGAGACTTTCTTAGGAGGTGTGTGGAGGCTTTCCTCCCCTGCTTGCACTCTCACATATTTCTCGTTCCTGGCTTGAAAGACTTTGGTTTGCTGAAGCTTTATTTCAGCTGAAAAAATCTCTTGCAGAAAAGTCATCAGTACTGGTAAGAGAAACACCTCAAACCAGTTCAGAATTAGACAAACACAGAGGAAAAGTTTATACTTTAGGGGAAGATGAAGCCTCATCAGGAGCCAAGACAGACTGACAGACTGTCATCATGGCTGGAACCAAGTGTGAGTGAGAAAAAACATCAACGAATTTTCTATAGCCTGTTTCTCACCTGGTGATTGTGGTTATTTGTCAAGGAAGGGAACCAGAGCCTTTCCTTGGACGGGGTGGGGCACACAACTTCAGAAAAGCTGCCTTCCTGGTGCTGCTCTGGGAAACTAAGTTTTTATAGCTCAAGCAGCTGATCCCATTGCCCATTAGGATGCCCTTTTTCCTTGCCAAACCTTTTCTCTAGATTAGCAAATGAAGAAAACCTATTTTCCTTTGTCACAGAGAGGAAGCTCAGTGCCATTCCCTGTAAGGGGTGCAGGCTGTTCAGTGTATCCTGTACCCACTCCTTGAGAACAGCCAAGCATAGAAATATTAATTTTAACTTTTATAAATTAAAGTTTCTATGTAGTTAAGAGAGATTTGTGTGGTGAGTCTTGCAGCTAAGATTTCCCTTGAGTGCTGCAGAGAAGGGGCAAAGGAGCCTGAATTGTCTCAGCCCTTAGCCAAGCAACCAGCCGTGCATCTGTGCAAGTGTGTGCTGGCAATACTAATCAAAGCTCTGCTGGCAGAGCCCTGCACAGAGAGCTCAGGGTTATGGGAGCAGCTCATTAATTTGCTGATCACCATGCAGTTTTCTGAAAACCACTGACCCCTTCTTAATCCTAATTTGACCCTAGCACCCAGACTGCAGGGATTGTAGTTTCCCCTGCCCTGGTCCCATAGCAAGCAAAATGTTTTCTGCTGTTAGAAAGGAGCTGGGAATCTGAATGGGTGTGGGGAAAACACACATGGCTTACCCTGACCTGTAGGGCATTTCTTTAACTCTCCACAATTACAGAGGATTATAACAAAGCAGCCCAAGCCTGGATTGCTCCTCTCACCCAGGGATCTGCTGCAGGGGAATGTCACACCAGAGCCCAGGAGGATTCTTGTGGGCAGGGTGCTCCAAGCCCAGTCCTGCTCACTTCACTGGGTGAGGCTTTCCTTGGAAAGAGGACCCAGGGTGAGCTGCAGAGGGCTGGAGGCTGCTCTGCCCGCTCTCACAGCCAGACCCTGTCCCTGAACCTCCCTGCAGGCAGCAGGAATGGTGTTTCAGGCTCTGTTACAATTGCAGACCACCATGCTGGGCTCCTTCCACGACCTTGATATTAACAGGCACAGTCAGAAAGAAGGAGGAAATTTTATCTGTGTCTTGCACATCACTGTCTTTCCTAATGATGGCCTTTGTGCCTCCCCTTCCCACCTTTCTGTGGGAATAAGTCAAGAGCCAAGAATATATTCCTGCAACACAGGCAGGAGCAAGAGACTCGGGGAGAAGGCTCTGTTCATGGAGCCTCTCCAGGCCAGGGCCTGGCATGAAGTCATCTGCCAGAAAAAACCCATGTTTAATTACCTGCATTAATATTCAGGTCCCGGAGTCCTCAGCATTTGTGTTTATTCTCTTGCAGAAATGAAACAAGCTTTCCAGAGATGGCTGCTGACAGCAGGTTCCCCTGAGGCCCTTTCTGAGGGAAGCATTTGCCATTTTGCATACATACATACATTTCAATTGATTACAATGGGTTGATTGATTAAATGAAATAGGGTGATTAATTGACAGCTGTAGAAATCAGCTAGGGTCAGAGTAAACACATGGAAAAGACAGGTGGTTCATGTTCAGTTCAGCTTCACCTTAGATCAGTGGCTCTTTGTCATTTCTTACATAAGGGGTTTGGTTGGAGCAGGGCACTGATGTGACAGAGGAAAGAACTTTGTGACAGAGGCAGACCCTGCTCACTGGAAAACAAAGCAGGGCCATTGCCAGGTGCCCCAGAGTCTCCTCTGTGCTTCTGGTCTCAGATCCACCCTGAACTGGGCAGCTCTGCCTGACATTTCCTATTTCTCATGACTGTGGGAAGCTTAATGGTCAGAGCTGGGAACAATGCTGGATTCTGCTCTCTCCCCATCCCCATGCACATGGAAACTGCAGCCCCACCCTGCAGTACCAACACTTCCCACACACCAAAACCATCTCCTGCCTCCCTCAGCACCTCCCAGAGTCCTGGCCCTGGCCTTCACCTGCACACCAAGCAGGTGAGACTGCTCCTGCAGCCAGCACCCCACCCCAGTGAGAGGCAGCTGCCGTGGATCTCTGCACTTGCAGAGAAAAGTGCACGAGAAATCACTGGGATACAGACAGGGGAACTGCCCTGCACGCCAGGAGCCCCTGGAAAGAATTGTCTGAGTGGGAAACTCGAGTTATTTTTGCCTGCAGAGCTTTCTCGCTGTTCTTTCTTTTTGAAAGAGAATTTGACATTTTTGGATATAAATATCAAATTACTGGTGGGTAATTAGAGACCTTAAACCCAGAATGAAGTCCTATGGTAGGCTAGGTGAAAAGGAGAGAATTGAGAAGCTGTATAGAGCAAACATTTACTACCAGAAACAAACTGAGAGGGTGTAGATAGGGCAATAAGATGGAAATAGGCATGCAAAACACATCAAGAGTGGTTTTAAGGATAAATTCATGGCTTTGCAATGGTCAGCAGCACTGATACACTCAGGAGAGAGCTGCCTATTTTGGATGACTACAAAGTCCTCAGATTTTAATTTCCTTAAAACCCACTTACCAACACCAGGAACTGAAGGAGGTTCCTCATGGACATGTAATGATCTAAACCACTTCTGACAGGAATTACAGAGCATCTCACAGTGATATTCCTTCTTCAGACAAAGACCACACTCAAATCTGTAATTAAAGCTGATTGGGGAGCCCAGATGAGCTGGATGCAGAGAGAAGCCTGCCTTCATGTTCATTTTCTTGCATTTCAACCAAGGCACACTATCAATGTGTTTTACACTTGAAAACTGCTAAAAAGGCTGTTCTACCATGAAGTGAAGAGCAACAAATCACAGGCAAATAATCTTGAGTCCTTAATCTGTGATTTTTGCTGTTTGACTGCTCCTGCACGTGCTTTGAGAATCAACAATAATTAATACCCAGCTCTGGATGGATGGTGTGTTTTCAGCAGAGCACTCTGCACAACGCCATCCTCTTGCCACAGTGTCACTACAAAATTATGTAATGAAGATTTTTTCAGAAGTTTAAAATAATGTTTAGGTGTATATTGCTAAAATTATTAAATAATATGATTTTTATGCCAAGTGGTAGTAGGCAGGATAAAACCCTTTTTGTTTTCCATTCCCAAGGGAAAACAAAGTCAGGACACAAGTCAAATATTTTGAGTTTTGCTTGGAATTTCTGGCACATGACAGTTTCTGACAAACTTCTTTTTGTGAGAATATTTAATTGCTCTGTGAACAAGTATTTAGTCTGTTAATTTCTGGATTTTCTTGGACATAAATAACATTCCAGTAACCCAATTCAAAGCTGAAGCTGTGACCTCTGAAGGTCACAGTTAGTGAGAAACCTTGCACAGGCATCACTCTGAGAGAGCTGAGACCCTGGGGTCCTGCTAATGGACTTGGGGGCTGCTGGAAAGATCTTTCATCACAGGTGACTCATCACAGTGCTTACAGTGGAAGCCAGACCAGGAATATTTGGTTGGAACTTGGTTTTCCAAGGCTCACAGACTCAGTGATGTCACTTCACTGTGTGATTCTGTGATTTTACCCTTTCCCACAGAGCAGTAGGGCTGTGCCCACCTCCATCTACACTGTCCTGCTCCACCTCAAATTACTGCCAATAATTTAACCACTCCTGAGCTTTCAACAGCAGAGCTGCACTGAGTTTGTGCTCAGGAAGTTGTGGGAATGGGCAAGAGCAGGCTCCTTGCAGTGTCACTTCAGGCTGTCATACACATGTCAGGGACTCACTCTTGGTGCTATTGCAAAGATACTGAACTCAGTGAGAATTAATAATCTTTTTATTAAAGAATAGACAGTCTGTGGACTGAGGAGCTAAAAGATTAACCTGACAGCTGCTGCTGAGCTTAGCAGAGACCAGGCCTTGCCATGGGCTACTGTCTTTGCATCCCCTGTGCCTTGGTGAGCGAGTGGCACCATCCTGCAACAGCCTCTGTACGTGCTGCCTGGGAAAATAATTTCCAGTCCTTGTTCCCCTTCTATTCCTTATCACAGGCTGACTGACACCATTGGAAAATATTCATTGATCCACATGGGCTGTTCCTGATGGCCCATTGGCTCGAGAGGCTCTCCACCCCCTCTCTCCATAGGTATCTGCCTTGTAGAATAATTTTCTTGCAGTGGGTTGAGAAATGCCAGTGAAATACAAACTGGGAGACTGACAGGGAGGAGATGCCATGGCTCAGCTGTTTTCTGCTTATGTGAGGAAGTCAGAGGGATGACTTACATTTGGTTACATGAGTAAGTATCAGTGTATATATACATATATACATATATATATATACACATGTATCAAACATTCAGTGCTAGACTCCTGTCACTGCAGTTGCAGAAGAAATGGACTTTTAGCTGCTTTTGATTTCTTTCTACTTTCTCCTTCCTTTTCCCTTGGGTCTCCTGATTGGTAATCTTACAGGTCATGGAGCTTTATTAAAATAACTCACCGGGAAGACACTATTCATTATTAATAAAGGCTTTATATATTTCTTTTCAATAATTTAGACTCATTATGGTCAAAGCTATTACATTAAACACCAGATCAGTTAGTACAGATGGGATTGCTGACAGAGAATTGTCACCATAATATTATCCTGACTTGGAAGGTGTCCATTAATTAACACTTAAAGCCCACGATGCAGCTATAAGAGATTTTTTCTTGCCATCTCACATATAGTGAATATCTCTCATTAGCAACCACCTGAAAGGACTGTTGAAGAGTTGGTGACCCAGTGCCACGGCCTTACAGAGCTTGCATGAGCCGTGGTGCTGGTTCAGATCACTGAGCCCTGCCCTTGCCTTTCCCCCCTTGCAGGGCATCCCCAGCTGTGCCCAGACTGCTGCAGTCAGCCTCAGCCCCTGCCGCCCTGCCCTGGGGCTGCAGAGAGCCCAGGCTGGAAGAGGACTAACAAGTTCTCACTCCTGGGAGGAGAACAACTTCTGCTGTGAGCCAGGGCTGCCTGTCCCTGGCAGCGAGCTGCTCAGTGCTCCCCATGGATGGGAAATGCTTTCTCTGGCAGGACACCTGCACTGGCAGTGTTGCTCATTAATTTTTCTTCAGGCACTAATTGAGGGCCTCAAGTCCTCCTCACTTGCTGTGTCTTTCATGTGTCAGTTCCATCTCTTCCATCTGCTTGTTTTTGTTTCTCTCTTTCCTGTGCTGACTCATCTGCCCTCGGCAGGCAGCTCCCGGGCTGTGCCTCTGCAGCAGCAGCTCCTCCATCCCCTGCCTGTGGTTCCAAGGCTTGTCCCGTGCCAGGGCAGGCACAGAGTGGAGCTGACATCCAGGCAGCTGAGAGAGAGCAAGGCTTGTACACTGTGTAAGCCACAGAGAGCTCTCACCAGCTCCAGCACTGCCAGCTGAGCACAGCTGGAACTGAGACCAGCAGCTGGTTGTGGCTGAGTCATTCTTTTAGGGAGCTGGGTTCCATCCACTGGTGATGCAGGAGCCCAGGGTATCCATTGTCCCAGGCAAACTCCATCCCAGCTGACCATGAAGCTGCCCACTGGCGACCAGGACAGTTCCTGTCCTGTCCAGGCAGGCTGGATCCCCCTGACACACAGAGGAGGAGCACTGGGTGCCCTCCCTGCAGCCAGCAGGCACAGCAGGCCCTGGGGCTGGGCCCATGAGCCTTTTCCATGGCTGCAGAAGCCAGAATTCCACACCCTGGCACCCAGTGGGAGCCCTGGCTGGCACTGCTGGGTTTCTGTGGACGTGATTTTCTGAGCCTGAGAGAGTTTTCAGCCTGACAGTGGCTGATCTGTCCCCAAGAGAAAATCTTTTAGAAAACTTCTCTTTCAAGGACTGCTTTTTGTAAATAGGTTTTGGTTCTCAAAACAATGTCACACAGCTGTTCTGAATGGGTTTTTCTCTTGTTTCACCAATGGGACCAGAGAGGTTCCTTTAGCCAATCAGGTTAACCTGTATGGGAACACCTTATAAAAAGAGTTGCAACCCCCAAAATAAAGGCTTCTGCCTCATTGGGATCAAACCTCACTGTTGTGATTGTGAGTTCACGCTCCTATTAACTACAGCAGCTTCTTTGGAGCTGTTCCCATGCTGACAAGGGGAAAATCCCAAAACTTCCATTGACTACTTTTCTACTCCAATACAAATAAAATATAAATATAAATATAAATATAAATATATATGTATATATACTATATATATATATACACAAAAGACTCCCAAACTTCTCCCAGCAGGTTCTGGCTTGGTTTGGAGGAGAGTTTGTTGAACCCAAACAATGGGTTCATTTGGTCTGTTTTGTGGTTGTCCTGCTTCCAAATTTTTTTCTTTTTTTTCTTTTTCTATTCTTCTTTTGATTTTGCTTCCTGTTTTGTCTTGTTTATTCCTCTGTAGAGAAGGAGAGTGAGGGAGAGGAACTCCTCTGAAAAGTCTGGTTAAATGAGCTACTGTNCAATCAGGTTAACCTGTATGGGAACACCTTATAAAAAGAGTTGCAACCCCCAAAATAAAGGCTTCTGCCTCATTGGGATCAAACCTCACTGTTGTGATTGTGAGTTCACGCTCCTATTAACTACAGCAGCTTCTTTGGAGCTGTTCCCATGCTGACAAGGGGAAAATCCCAAAACTTCCATTGACTACTTTTCTACTCCAATACAAATAAAATATAAATATAAATATAAATATAAATATAAATATAAATATAAATATAAATATAAATATATATGTATATATACTATATATATATATACACAAAAGACTCCCAAACTTCTCCCAGCAGGTTCTGGCTTGGTTTGGAGGAGAGTTTGTTGAACCCAAACAATGGGTTCATTTGGTCTGTTTTGTGGTTGTCCTGCTTCCAAATTTTTTTCTTTTTTTTTCTTTTTCTATTCTTCTTTTGATTTTGCTTCCTGTTTTGTCTTGTTTATTCCTCTGTAGAGAAGGAGAGTGAGGGAGAGGAACTCCTCTGAAAAGTCTGGTTAAATGAGCTACTGTGAGAGTCCAAACACTCTTTATAGACAAGAAAGCTGGCAGAGAAGCAAGTGCCAGAATATTAAGCTGCTTGCTGAATTGTGGCTGCAGAGAGCAGCCTTGGAGTCCTCTGAGGAGGGGCAGAGAAGGGGATGGGAACACTCTTGCCCAGAATTCAAACCCATTCTGAACCCACAAGCCCAAGTTCAAAGAAGGCTTCAAACAGTGAATGTCTGGGATGTATACAAGTGTGACAGATGCATGCTTTGGGTTCAGCTCAGCTGTGGCAGGATTTGCATTTTGGCTTTCATTAACTTCTTGTGAGCTGCACGTTTCTGTGTCCATATCTACTCTGGTCATGTCTGTATCTGAGTCTGGTCCTGCTCACTCTGGCAGAATATACTTTTTTTGGCTGATACAATTTTTTTTTTCATCTTTGGCTGTTTGAGAAGCAGCTGGGCACAAATTACTTTCACTCCAATATCCTGATTTTCATACCACAGGCCTCCAGCCAGTTAGAGCTGGGCTGAGGGGGGTGTGAGGTGGGTAGAAATGACACTTCCCTCCAGTACAGAAAGTAAATTAAAGAGGCCAGAATTAGTTTTCAAGAAAGATCTCATCCTTTTTGTGTAACCCCAAACAGCAGCTGTTTTTCTGGCACTGCAGCTTCACATGGGTGTGCATGGGAGATGTCACATGGCCATGGAAGGCAGAGGGAAGACCATGGAGAATGCAGCTGCCTCCTCATAGAGGCAATTTAGAGCTCCATGTCCTACTTCCCTTTCTGGGGAGCAGCTTGGGGAGTGGGCACTGTGCCCTGACTCTAACCAACTTGTTCAGGACTGAGCTGCAAGTCTCAATGATCTCTCATCTGTTCTGATCATCTAAACTGATCAGTGACCCAGAAACTGCTTTTGTAGAGACTGCCACATTAAATTCAAAAGCCTAAAAGATGCTAGAGCACAGTAACAGGGAATGCACTTGCTGTGTGTACGTGGAAAGAAGGAAGTCACAGTGACTGTGTGACGTGAGCATGGTGAGAACAGCTGCAGACAGCTCAAGAGGAGTGGGCAATGCCACTCGTGCCACTGACTGCTGCCATCCAAGCAGGGATCTGGTTCTGTTCATTTACAAAGCCTCTAGGGGATCTAGAGAGTGCAAGAAAAGCATCAGGATGCTGAGGGTTGCTCTCGACGTGCTGCCTTGCTCAGTTCCTCCTCCTCCCAGACTGCAGATGGGCGTTTTCATGCTCTTGCAACCTACACACAGCACAAGTGTCCAGTCACTGATGGAGCTTTTCCTGTCCTGGTAAATCAGCAGCTCCAATTCCCCAAAATGCCTTCACTGTGCAGCTGCAGTCAAAGACCTGGGTGTGAGAGCAGACACAAAATATTGAGTAAAAGCTATTGCTGCAGTGAGGACAGAGGCAGCTCCTGTCAGCTCAGGCAGCTGGATCAGGCATAGAGAACCTGCAAATGCTCCACAATATTTAAGGAGTTGGGACGGAGGGAGAGGTTATTCAATGCAGGTGTTTCAGCTCCAAAATGAATACATGCAGATAAGTCCTCTGGGTTTTTCACTGAAGGGTGTGCAAAAGCATATTTCAAGAGCTAGAGAGAGAGATTAGGATGCAAAGATAAGTTGGGCAGTAAGAGATTTTGAGAGGATGCGTGGTTTGACTTAAAAATGAACACAGCCAAGCACCATGAATTTTCCAATGATGTTTATTTTTCCTGTAGCCCACAGACACAGTTGGATCTGGCAACAGAGCAGATTCTATTTTTTCCATAAAGTGTCCATGTGACATTAAGCCCAGGCTAATACTGTCATCAAAGGCGTTCAGAGAGGGCAGCAGCGGAAGCAATGGGAGATGCTGGGAGGACATCAAGGCACAAGGGCAAGGAACACCTCCTCTCCCACTGCCACAGCAGAGACAGGGTGCAGATATGCAGAAAGTCATTTTTCTCATCTATACCAGACAAACACAGCACCATGCAACACAATCTGCAGCTGGAAGTGGGTGGGGAGCAGGATATGGATCGTTATTGCAGTTATTGTTGGGAGCTGTGTGTGCAGGACAGTGGGGAGAGCCCAGGGAGTGCCCAGGTGTCAGCAGCTCACACAAAGCTCCCCAGGGGCATTTGCTGGCTGAAGGGAACCACGATGCTCAGGATGCATCTACTGGGACACAACTCTCCCCTGGAGCCAGATCCACTTGGCTGCATTTCAAATGTAGCTCAGGTACCTAAAATACCATGGAAAGAGACATCTGTCTACTTTCTTTGCAGGAGGTGGACTACTGTGGTGTCTCATTAGGTTAAGGTTCCTTCCCAGGGTGTCCTCCCTCCCAGCTCTGGCCCACACCTGCACCTTCCATGGCACTTGCTCTCTCCAGCCTGGCTGAGCATCACCTCAAATATCATCTCCCTTCTAAAGGAAAATTATTGGAAGAATCCCTCCTCCTGAGCACACTATGCTGCTCACAATCCCCCTCCTCCCTCCAGCCAGGTCCCACACAGCCCTCACCCCACACTGTGTGTGCTGTACAGCTGCACACATGCAGGGCCTGGGCTGTGGGTACAGGAGGGTGGCACACACACAGCACTGCTCCCTTTCACTTTCCTTCACCCAGTCACAGACCTTCCAGCACAAGAGTACTCCTCTGCCAAGTGGTTCCTTCATCCCAAGCAATCTGTACAGCAGCAGCCAGCCCAGAAGTCTCCACAGTGCAGGGTGACTCGTGCAGCCCTGCTTGCAGCTGGGACCTTTGCTCAGCCCTAGAGACTGAGAAAAAGGCTTTGGAAAGGCAGGCTAGCTCCTGCAGCCATGCCCTTGTCTCAGCCAGTTACTGTACAAATGGACAACACACACACATTATTTACAGCCCATTTTTCACATGATGGAGCAGCTCTTGGCTCGGTCCTTCCTGATCTCTGTGTCACTCAGTAAGTCTGTCCTGCCAGGCATCTGTGACGCCCGCTTCAGTCCCCGTTTGGAGTTGCTGCGCTTCAGGTTCTTGTGCACCCTGTTGACCGAGGCCAGCGTGGTCACGTGGAACACGTCGCGCACGCTGTTCTCCGACACCTTGGAGGAGCACTCTGCGTAGGCCACTGCCCCGATCTGCCGTGCCAGCGCACTGCCCTGCAGCCAGAGAGAGCAGAAGGGACAGGGAACAAGGTTAGGACGCCTTGCTCTCCAAGCAGCAGCCTCTCACACAGCCTGTGCTGGCAGCCCCGCCAGAGCACGGTGGCACCATGGGGACACAGCGGTTCCTCAACCTGGAAACGCAGTGCAAGGCTCTGGGAGAGCTCCAGAGGTAAGGGCAGCCTCCTGAGCAGACAGTGGTGCCAGCCACTGGGCCTGGGTTACTGGACCTTTGTCATTCACACAGTGCCACCTCTGCAGCTGAGACACCTGGGCACCCTCCCCACCTGGACAGTTGCCTGCTCTGCACAACACAGAGCCATGCACAGCAGCAGCTCAGAGTGCAGCTGCTCTTGCACCAGAGTCTGGGTCTGTTGCCAGCCTGGAGACACTGCTGGGTCCTCTGGAGGCCACTGGCAGCAGCCCCTGGGCCTCCCAGCTGTGGTTTCTTCCTCCTGCAGTTTTGTCCCAACGCAGAACCTATGCAGGAGAATCACTGGGAGCAGAAAGAGCTGCACCAAACTAGGAGATGCAGAAGGATAACACTCCCCTTTAATCAGTCCAACTTGTCCAATCAGATACTTCCACCTGCTTTGAGAAATGACTTTTTGGCTACTAACTGGGTGGCTGCTTAGCAGAGCATCAGCAACAAGTCAGGGTCTTCCAGAGCTGGGGACAAGAGTGCTGTAAACACGAGCAGCTCCGAGCCCCCGAGCCAAGACCAAACCAGCTGCAGGCCAAGACCTGGGTGCAGTGGCTCACAGAGCACACCCCTCTCCCCCCTGAGCACTGCCCAAACACACCTGCTCATGTGTCACAGGGATGAGGCGCTGCTTGCTGAGCTCCCGGAGGGTGTTGAGGTCTGTCCTCATGTCCAGCTTGCAGCCAACCAGCACAATCTTCGCGTTGGGGCAGAACTCCTGCGTCTCCCCTTGCCACTGCAGAGGAAAGGAGAGGCTCTGGTGTGTGTGGCATTTACCAGACAGGGTGTCACAACAGTTCAAACACTGATTAGCATATCAGGGCTTTTTAATGACTGCCATGGTCAAGGATGGGAATGGCCAGAGCACCCCTTGGACAACTTTATGCTCTCCTGCTCCAGATTATGCCCTGCAAACCCACCCCAGCCAAGCAGTTGTCCCTGTCTGAGGCCATGGGAGGGAGGCCAGTCCTGGCCATGGAAAAACAACAACCATGCAGTCTGGTGCTCAGATCTGGAATCCCAAGGGTCAACACAGCCAGTGGGGAGCTCTTTGCACACTCACACACTGTTTATTACTGGGAGCCACCTGTTAAAGACACTATGATATTCAGAGCATAGCTATAATAGGCAGGGAAATTAAGAATTGAAGCAATGGAAAGAGAAGGTCAGGGCAAACATCCATGTCCTTCATATAAATGGCTCCTTTCAGAGCTCCCAAAGTGAATGCCTGATGTCAGCTGTGTCTGCAGAAGTAAATAAATCCATCACCTGTGACCTCCCTGGGGGAGACCTGCACAGCTCCATCAGCATGCCAATGCCTCAGTTACTTATCTCATGGTGCTGAAGTAGGAAGCAGATAATAAATAGAGATTACCCCCAGCTGAAGTTGTCACTTGGAATTAGCAATTTCCTGCTACAATAACTGGTGGTTAAGCACATACCCTGGGCAATCAGAAGCAGAAAGAAAAGCAAAGCCACCAGGCCCAGTGTCCATAACCTCGTGGGGGAGTGCCAAGAGCCAACCAAATGTCATTCAACCAGTATCAGACCAAAGCAACTGCAAAATATGAAAAATCTCATTTTCTATCAGGAGATTGTCTTAGGTATCTTCTTGCCAAGGACATTGGTTCCACAGGACTCAGGCACCCCCATCTCCATGCTGGAGACCATGATGCTGCAGCCACAGAGCACCAAAGGCCTACACAACCTCTCAGGGAACAGATCCAGTACTTTTGGAGCTGAAATTCAAGCACTCTAATTCACATGAAGGATTTGAGCTACAAGCTCTGTTCACACCTGGCAGAGATCACAGCTTCTGTAGTAACACAGGGCTCCCTAGTATATGGAGAGACCTGTGACCCTCTTCCTGCAAGATTGAAATATCTGGAAGCCCAGAACCTGCTGTGCTGTTAAGACTTGTCAGAACCAAGGCACCACTCCATGAAAATTTGCTCTGCATGAAGGGCAGAGCTGCTTGCTTGCACTCCCTCAGATGGCTCTGCCCCTTCAACTGTACAAGCTGTACAGCAGCCCAGGCATCAGAAGGGCAGCATTAATAAAGATTTCCTCTGTTGAATTTTTGCCTGAGGCTTGAACAGGAAATGTTATTTTCCTTATTTGCCAGATATCACAAGCTAAAACCCATTTCAACTTCATGGTGTCTTAGGAAATAAGGCATCTACTCAGAAGCACTTAAGAAATCCCTTGGGATTTAGGGTTTATTTTAAGTTACCATATCAAAAAAATGTTGCCTAACAGCACTCAAAACATCTGTAAGGCTGTACAGGGAAAGCCACGCACTGAGCAGGGTGGACTCACATGAAGAGTGTGCAGAGAGACAAATAACTCCCAGCCCCACCTAATTATTGAGGAGTTTGCATTTCTTTAAGGTATAAGTGATTCACTTGCATTATTATTTTGCTGATTCCCAAGCTGAGCAGTGAATTCTTTGAGTCCACATGAAACACCCTCCCTCTACCCAGCCTGCTTGGTACCCGGGACCTGCTCTGGAAACCAACACTGAGCCATTGAACAATTTATCTGAGGGGTCTTTGTCCCCTCACCAGGACACTCCTGAGACAAAGACCCACTTCTCAGCCCTCCCAGCAGCTGAGTAAGAGGCACTTGCTTCAGCACAACATTTGGCAAAATGTGGAGAGGCCAAGAGGCCAGCCAGCACAATGTGACATGTTCAGGCCATGGCCATCCAGCCCGGGCAGCCTGGGGCTCTCTGAGGAGAACAGCCATGGGAGCCACTGCTCTGTGGTGCTTTTCATGCTTTGGTGTCTCAGAGAGTGTCACAAATGAGATGCCATCCAAGGCACCCCTCAGGACAGGATGCAGCTGCCAGATGTTTTCCTCCACAGCAGAACCAGAGCTCCCTGAATTGCATGGAAGGAAGCAGGGTACAGCCAGGACCCAGGGATGCAATCAGCCGGGGAGCCACTTACCCTCACTCCTCTGAGCAGCACTCGGAGTTGCTGGACTTCCCTCAATCTCAGAGGAAAGCTTTGTGTGGGACCTTCTCCCAGAAATGACCCACTGCAAAACCCCAGACCTGTGAGGCTCTCTGGGACCTGCTAGCTGGAATATGAGCTTTGCTGAAAGGCAATAAGGTGCAGGCAGAAAACCCTCCTGCTCCCGCAGAGCACGGGGCAGGCCTAGGGCCCTGCCTGCTCTCCAGGCCAGTGGCATTGTGCCATCTCATCTTATTCATTCATGGGCTTGAAATTCAGCAACACAGCTCATTATTTCTCTTGACGAGCTATAGAGAACTGATTGCTGTCTTTTTTACTATGCAGATGCTGAACGGAGGGGAGAGCCAAAAAACTGAGCACTCTGCTGGCTTGGAAACAGGCACTAGGGGCTATTTCTCAGCTGCTGCAGGCAATCCATAGTCATTGGTGGCTCTGCTAACAGAGATCCATAATACCTTCTGAGGTCTTAATGGAAAACAGAACAAATGCCTTACATTTCTCTCTGTCCCCATATTTGTATGTGTGAACACAGAGAGACCCCACACACATGCTGCAAGCTGCTTCACCATTCACTAGGTTCCATTCAAATGGTAATATCTTGCATTCTGCACAGATCAAGCAGAGCACCTGAGCACACCAGCTCCAGCCCAGGTCTGGAACACCCCTGAGCACACCAGCTCCAGCCAAGGTCTGGACCACTCCTAAGCACACCAGCTCCAGCCAAGGTCTGGCTCTCCCCTGAGCACACCAGCTCCAGCCCAGGTATGGAACACCCCTGAGCACACCAGCTCCAGCCCAGGTATGGAACACCCCTGAGCACACCAGCTCCAGCTCAGATCTGGAATACCCCTGAGCACACCAGCTCCAGCTCAGATCTGGAATACCCCTGAGCCCACCAGCTCCAGCTCAGATCTGGAATACCCCTGAGCACACTAGCTCCAGCCCAGGTCTGGAATACCCCTGAGCACACCAGCTCCAGCTCAGATCTGGAACACCCCATAGCACACCAGCTCCAGCTCAGGTCTGGAACACTCCTGAGCACACCAGCTCCAGCTCAGGTCTGGAACACCCCTGAGCACACCAGCTCCAGCCCAGGTCTGGAACTCCAGCCAAGGCCTGGCCACAAGGCCAGAGCTGTGAGGCCTGACGAGAGCCCCATGGCACAGGGAGCCCACAGTGACCCACCAGGTGCTGCAGAGCACCCCTCTCCCTGCCCAGGGGGACTCACCTTCTTGAGCACACTGTCCAGGGTCTCGGGGCGGCTGATGTCGAAGCAGATGAGCACGGCGTCCGAGTCGGGGTAGGCCAAGGGCCGCACGTTGTCGTAGTAGGCCGAGCCTGTGGAGAGGAGCGGAGCAGCGTGAGCAGGCCCGGGGCACGCCGAGCCCCTCAGCTGCTGCTGTGTACACGACAAAGAAGAGTTCAGGACATAGCAAGAGGTCTTTCTTCTGAGGCAGAGAAGCCTTTATTTGGGGTTTTGTAACCCTTTTTATAAAGTGGTCTGATACAGGTTAATGTGACTGGCTAAAGGAACTATTTCTCTGGGTCCCTTGCTGGAACAAAAGAAAAATACATTCAGGACATCTGTTCTACCTTATTTTGAGAATTCTAATCTATTTACAAGAAACAGTCTTTGAAAGAGAAGTTTCCCAATGGATTTTTCCCTTGGGAATAACTCAGCCACTGACAGACTGAGAATTTTCTCAGGCTCAGAAAATCATGTCTACACTCAGCCCTCTCCACCAGGCCAGGTTTTAATTCCAGCAAGAACTGGAGGCACTGCAATGTAATGCAGGCCACTCTGCTGAAGACAAAGGATGTTAACCCGAGCTTTTGACCAGTGACTACACACCATAAGGGTCAGTGGAGTTTGGCAGAGGATTTTAGTTCCTTTGTTTAGGCACGGAAGTCAGAGGTTTTGTCCTTGTTTTCTTATATTTACCCCTTGATAGAGTGAAGAGGCAAGTTTTGCATTCCTCTCCCTCACTACAGAGCATCTGGCAGGTGCTGGTGGAGCTGTGCTGCTGGGGATGCTGCTCACACGGGAGGGCTCAATACTCATGCCTGGATTCCATCACTTGTCATGCCAGTGCTGCACCACTAACAGTGGAAAGGTGTGGTTGAGAGAAGACAGGGAATGCTACTGCTGGTTTCTATCCTCTCTTGCTATTTTTACACAGGAGAGCTTGCTCACATCGGTTGTGAGAATTTGTGACAGGTAAAAATGAATTGACTTCTTTCTGGACTTGTGTTGGAAAAAGTCAGATTCTTTTTGGTATGTAAAAAGTGGCAGGATTTGGTGAAGGAGCTATAAATGGAAGGGGATGATTCTGCATTCCACAGGAATTCTGTGAGCAGGCAAAGAGCCCAGCCTGAATCCTGCACAGCTCCTACAACACATGTGGGCACACACACACCTTCAATGCAAATTTCAGGCAGTAAGGTCACTGTGCCAGAGCATTTTTATTTGCATTGCACTCCGTTGGTGAGTGCAGACACCTCAGCAAACAGTCATGGAGCAATCAGCTCACTGCTGCTTAAAAACACTGTTTTGGTTTTATATTACAAAGACAAATGACTTAAACCTCCTAGAGGGATGAGAAGCAGATGTTTATTTATGAAAAGAGGAAACAGAGACACCAGAGTCCTTGTTGAATCTGCCTCCTGCAAAAGCAGGATTGCCCACGCTAGGCTGAGCAAGCCAGACATGCTTCCTGCTGCAGCTCCTCGGGATGTCTGGACATGGCACTTTCCCACCCCAGGAGAAGGGTGCAGCCTAAGAGTCAGGTGGCTCCTTGATGAAGTTCAGCACCTGATGAATTATGGATGATGGTGGCTTATGTTTCCAGAAGGATGGAAAACTGCTTGGGCTAAGCACGAGATGAGAATGGGCTGATTCTCTGCAGGAGCTCCAATCCTAGGTCCTGTGTGCACAAGGCTCCCAGCTGAGGTGCAGCCCAGAGTGGGGCACAGTCCCTCAGCACAGCACTGCCCACCAGGCACTCTGCAAACACCCTGGGCCCCTCTGCAAGACTAAACCTGGGCAGCAGAGCCTCTGCTCAGAGCCCACAAGGGGCAGGCTGAGGGCTATGTGGAGTCTTCCCAAACCCTGCCCAGTGTCAGGGACTCGCCATCCAGCCCAGACCATGGTACCAACAACAGCAGAGCTCCAGGGCTCCAACCAGCCCAGCCCCTGCCACTCCCATGCAGCCAGGGAAAGGTGCCCTGGATTTGATGTGCAATTGGATTCCCAGCAAAATTTGCTACAGGCGTCTCCAGCTCTTACAGCCAGCCCACAGGAGCAAAGGCACCTGAACCTCTGCTCCTGTTGGAGAGAGATGGATGGGTCTCTGACCCTGCAAAGTCACTGGGAAAGGAAGCACAGAAGAAACAGACTTTGATCTCTGCAGAGCCCATCCCTCTTCCTAGAGGGAAAGTCATGTTCCCTAATGGAAAGCTGGTCCCTGTGGTATCTTGGACAGCTCTGGGGACAGGGATGCCAGACAAGGCAGGCAAGGTGAGCCAGGGTGACCCAGTGTCCTGGGCACAGAGGTTTCTGACCTCACCTCAGGCTCCCACTGCTGCAGCTCACACCTGGCAGAGTGTGCCACCCCCCATGGCACAGAGAGATGTCCCAGCCCTGCTCAGCCCAGGGCTGCTTTCACAGGCAGCACCAAGCACAGCAGCGCTGAGCTCCCCTTTGAAGGGGGTTTTCAGTCTCATGTTTGGCATGGGCTGACAGGACAAGATGGGACAGGAGACCCAGGGCTGATCTGCACGCCTGAATTAGCCCAGTCCTTTATCTGAGCCCTGCCCTCTCCCCCATGCACACAGGGGTGTCTGCCTCCAGACAGGGGCCCTGGTGCAGGAGGAAACGTTCCCACGCACATCCTCTCCCTGCAGCTCCTCAGTTTTACATAAACACTTCAGATAAATCTACCCCCTCCCAGCCAAGGAATGCTCCTTTTGTAGGGGCAGTTTTGGCTCATTCAGCACAGACATTGCCACAGCAAACTGTATCATAGCAACCTGCTGCTCCTCAGCAGCCAGCCAGCCCTTCAGCAGAGAGCTGACAGCGCTGCTGCAGCCCCTCACTATCCCACAAGACCCCCACTGGCTCATGCCAGTGCCAGGAACCATGCCAGGAATCATGCTCTCGTCACCTGGGACCACAGGAGAGACTCCTGTGCTCTGGGTGGAGCTGAGGGAAGGGAAGCACCAGGTAAAGAACCTTATCTTTTTAATGAGATCAAAATTTGCTTCACATTCAGTAACTTTCTGCTCCAAAGAGCGGGAGGCAGCCCTGGCACCTCAGCTGGCACTTCAGCTCACAGCCAGAAGCAGCAGCTTCTGCCCACCTCAGGAGACCAACAGAAACCGAAGAGGACCCACAGTCAGTGCTGCCCTGAGAAGCAGGAGAGCTGCACTGCTCCCAGCCAAGGCAATCTCCACTTTGTTCTGGAGACATCTCTACTGAATCAGGAAATTCTGTTTGGGCGATTAGTCTTCTAGGTTTTGCATCTATTACTTTTTCATTGCATATGACAATTTAAAAAACCTTAAACAACAAAACACCCCCCAAACCCCCACCTAAGAAAGCCAAAAAAGCCAGGGCCTTCAACTCTAGCCCTTCAGTTGTATGGATTATGAGCACTTGACACCTTACAGATACTCCAGAGACCCACAGTCTGGCAATTCCAAACACACACAGGAGCCTAAGGCTGGTGTGTCTGCAGATTCAGCCTTCCTTTACTGCATGAGTCATTCTCCCACCTGGCATCCAGGTCTGCAAGAAACAGGACCTAAGTGCATCTGCTCATGATTAAAGAGAAAACTGGAGCAAGATTACAACCAGCTTTAAAATAAAATTCACATAGTTGTCTGAAATTCAGGACTGGACACAAGCATGAGATGCTCCTCTTTCCCCTTGGCTGGTAGATCCTGGAATGCCTGGCAGCTCAGAGATGCCACTCTTAGGCAGGGGACAGAAATAAGCTGTTTCATCTATACCAACATTGTGCCAATCTTCATTTGTTCCTTATTAGCTGTTCTAGAGATAATGAGCCTCCTCACATAGGCACCCTCCATCCAACAATAGGGCATTACAAACCAGGAAAGCCAGTGTGCTTGCAGAGCCATGATCTGCTCTGCAAGGGGCTCCCACAGCCCAGCTCTGGTTTAAAACAGAGATGAGCACTGCCAAGACCTAAATTTCTCACTTGTCTTGGGGGGCTTACTGTAAACTCTCCCCAAAGAGCCAGCAGTGCTGAGGCACGTGCTGCTTTCTGCTGGGACTGCCAAGAACAGCCTTTGTGGAATGAAACAGAAATTCATCCCAGCTTTCTGGAGGGCTACACTGACAGAGCAAAAAGTTTCAGGTCACCTCCCCACAGAGAGGTGCCAGATGAGCCTTTAGAGATGATAGAGCATGTCCACTCTGCCAGGCAGATCCCACCCACAGTCCAGCCAAGCTCTGGGTAAGAGACAAAACTGCCAAAGCAAGACCAAGTCAACAGCCCCAGGACTTCTACAACCTTCTGTCCTGGCTGAACTTTGACATTTGTCTTGCTTGCGCAACACCACAACAAACCCCTGAAGTACAGGAAAGAAGAAAACTGCTCTGTGACATAGAATAAACACTCTTCTGGAAAGTGCACGACTGAAAAAAACAGCTCATCAGCTCGGACAATTAACCTCTGCTCCTAATTCTTAAAATTCACATACAAAAATTAGTGAACTACTAAAGAGCCCAGCTGGCATACCTTCAGGATGAAGGGAATGGTATTTGCATAGGCTGAGGTGGCATTTCTGGGCTCCTCTCCAGATCTTATTACTGGAAGCCTGCCCCTCAGGAGGAGGCTGTTCTGCTGGATTTACCGGTGGAGGCATCCCCAGCTCAGGCAGGCACAGAGTGCTCTGCCTCATTCCTGCCCTGTGCCCTGCCTCACATATGCAGCTACCAGTGCTCCAGAGAAGCTTGTTCAGGTGCAAACCTCCCTCCAGCACCTGTGAGGAGCCCCTGAAAGCTCCTGGTAGAAGTCCCTGCTGGCTGCTGGGGGAGCACCACAGAGCGTCTGGCATGGGAGGACTGGGTCTGCAGAGGAGCCATCCCAGCCTTATCACAATCATGCCTGCAGCAGCTGACCAGGGAGGGGGTCACAAGTCCCTTGCTGGCACTCTTGCTGTGTCACAAGGGCAGCTGGCACTGCCACAGCCTGCCTGTCATCCTTTCTACAGGGTACAACAAGGACCAAGAGTGGCAACAGCGTCCTGCAGCACAGCCAGCACACTCTGCCCTTGGAGACCACGGCTGAGGGCTGAATGAACACAATTACCTTGGTGCAATGCTGCACATTTCAGGTTTACTATTCACAAGCATGAGATCCCTCCCTAACCATTTGGCTGCCAGATAAGGTTTCTTCCCACGGGGAAGGCAGGGCCTGTACACTTACAAAGTTTAATGTAGTGGAGATTTTATCTTCAGAATCTGGGGCAGAAGGAGGAGGAAGAGCAGAGCATAGAAGAAAGCAGATCACCTCTGGGCTGTGGGAAAGGGGGCCTGCACCTGAGCTGGGAACAAACCCACTCCACAGAACAGCCTTCCTTGTCCACGAGGTCACAGCAGCCAGCAGGGTCAGCCAGATGACACTAAAGGCAATGTTCCTCAGCACCCCCATAGCTCCCAGGACATCCCATGGCCCCACAGAGGCTGAGCCTCTCAGATCTGCAGGGGACAAAGAACAGATGATGCCACAGGGCATGCAGCCCTTGATGCAGCAGAACCAGCCTCCATCCCTGAGCCACACTGCATTGCAGCATGCCCCCAACACTGTGCCCAGCCCAGAGAGATGATCCTCCTGGGCACTGCCCTGCCCTGTCTTGTCCTGTCCTGTCTTCTCAAGGTCCATCCTCCACCCACTTCAGTATCAGCAATTCTGCTGCAACCCTTTAAAGTTCTGTCTGACTGGTTACAGACCTGTGTGAGAATGTGACCCAGCTGCATGTATTTTTAGGATTAACTACGTATTTGTGCTGAGGCACAACTCAAGCATGTTGCTTTTAGGCTCTCAGTCTGAACAGGAAGAATGGGAGGAGCTCTTTTGGTATGGAAAGGGCAGCTCCACATTTTCTTTCTGCCTCAGAGTGCAAGTAGCATTGAACTCTTTCTGAGACAGAACTTGTTCTTACACTTTGGAAGAGGCAGCCATGGCAATCCTGGAGTTGCATGCTGAGAATCCAGGCACAGACAGCCGCAGCATCCATGGAGATGCCATTACTAAACTCAGCCCCTTTCAGCTCTCTAATCTCATCAACATTCCTCAGTAGTTCCCTTAAAAGAAGGATCTGTTATCACAGCCTGTGGGTTCCCACACAGGCCATTCCAAGGCAGACTGTTTGCTGAGTACAGGCAAAGAGGAAGGCGGAGGGGGATTTGCAATTCACAGTGTTATTCTTGTCTTGAAAGCACATCTGCTGAAGAGACAGTGGCTGTGGAGGGCTGGCAGCCACACAGCTCCTCTGCTGTGAGCTGAGCAGGGCACTGCTGAACCTGTGAGCACTGACCTCTGCAACACTGCAGGCTGCAGCAGACACTGCGACTCTCGACCACGCTGCCTCCTGATGGGTCCACAAAGGAAAGCCCCCTCCAGCAGCTTTCCAAGGCAACAACGACCTTGTGCAAGGCACAACACCAGGCTGGGTCTCCCACTGAGCACTGGCAATGATGCCCCTACCAGAACCAGATTCTGCAGCTGAATCTGCATCAGCAAAAGATGCATCAAGCAGCTCAATGGCCTCAGGTCTCTCAGGTCTCTGCTCTGCCTGCCTGCACTTTGAGAATGATAACATTCTCAAATGGTTCCATCCCAAAGTCCAAAAACATCCTAAAAAGCACAGTAGGCAGAGCCACCCCGCATAGGGGAGTGAGCCAAAAGCAAAGAACCCAGTCCAGGCTGCAAGGCATGCCATAGGTTCCTCACCATTATTATTGAAAACATAACAAAAAGTCCACCTAGAGACAGAGTAAAGGCTCAGACTTGCCAGCATCAGTGCTCCACACCCGGGCCCTGCTGAGGCGCTGGCCAGCAGCATGGCTTGAGCTCCTCTCTCCCCCTGCTTGCGCCCAGGGAAGCTCTGCAGAACAGGCAGGGCATTGGGCCAGTCCAGTGTGGGCAGCAAGGTTGCTGGCAGTGCCAGGTCATGGTGGGAAACACTCCAAGCACAGGTCCCTGGGCAGTGGGTCAGTCCCAGGCCCTGGGCAGCGGGTCAGCTCCGCTCACTGGCAGCTCCAGCTGCCAGAGATCTGCTGAGCACCTCAATAGCTCCACTTCCAGACCTCCCAGAGCTGGGCAGACCCACAGACACTCCCTGATCCCACGGGGAAAGAAGTATTGCGGTGCCGAGGAGAACCTCCCTGCCCGTGCATGCCTGGGGGTAACAATGCTCCCTCCCAGACCTGACGCACTCGAACGAAACTCGCCCACTCCTTGCAGAGCGTCGCTAATGATCACCAGCCATCACCCTCCTCCACCTGCCGCAAGGAACAAAGCTCTTCCGGATGGGTCCGGGGCACTGCGGGTCTGGGAGGCACCCAGCCCTTTGGGAACAGCACTCCCAAGCCATCAGACATCCGACTGAACAGGAGTTTCCCCCACCACAAGATACCAGCCCTGTGCAGAGGAGTTGTTTCTGTGCTGAGCATGTTCAGCCAACAGGCAGCCAAAAGAATTTGCCAGAACAGGAACAAGAAGAGCAGCAAAGCAGCGTGTCCTCCGTAAGGTTCATGAGCCAGGGCATGGCCACACCTGGAGCTGCCACCATGTCTACCCCATCCAGTCTGCAGGCTCTGCACCCCTGCCCTCACAGACGAGGATGTCAAACTGCTTTCTAATGGAGGCTTCAGCAAACAGTGTGTAGCACAGGGGGACAGGAGGGACACAAATGGAAACAAATATGAAATGCAACCAGCACCTGGGTTGGTGTTCTCCTCCCAGGTTAGGGGCCAGTCCTCCTCCGCCTGCAGATGTTGGACAAGGGATTTTCTCCCTGGTATGTTCCTAGATCTAAGGTACATTTGAGACAGTGCAGAGTCCCAGCATTTGCTCTGACAGCACCACAGGTTTCACTCTTGCAAAGGACTTTCAGTGCTGGAAACTCTTCAGCCCACAAAACCTTATCAATGGACAAAGAGTTAAAAGATATTTAAAGAAAATCAGAGGTCCCAATACAATTTGGGAGCCATTCAGTTCCCCATCACTTCCATCCACTCTATGTCAATATTCCTCTAATGAGAGCTCCTGCCTGCCAGCTGCCAGTGTCACAGCCTGTGTTTGCCACTTAGCAGGAGAGGTCAATTCAGCTCAAAAGGCTGCATTTTCCAACACACTGCTATCAGCCAGGCTGACAGGACACAGGGAGCAGACAACACCCTGAGCTGTACAGGGCTTAGCAATGGGATGGCTGAGAGGCCAGGTAGACTGCAACCACATTCAGTCATCATAAAGGGAGTTTTCCAGGCCAGACTGCACTTTCCCCATCACTCACTGCTGAATGATGCTCAGCTCACTCTGCGCAGCTTCCAGAGTCTCCAACTGCTTCCTCAACTAAGTACGGGGCAAGAGAAATTAATGAAGAAGTAAAAAATAGTATCCACCTCCTCTCTCCATGTCTCTGCTGATTTCTCGGGGAATTTCAATTCCAATCACTTATCTAAGAGATGGAGAGCATTTAAAAGAGAAAGTGACCCTCTCCTCATGTCAGGATCACCCTTTCTCAACTCCTCCTTTTTAACTCTTGCTGGGATGGAATTTATCATGAACAATAAAGCCCTATATGAAGAGCAGCTTGAAAGAAAAAGTAGGCAGCACAGAGAACAGGGGAAGTGCCCACTGATGCCTGTCATTCTCCATGGGGGGAGCAATGAGCTACTCCTGGTCCCTCCAACTCAGCTGGTTCAACTCACTATTGGACAAAATTTCTTTTGCCAAAGCTCCCATCTATAAGAGCCTCTGAAGGCTAGTGAAAGCTCAACAGCAGTTTGCAGTCTACAGCTAAAAATTTCAGTTTGATTACTAGGGGAAACTGTTGTATAGTGCTTTGCAGGATTGTTTATTAAGAACTATCTCCAGTGTATTTCAAATCAAAGGGGATTTATCTGGAAAACTACCTGATGAACTCTATCTACAGCAAAGCTGTTAAAAAGGTCTGACATTTCTTACAGGAGAAAAGAGAAAGAATCAAAGCCCATTTCTTTTTGGCTGAAGAGACAAATATTGGAAAAACATCTTTTGTCTCAAGGGAAAAAAATGAATGTGTGACACCATCAGATGCAGGTGTCAGATACATATTTTAAGGACTTTTTATCATGTCCTTTTCTTTAAACATTTGTAAGACTATAGCAAATCATTCTGGAGAATTCCTAAAAAGCAAACAAGGCTTCAAACATCTTTCCACATCCTCCAAAGATAAAGTTTTTATATCAAATGTAGATATTAGAGAGCACAGCCATTCAGTGCTTAGCAAATATAACCCACCACATCCCCTTCTAAGGTTGCTGAAGCCCAAGGTCTGGAACTCCCCCAGCCACGGGGGTGAACACTCATGTACACCCTGGTGACACATGAGGTCCACCACCCCTAAGTCCTGGCACACCCTGAGCAGCTTGAAGGAGCCCTCTGCAGCCCTGGATGGTTTCACTGTGGCCACGTCTGAGAGCCTCCAAACACACGTCAGCCCAGCACCAACCACCCTACAAGGGCTTCCATGTTGTAACCACCACTCTGGGCTTCAAGCACAGCTCCTGGTCAAACGCTGAGAGCCAACACTTCCTGCACAGCCCCAGCAGCTGCCCCAGGAGCCAGTGACCTCATGGTTCACAGCACAGCACACAGCTTGAGAGCAAAGCTAAATCTAAATCCCTTTTTGTGTCAGGGAATAAAACTCAGCAAAGCAAGGTCTCCTGGGTCAGGAAGCTCCAAAAGAAGATTCAAACACATTTTACATGTTTGAGCTAGTGCAAGACTCAGTAAAGCCACTACTCTAGGTAGAGCTATGCTGATCCTATAGCTGTCACTTAATGAATGCAAAATTACAGCAAGGAATTTGAATGAACAGGAAAAGAAAGTCCTAGGTTATGTTTTAATTTACTACGGCTCTTGGACACTTGGACACTGAGATGACTTCATTTGTCGTCAGGATTCCAGAAATTATGAGAATATGGAGAAAGAGCATCAGTAAGCATATGATGTATATTCATCAGCAGAACACAGCATTCAGCGACATAGACTGCACAAAAGGATCCAAAGGAAAATTAGAAAGTGCATGTGAACTTTGTGGGATGCCAATATTACTATTAGCTTTGCATCACACACTTCACATGCAACTCATGCTTCCACTGAGGCATAAGTGGGCACAAAGTTTGGGACGGGTCTTGGTGGGCTGGGACAGCTGTGCCTGACGCTTTGCGGACACAAAGAGGCAAAACCAAACCAAGCCAAAGAGACGCCAGAGAACCCCTGAGGCTCTGTGGCAGCGGGCAGCAACAGGCCAGGGCATCCCTCCCGAGGTGAGGGCTCCATCCTCCAGCAGCACTCTCCCTGCTGCCCGCCCCCCAGCCCCGCTGGCAGCTGCTTCTCTCGCCGCTCTCCCGCTGTCCCCGCACAGCGGAGCAGCCCCGAGAGGCTCCGCAGAGCCGCGCCGGCTGCGGGACAGGGGAGCGCCCGCCCGGCGCGGCGGAACCGGCGTTGCCCGGGGCCCCGGGAGGCTCGCAGGGCTCGGAGCCGCTGCCCCTGCCCCAGGCACGGCCCGGCCCGGCGGCTCCGGGAGCGGGGAGCCCGTGGGGGACGAGGGAGGGACGAGGCCGGCACCGCCGCCCCCCGCGCTGTCCCCGGCTCACCTGCGGTGTCCCACC
>VWYI01005049.1:137008-150920 GCA_013399455.1 Anthoscopus minutus
CGCCGGGGCCCATTCCATCCCACCCGCGGGGGCTTCGGCGGCGGACAAAGGCTCGGGACAAAGGGGCAGGGCGGGCAGGAATCCCCGGGTCGGCTCTGCTGCTCCGGGACGACGGGAGCGCTGGCGCCCGACGGGCCGGGCTGAGGGGCCGGAGCCGCGGGGAGGAGCTGGGGATGGTTGTGTGCCTTAGATTCAGGAGGTTTTCCTAAGTCTGGACGCGCATTTGCTATGATTGATGCTACTGAACCTGCCCCAAAGGCTCCTTGGCAGAATGATCCTTACAAGGAGCAGCAGTAATATTTTTCAGTGTTTAGGCTTCTGCTCCCAGCTGGAGCAAGGTGGGCAGGACATGGTCCTCATCCCTCTTGCCTTGTTGGTGATCCAGCACGGATCCAATGGTTGGTTTGGGCAACCACAGTTTGGGTTTGGATACCACTAAAAAGCCAGAGCCTGGATTGCCTGTGGTGTGTCTGAGGTTCCTGGTGTGTGTTCCCAGGTCTGTGGTGAGAGGGGCTGTGCTTCAGCCTCCTGATGAGGAGGGAGCAGGCTGTGGTCTCCTGCCCGAGTCCAGGGGTGCTGCAGTCCCTGCAGATCCCTGCACAGAGAACTGTGTGTATGCACTAACTCTGACATAAAACAGGCAAGGGTCTGATAGCTTCTGCTAGCCTTGGGGGCTTGTTTCAGACCACCTTGTCCTCTGATTTTAGGTTGGTGATAAGGTAATGGTCCTGGCTAGGTCAGGGCTCTGGCAAGAAGTTGTGAATGTGCCGGCCAGCCAGACTTTCCCAATGCCTGAGGGGATGAGCTTCGAGGAAGCAGCTGCTCTTCTTGTTAACTACATCACTGCCTACATGATTCTGTTTGACTTTGGAAACCTGAGACCCAACCAGAGTGTCCTCATCCACATGGCTGCAGGTAAATAGTTCTTGCCAGACCATGCTGAGACTCTTGGTTTCACCGTGCAGCTTCTGAATAAGTGACATGGGTGAGGAAACAATCGGAATGGGGCTGGACTGATAAAATTCACCTAGCAGAGATTCAGGCTTCACCATGACCCCATTTCCCAGCAGCTGGGGTCAGTCTCTCCCAGTGTGTCTCAGGCATCAACCTCACCAAGGCAGAGCCTCTGTTCCCCAGGCTGCTGTGATTGGTACAGGCATAATTTACCTATTCAGAGGTTTTTCAGACTGCTGGGGCTGTTTGCTTCTAAGTCTTTCTCACTGCTGATTTTCAGGTGGTGTGGGAACTGCTGCCATCCAGCTGTGCAAGACTGTAGAAAATGTCACCATTTTTGGCACAGCATCTGCCTCCAAGCATGACTCACTCAAGGAGAGCGGAGTTGCTCACCCCATTGACTACCGAACGATGGATTATGCAGAGGAGGTCCGGAAAATCTCTCCCAAAGGTATGATGTGGTGGAGGACTTCTGCAGCTGTCTTGCATTTCTTTCAGTTGCAAAGAAACTTCTATTTACTTCCAATTCCCTCTCTAGGTGTTGACATTGTCCTGGACCCTCTGGGAGGATCTGACACGTCCAAAGCTTTTAACCTGTTGAAGCCAATGGGCAAACTCATCACTTATGGTGAGTGTGAGCAAGGTGCCTGATCCCAGGGACTGTGTGATGGTGGAATGGAGTCCACACAGGAATGCTCCATGTCTAGGTGCATTGCTGTCAGGGACATCACTATTCCTCACTGCACCGTGTGTTGCAGTTCTTTTATTTCATTAAAGTCTTCAGGATGCTTTGGCTTGGTGAAACACTGAGGGGAGTGAGATTTATGTCTTGTCCCCAGAGCTGTGTTCACAGGCTCCAAGGCTCTTCCATGGTGAAATCTCTCTTGGAGTAAAAGCTGGTGCCTGCAGGGGAAGCTGGAATGTCCTTGGGGAGGAATACTGGCATAGCTGCTTTGTCTAGGCTGACTTAATGCACAGTCTTGCTTTTCTTTTAAAGGATGTGTGGGAGATGAGGTTTGAGGCTACTGAATACTTATCTCTCCATTCCCCAGCCCTGGAACACTGTGATTTTGTCCCATAGACAAAGCCCTCACACAACCCCCAGTGGGATTCCAGACACTTGCACCAGTGTGCTGCTGTGTTTGTCCCAGCCGCTGCAGAGTGTGATTCCCCTGAAGATGCAGGGCTGTAGGAGAAGGGGAAAGCTGTCCTGCCAGTCTGGCTGGATGTCACTTGTAACCCTTTCTTAACCTCTGCCAGCACTACAGTCTAGCTGCACTGCTGCTGCCTTAGGAGGACCAAAGAGAGTAATTGTTCTGCCTTTTAACCATATGAGTGCTGATAATTCAAATTCTGCAGGTCTTGTGGCTAAGGCAGGTGCCTGTTTCCATTGAAGGTTGACTGGGCAGGTTCTGCAGTGGTCCAGCTCTCAGCTCTGTCCCTCACTGTGCTGAGTGGCTGTTCCCCTGTGCATGGTCTGAGCTGTTGCATGGCATGCCCATTGCCTCTTGTGTTGTGTTCCAACTTATCTGTGGCTTGCCTTCCTTTCAGGTGTAGCAAACCTGCTCACTGGGCAGAAGAAGAACCTCATGGCTATGGCTAAAACCTGGTGGAATCAGTTCAGCATCACTGCCTTGCAGCTCCTACACCAGAACAAGGCTGTGTGTGGCTACCATCTTGGATATATGGATGAAGAAGTTGAGCTTCTTAGAAGCGTTGTAGCCAAGCTGGTTAACCTGTACAGTCAAGGCAAAATCAAGCCCAAAATAGACTCTGTGTGGCCCTTTGATCAGGTGAGTCTGAGCTGACATACAGGCAGGCAGTGATACAGAGCGAGCACCTTGTTCATGGGGCCTGAACTGTTGAAAATGTCCAATAGCCATCTGTTCTCAGACCTTCAGTGCCTTATTCCTTTAAAATATTAAGGCTGAGTAAAGTGGCTGGGCTATTCTGCTCCAATGCACAGGGCTGGGCAGTGCCAGACAATGTCCCTGTGGAGCAGGGCAGGTGCTCAGCTGTGCTCGTGGGCAGCAGCAGCTAGGAGGGGGCTGGGTTATACATCAGACTGGAGTATGCCCTGAGTAGTCTGTACCCTGTAATTAAGCAGACAGATGGGAAGGTCGTTGCTGCCCTTCCAAGAGTGCAAAAGAGCCCAGGCACCGAAGCAGAATGAGGATACTAGAAGGGAGCAGATTTTTCAGCAGCTTTGCTCAGGGTTATTGCCTTGATGTGTCCAGGCAGAGTCAGGCTCTTCCCTTGGGAATCCTATGCTGGGGCAGGACTTGCAGGGAAGCAAAGAGCTTAGTGATGATCAGTCAGTGTTTATACCTGAGAACTAGTCTGATGCAAAGGCTTAAGGAAAGCCATTCCAGGCCTGGCCCAGGTGCTTAAAAATAATGATAATAATGATTCAATGCTGTGCATCTATTGTTTTGTGTAGCTGGTGGAGTCTTTGTCCTCCTGGCAGGTGGCTGAATTCCTCCCTTTGGAGAGGAAGCTATGGTGACACATACTGCACTTCACCATTGGTGTGAGCAGAGCATACTTGTGTGTGCTCAGGCTGTGTGAATTCTTGAGGACAGTTTCCTATGAGCATTCTGGGGTAGTTGCCCAGGTCTGTCAAAAACACACCTGTGCAGACGTACCTGAATGCTGGGACTTGCTTGAGCTGCCAAGAAAGCTGCTTCCCAGTTATGCCTCAGACTGGTCTGGGGGTGCTGAGGGGCCCAGGAAGGGCATGGATGCACTCTGCAGTGGGTGGCGGTCTCACCAGACTCCTTTTGCTTCCAGGTGGCAGAGGCTATGAAGCAGATGCAAGAAAAGAAGAATGTTGGAAAAGTCATTCTGGTTCCTGAAGCACCCAAGGAAGAATCTAAGAAAGCAGAGAACTAAGAAGAAAAGATGTATGCAGATTACAAATTCATGATTTAACCCCCTGATCTCTTTGGGACCTGGAAATGGACAGATCAGCATCTTCCATTTTTCACCAGTACAAGAACATCATGGTTATCATTCAGATGAGGTTTGCATGCTCTTGTTGTGACTGACCCTTTGCCAGCTATGCCTCCTGCTCTCTCTTTTGAAGCCTGTTTATTTCATGCTATTTTCTAACCTCTTGTTTCTCCACTGAATTTCCAGACTAACCTTGTTTTTCTCTGGCAGTGAGGCTGAAGCTTCCAAGCAGTTGGTGACTAACAACTGCACAGCCTGTCACTGTAAAGTCAGGGCACAGTGTACTGTAACAACTGCCAAGTATCTCTGCAGAAACTGAGCCCTGCTGAAGCGTTTGCACTGTCAGCTTTGGGAAGCCTGTTCAGCAGTGGATTGGCCAAATGTAGGATGTTTCCTTCACAGCCAAAGGAAAACCACAGCTGGCCTAGTTTAATTTCAGCAGGAGTTTCACTTCTGCTCTCACTAACCCAGCTCTATTCCCTCTGCTTTTTTGTAGGCCACTAACACAGCCAGATAGTAACAGCTCCTGTTGTTTTTGCCTTGACCATCCTGGCAATTTGGAGTCTATGGCATATCATACTTTATTTGCAGTCACTTCTCTGTGCAGTCAGGAAACACCCTAACAGGCTGGGCTGGGCTATGTCTGATTGCAGAAGTTTTAATTGGGTAACCTGATCCTGTCCATTTTCTATTTCCAAATTGTCTAGAGAGATCTGAGCAGTGTCTGATTCTTAGAGACCATAAGGACTCAACTGTGTCTCAAATGACTGGAACAATTGATGTTGGCTCTGTGCTTTATTATGTTGGGCTCCAAGTTGGTATTGTTAGGACTTCACCCTTGTCTTTGTACTTCCAAGGGCTGCAGTGTTGAATTGGATTTCATTGAGATGGAAACAATCCCATTAATGCTTTGTGCAGGGCCCTGTGCACTGAGGAGGTGTTGCAGTTTGGGAAGGAACTTTCAAATGCCAGTCCTGTGGGCTGGCTGCCCAGCAGCCTGGGCTGGCTGTCTCTGTGGCACACTGGTTAGTGAAGCTGTTGCCAGGGTAGCAGGTAGATGATAAACAGCCCAGCTGTGTGTCAAGCCTCTTGACCTGCACATTCTGAGCAGTTTCCCCTTGTGTGTCCTAGCTCATTTGCTGCAGCAGGACTTGACTCTTCTTCCCCTGAATCTGTCCTGGGGCCCCACTGCTGAGGGTTTAGGAGCTGCCTGGGATGCTCCTCCCTACACCAGAACTGTGTTTCTCTTCTACTTTTCTTTCCTTGTGTGCATTTGGAAAGAGAACAGTGTAGAGACCCAAGCGAGCTCTGTGAGCACCTCGAGTCCTGGGTGATGCTGTCCTTCCCACTGGGCCCTGCTTCAGCCCTGGGCAACTCTGGTGCTGTCAGTGCTTACTCATCATGGATTGTAGGTGTGATGGGCTTTTGAGCTTCATTTTGGATTTGAAATAGTAAACCCAAGGGCACCACGAAGAGCTGCTGATCTTGGAAGAATTTGTGCTCCAGAAGCAAAACCTTGGGACTAGAATCCTGCTTAACTAGCCCACAGGGAGGGCCCAGGGCCCAAGGAGGGCAGGTACCTGCTGGGCTCAGGGCTGGGAACGCAGTCCCACCACCACCCAAGAGAGCCACACCAGGCTGGGGTTCCTCTCTGGCTTCTCCCTCAGCCTGCTCCAGTGAGACTCCTGTCTGTCAGTGCAGCTTGTGCTTCAGGTGCTGGGGCTCAGTCCAGAGTTCTTTAGAAATGCATAGGCACAGCTTCCAGGGCCCCTGCCCTGGCTAACTTTAAATATTGCAACAACCCTGTTCCCTACAACCTGAAGAGTGCTGGAGTCCTCTCATAGATCCTTGTCAGTTCATCTCTTCAGCTTCATAAACACAGGCTGATGGAACTCTCAAGCACAACTTTTTACCTTTCTGAATTCAAAATCTTGCTGCTTCTTTCCACCTGCCCTGTTGTGCTAATTTAGATTGAATCCGACAGTGTCTAATGCTGCTTTACCAGGTGTGAAAACAGATGGACTGTCTAAATTGCTGAAACGGAAAGTCTGGACCTGTTCCTCTGAGAAAATGGACTTCACCTTGATGACAGGGCAGCATGCTCAAAAGGCACACAACCCCAATCCTCCAGCTCTGCAGGACTGTAAAAGGGAAAGCTATTATGTGTTTCACAGTAACATCCTCTCCCTGCTTTATTCTGAGCCAATCTCGTGCTCAGTGCCTTACGTGGATGGCCTTGGGTCAGGCAGGGCTCTCGCAGCTCCCCCTCAGACCCCTCTGCCCTGCTGCCTCCTGTGTGCCACGGGAAGCAGCATCTCGGTGCCTTCTGCTACATGACCAGGAAGTCACTGGGGCCTTTTCCATTCTGGCCTTTCAAAGTATTGCCAAAACCCTGTTTTGACTGTCATTAGTTCTGTTTTGTGAACACTGGTGATGTCGTTGGACTTTCCGTGAATTAGCTGTTCTCTCCCCAGGTGTTCCAGCCTTTCTGGGGCTGACCTGGTGGTTCTGTACCCCTCAGTCCATAAGACCTATTGTAAAGCCCTTGTCTCTCTCCCAGGGCAGCTGTTTGGCTCCAGAGTGAGCCTTGAGCAAGGCTTTATCAGCTGCTCCAGCCTTGGCTCTTTGGAAACAATCCTAGCTCCTGGCTCTCTTTGGGCTCTCATGTGTTCTACCTAGAAATTCCTCTAGCCCTTATCAAGCTGGGAATGCCAAGCAGTTACTGCCTGTTTGAGTTCAGCAGTGGCTATTTTGTGTCTCTTGATAGCAACAGTGTTTTCTACAGGAAGACCAAGATTAAATGTAACCTTGCAATCCTGCACCCCTGCTCAGTGCTCTGCTTTAGCTGGGTGTAGTTGGTTGTGTTTTGGTTTTTTACTTTTCATTTTTATGGGCCAGTAAGTATAGAACCTATGTAAAACAACTTCAAGTGTCTTAATCAAGTTAACCAGCCGGTTTGTATACTAAGGACCAAAGCAAAAAAAAACCAAAACGAAAACCTAGGATAAAAATCATTCCATTCAATGTTGCTTGTTTAGGGTGAAGCTGTGCTACTGAAGAACTGGGAGATTCCTGTACTTAATCATGTGTGCCATTCCAGAAGTGCAATTTAATGTTTATTTTACTGATTGTCTGACTCAAAGGTTGTGCCATGAGGAGTCCAAGTGGTGGTGTTAGGAGCTGATGAGGGGAGGAGGGACTCACAGCCCAGCCTGCTGCAGGGGGCTCGGTGTGAGGGCCTCTACTGCCATAGCTGTAGTGGCCTCCCAGCCTGGTGCTGCTGGTCTTGGACAAAGTGCAACTCTTTTGCTATCACCAGGCAGCCACTCTTTGACTCTCTGGTTTCTCTGAAGCTCACTTGTGTTGCAAGCTGGCTGCGGGAGGTGAGGGGAGCAGAGGTGGCCTCCGCTTGCACAGCGGAGCGTGGCCTCTGCCAGGTGCTCTAGGAAGGAGTTCAGCTCTATATTTCATTTCAGACACCTGTATTAAACTGGAATTGATTGGCCAGAGAGAGGTAAGAAGCATTATGTGTGTGAGGCTTCAGCTGGTGCAGGATCCTGGCCTGCTATCATTGGTGTTAAACCACTCTGGTTGCCTGAAGTCTCTGGTGTGCTGAGCCCTCGTGATGGCAAAGTGTTATTGGCAAGTAGTACATGAGCATGATGTGAAATGTGTTAGACTCTGAGTGAGCCTCTTACAGCATATGGTCTGGTCTGTACTGTCTGAGTTGTGTTGATTTGCAGATTTGTGATATGAGTGATGCTCATCCTACAGACACATAGCAAATCCTTTGTTTAAAAAATGTACTTTGCTTTGTGCGTGTAGCCAAATTGGACAGAAGACAACTGTGCCACTGCTGTTTACATGACTACAATGTGTACTGCTCCTCTGTCAAATGTTACCATATGCCTTATGTGTTTCAAATGTTAATTAAAAGCATAACAAAACCTTCCACAGTATGCTGCTCAGGTTTCTGTTGTCCTGAACACTCTGCCCATGGCTCAGGGCATGTTCAGTAACGCTTCCAGCATAAGATGCCTCTGCTCTCGAGGACAACTGTTCATTGTTGGCTTGAGTGTTGTTCCTGACACTCTTCCTGGAGGGCAGCCATGGTGATTTTTGTTTGTGAAGCCTTCAGCTGGCTCTGCACTTTGTATCTGGGTGCCTCAGTAGCCAGGTGGGACTGATGTGGGTGCCTGGGATGAGGGTAATACAAGGCATGAACAGCCACTACCAAACATGAGAGTAAATCCTGTTTATTTGTCGGCATAGAGACTGTTCCTGGGAGGCAGCTGCTGTGGGTGCTGAAAGCTGTTATTGTTCCACTCAAGAGAGCACCAGGTCACCTGCTGGTCTCAGAGGAGGGGCTGGAGCATCAGGCTGTCTGCTGGGGCCTGAGCTGTCAGCCTGAAGAGCTGACACTAAAGACAGTTCCTGCCCAGCCCTGGCTCTGGCAGCAGCTGAGCTGGAATGTGCCTGTAGTGGCAGGAGGTGGAAGAGATGCCAAAAGCTGGGGCTGGACTAGGTGTAGAGTCCTGCCCAGGTTTGTGTCTGTTCCTGAAAGGCACAGGAGCTCAGCCTGGAATCAGCTGTGTGACTGGCTGGCAGGGCACACATCCACGAGGAGCTGGAGTTTGTGGGAAGCACTGATCCACGCTGAGGCCTGCATGGGGCAGGGACACAGGTGCTGCTCTTTGCTAATGTGCAGATTTCTGGCTACATCTGGGGAATGCAGGAGCTCCTTTGACAAACGCATGCTTTTTCCTGAGCTGTCTCTGTTAAGCTGCAGTTTTCTCAGCAGGAAAAGAAGGCAAAGGGAAGTCACAGGCTGTGGCTGTGGGAGAATCACACAAGGCCCAGTTTATTCAGAACTGTGCCGACCTCATGGAGGTACTGGGCATCCGGGTAGCCATTCCTGTGGGGCAGAGAGGGAAGCACCATAAATCCTGCTGATGTGCCAAAACCACAGTAGGAAGCAGCCCTTTATTTTTGCCCCAACCTTTCAGCAGGGGCTGAGAGTGGAAGTCCTGCTGCTGAGATGTCCAGCTGCCTGCAGGCACAGCTCATAGCTACTGACAGCACTGTCATGGGAAAGGCTGTAAGTGAACAGGGCCCAGAATTCTTGTCTGTGGGCAAGGTTTCCACACCACTTATGGTTTTGGGATGGGCAAGGGCTTTTGCTCAAGCTGGAATGTGCCAGGGTGGTTCTGCCATGCCATAGCTGCCCTGCAAGCTGAAGCAAAGGGAGGCAACAACTCTGCAACTATGGGAGGGTGGAAAAGCCAGGATTTGTTGAGCTAGAGCTCATGGTTCTCCTCCAATTGATAAAAAACCCACAACCATACCCAGAAGCTTAGGGCCATACCTGGCTTTGCCTCCATCCCAGGAGGTTTTGTGGGGAATAAGGCCCCATGTTACTCTTTCCTCTCCATTGCAGGATTTGATCTGGAATGTCAGCCCACGGTCAAATGCTTTCTTCAGCAGCTTTGCTGTCTTCAGCCCTTCCTTGTTATCAGGCAGAAAGGCACAAAAATTTCCCCCTTTGTAAGGGTGTCCTGGGCGAGGGTCCCCAACCTTAGAACAGGAATAAGGCATTTTAAACAGTGCTGTGCCTCTGAGGGGATTTCTAAGGTTTGTCTAGCTTGAAAACCACACTGATGACCATGATCCCCATGGGCTGATAGTCACTGTCAACTATAACCAGAGCTCACACATGCTCTGGAGAAGCAGCAAGCTACCTGGTGTGGAGCTTTTTGCCTTTCATAGGTTAATACCTCTACTGCTTTGCATATGGGGCATGTGGCTGCTCTTTTCTCCCCAGCCACCCTGACAGACACCTCCCATTCAGGCCACAGAGGGATGGGGAAGCTCTGTGTTGGTACCTACCCCCTGCACGCCGTCAGGGATGCTGTAAGCAAGCTGAAGTGTTGGATCCCGATAGTATCCAGGCAGGCTCTGAGACAGGGAGGAGATCTTCACTGTCCCAAAGATCTTGGAGCTTGGGGTAACTGAGGAGGAGCTGCAGCAAGTTGACTGTGTACTGTCTGCTGCAAAACATGTCCTGCACAAGGCATGGCTGCAGGGGCCCTGGCAGGTCACACCTGAGCCCTGGCAAGCATCACACTGGTCCGAAGGGATTATGCTGCTTTCTTGTCCAAGGCTAGGATCTCTTCTCTGCTGTGATGGGAGATCAGGCTCCTTCTGCTCATTGCTCCTTCCCCCTGAGACCTGGGCCCTTCCCTGAACCGTGGGCTCTGCTGCAGGTGCCTGTTGAGCTGGTGGTGGCTCAGCAGCTGTGGTTCTGGATGGCCAGGTGGGCAGCGAGTGAGGAGCTCCATCAGCTGCAGGGACTGGACAGTGCTGCTGTCTCATTGCTTCATTGTGGCCTCCTCTGCTCATGTCTCTTGTCAACTGGAATCTGTCTGGCAAGACTTGCTTTAGCCGGGCGGTGTCATGCTCCACCAGAGACAGTTTTATCTTCCGCTGTTCCTGGGACTCCCTCAGGCCGGGAGGACTTGACTTATCCCCTGCATCAAGGCTCAGAAGGTTGCTTCCTCCTCTCCCAGACCCAGAATCAATATGGCTCCTGGCCTCCTCCTGCCCCCAAGCCTGCTGGAACCGCCAAGGGCTGGGGGACCTCTTTTCCTCAGCCTCTGGCACCCAAGAAGCCCTGAGCACATCTGTAGAGTCTGCTTTATTGCTGATGTTCTGGTGCTGCAGGGAATTCAGGCTGCCATGAAGGGCTGCATCCACCACTGGGTCCTGGCTTCTGCTTGGCTGAATGATGCTTAACATCCCTGCACTTTCTGGTCCAGGAGACATGGTTGAAGACTTCATGGCACAGAGCCTCCTGGAAGAAAACATGTGGAAGGCCTCAGTCAGACCTGGCAGCATCTCCTTGGGGCAGGCAAGATGGAGCTGATACTTGTCTTTGTTGAGTCCAACCTGGAAGGATTTTCCTCGCAAGAGGCTGCACAGTTCACTCAGGTCACTGTCATCAGGACCATCAACAGCAAGCTCTGAGTAGCTCACACTCTGACACACCAGGTCAGGGCACTTCTGCACAAGATCTTCCACCTTCCATTTAGCCTGGACCAGCTTTTTCCTGTCTGCTGCCTGCAGCGTCAGCACTGTGCAGTCCCCAGCATGGCGCTCCAAGATGTGCACCCCTCCAGCCCTGCACAGCTCATCAATAGTGGCATGGCAGACATCTTTCAGGTAAAACCACTGCAGAGAGTCCAGGCTCATTTCCTCACTCACCCTGATGCTGCTGTCTCTGGAGCTGTTGCTTTCCTTTGATCTTGGTAGGGAGAAGCTGTTGGACCGTCGCAGCACAGGCTTGGATGCAGAGGGTTTGCAGCCTAAAGCAAAAGAAGTCCATGTCACATCACAGATGCTAGAAACGCCAGTGAGGGAGTGGTGCCCAGTGGGACTTGAGTCTTTAGAGACCTCAGGATGCTGAAAAGTGCTGTTTTCTTTGCCCACAAAGGGCAACAGCATCATTTGTCCTGTGAGTCTGGAGCCTCCTTCCACATGGTCCCTTTCTGTGGGGTTGTTCTGCTGAGGCTCTGCTGCTGACCCCAGAACTTTATCTGCCATAGGGGTGGGAGGCCGATACTGCTGGCTCAGTGGCCTCGGGGCACTCACACCAGGAGCATCTATCTCTGATGAATGTTTCCCAGAAAGCTGCACTTGTCCTGCTGGTGGAGAGTCCTGATTCAGCAAGAGGCCCTGACCAGCCTGAGACCTGTCAGCTTTCAGGCTGCTGAAGTTGGCAGCTAGCTTGAACTCACTTTTCAGCTCTGGCCTGCTTGGGCTAAGTCTTGTGGCTGAAGTATCCACTGGCAGTTTGGCCAGGTTTAGTGCAGCCTCTGTGGTGCCAAAGGGCTGGGAGCTGCTCAGCGTGTCAACCGTGTGTGCTGCACCTCTCCTGGTGACAGAATCCTGAAGGAACTGCTTGGCCTGGGACACATCAACAACATTTCCAACAAGATACAGCTGCTTCACATCCTCATGGCAGAGCAACTGGGGATACAGCTTCTGCAGCTCACAAATCAGAGCCCAGAGGGCCTGGCTGTCCATTCCCAGCCCTTCCTTAGCAATCTTCTCCTTGCGCAGGCTCACCTCCAGCTGCTGGTAGAGCTGCTGCAGGGCCAGGTGGGCTTGTCTCAAGGCATCTGTGTCCCCAGCCAGGCCTCCAGATGGTTGGAGGTACAGCACAGCAATGCCATTGCCACTGACATCCACCACATCCACGTGGTGTTGGTGCAGCACACCTTGGTAATCAGCAGCACAGAACTTCTGCATGTACAAGTAAATGTCCGAGTCCATTGCTAGGGAAAAGTCCTCCAGCTTCCCCAGATGTTCCACAGCTTCCCCACCTGCTGGGCTCTGAGGCGATGGGACTTTAGCTGCCATTTCATGCATCTGGTCCTGATTTGGCAGCTTTGATGTCTTCTGTGATGACTCAGTGGAGTCAGGCACTTGCTGGTGATCGTGCATTCCCATCTTTTTGGCCCCACAGCTGGAAGCTGGCCGGAGGATCTGGTCAGTGGCTTGGCTCCTGAGGTTCACGCTGTCTAGCAGGTCTCTGCTGAAGGTCTGCAGCTCAGTGAATGGTCCCTGGACTATGCAGTGCATATTCTGCGAGTCAAAGCTGAACTGTACATTGCTGTAGTCTTTGTGCAAGTCCTTCAGGAGGGTTTTGCCCAGCTTGCCATAGTCAATTGTCATGCACACATGAATGAAGATCTGCAAGTAAATAGTAAGGGAGTGAGAGAGCAAGGACCAAACCCAACCCCCTTAAAAGCACAGGAGAAGGCAAGTGCACCTGGCTCCTGCATTACTGTGAGATGACAGAAGAGATGACACACTCTTCCACCTCTCTCTCTCAGCATCCCACTTTCAGGAGAGATGGACCCTGACACAGACAGGACCAAAAGACCCAGACTAAGCAACTCCTTGACCTTCAGCACTTGTCAAAAGTTTTCTGCAAATAAGGAATCAGAGGGGGAAATTGCACAGAGATAGGGCCACATTTCTACATACTAGAAGCTTTTCAAAAAGCCCAAGGCCAAGAAATGCACTATTGTTTCTGCATCTGAAATGTAGTTGCTCTCTTGCCCTTGCAAAGCTTCAGCTCCAGATCTTCAAGCAGTTTTGGCACCACAGACTTGCTAAAAGGTCTGCGAGGCCAGGCTAATTCCCATGCCCCTGTTTTTGGGGCTCAGACATGAAAACATGAGACATGGCTACTGCCATAGTCTCATGAACTGGAGGAAGAACTCTCCCGTGTTCCCTATATACCAGCATGTCTGTATCCTTAGCTTTCCTAAGAAGGAAAGAGGAACAATACACTGTATGTGCAGCTGATGACATGGGAGAGGCATTAACAGGATCCCCTGTGTGGCACCAGATGGACTGGGGAAAAGTGCCTGTTCTCTCCAGCCTGACTACCCCTCATTTGACAGGCACAAATGCCAGATGACTGAGCACACAGCCTGCCTGCCTGTCCCTGTGCTATTAGCACAGGAAAAAAATCTTCATTTGAATATGAATGAAAATGGATTTCAGCATAATTAAGATGAAAGGAGAGAGGGAGGTCTCCCTTCCCGAGCTGTCTGCTAGGCACAGAGTCTGTGTGGGAGCAGCTGGGGCTGCCATGTCCCCTCAGTACCTCATCAGGGCTCAGCTCTGCAGCGTGTGGTGTCACCTCCAGCGGGTACCGTGTCTTTCCAATTGCCAGCACTTGGTTTTTCACTTTCAGGATCCTCTGGGCCACTGGTGGGAAAAACCACCCAGACCTACATCAGCCCAGCCAAGGGACAGCAGTGGGGCCATGGGGGGACAGTGGGACAGGGGATGGTGGGGCTGGGGACAGCAGGACAGGGCACAGTAGCACAGAGGATGGCAGCACACAGGGAGGGTGCGTGAGGTAATGTCAGGGCTGGGGGTGGTGGGACAGGGAAGAGCGGGGCTGGCGATGGCGGGACAAGCCGGGCCCCCG
>VWYI01005049.1:150949-198878 GCA_013399455.1 Anthoscopus minutus
GGGGGGGCCGGGGGAGGCGGGGCCAAGCCGGGCCCCCGAGGGTCCCGTGGGCTTTACCTTCAGGCGCCTCGAAGGTGATGAGGGCGCAGGGCGGGGGCCCGGGCAGGACCCGCACGTCGGCGATGTCCCCGCCGCCGTTGCGGGAGCGCAGGAAGTGAATGGTCAGCTTGTCGGCCGCCCTGTCGGGAGGCAGCTCGGAGGGGAAGCCCTGCACCCGCACCGTGCGGCCCGCCTTGCCCGCGGGGGCGGCCGCCCGGGCCTCGCCACACCGGGCCCACACCGCCCGGTCCCAGCCCGGATCTGCGGCCCCGGCCCCGCTCCGGCCTCCGCCCAGGCGCCGCCGCCGCGGGGAAATGAAAGCGAAAGCGGCACCGCCCCGCCCTGGGCCCCGAGGGAGGGCGCGGCCCGGGCCCTCAGAGCGCGGCCGCGGAAGGGCCCGGCCTCCCCCAGGCAGCGCCCGGCCCGGCCCCAAGACAACAGACACGGTGGGTGCTTCCAACAGACGCTTTAATTCCCCCCGGCCCGCGAGCCAACGGACGCACGGAGCTCCTCAGGCTCGGGCTGACGGGGCTGGCCAGGACTAGCCCGTGTCCTCCACGAACACGGCCACTCCTGTTCGCCCCGCTGGGACGTAGGCGAGGGCATCGACCTCCCCGCCGCCACGGCTGGCCTTCTGGAAGTGGATCTCCAGAGCGTCTCTCATGGACTCCTCGCTCAGCACATCGGGGATGCCCACGAGCAGGACAGTCCTGGGGCAGCAGGAGGGCTGGAGCTGGGCAGAGCAGGGGCTGAGCTGCAGAGCAGTGCAGGGAGAGGGGCTTCAGGAGCCCCCCAACCTGTGCTGCCTCAGCCTGTGCTGGTAGGTGCTGCTGGCACAGGGTTCATGCCCTTACCTGCAGGTTAGAGATGTCTCCACTCATGTACGGTGATAGTTTGACTTTGTATTTCCCTTTCCCAATGGGCACCTGGATATGTCCTCTTTCAATTAGCGGCTCTGCCACTGCATATGGAGAGGAAAGCCCTGAGCTGCCCAGGTCCCAGGTAAGCTCCAGGGTTCTGCCTCTGGCATAGGCACCAAGGCTGACATTCCCCAGCTTAATGCTCAGCTCACTCACGCCAGCACACTTTTGGGGGAGGCAGGACAGCCTGGGGCTTACTCTGTCTTCCCTGTTCCCCAACCACAGCTTCATCTGCTCTCACGAGATTTCCTCCCTGAGCAAACTGGGCTGCTCCACCCTTGCCAGCCACCCAAGCTCAGTGCACCCCACACACCTCCATGCTTTGTGAAGGTCAGCACCACCTGGTCAGAGTCCTCCAAGAACTCCCTGCTCTCCACCTCACTGCCCCCATTCTTTGTCTTGCTGAAGAAGAGCTCCAGCTTGTCCAGTACTGCCTCCTTGGAGATGTCCAGGCGGGGCAAGTCGGACACAAGGATGCTCCTGCTGCTCTGAGTCAGCCTGATCTGTGGGTGGCACTGACCAGTCAGTGCCAGGCCAGGACTGGCCCCAGAGCTCAGGGGAGCAGTGTGCCCAGGGCAGCTCCATGGCATGGGGAGCAGGGGATCCACAGGCCCTACCTCCAGGGCAGATGGCAGCAGGATCTCCATTGGCACTGCCTGCACTCGCACTCTGCACCGGTCGAGCTCCTCTACCTCCCCGCAGCTCAGCTCCACTGTGTGTTCCCTCATCTCTATGATCCTCTGGGCCACTGCGGGCAGGGAGAGCCCCAACACAGGGGAGTGACTGCCCACTCCCAGCGCCTTCCAGGACAGGACACGGCACAGCAATGGTGTCAGGGAGGGAGCACAGCCCCACACAAGGCAGGGCGAGGGGCAGTGCCAAACTCTCACACTTACCTTTTGCCTCCTCAAAGGTAATGAGAGCTGAGCCCCCTGGCAGAGGGTAGCGGATCAGTGGGGTAAGCATCAGCTTGTTCATGTCCTCCTTGTTTACTGTGAGTCCCTTAAAGATCATTTTCTTTTCCGGCAAGGCAGATAGCATCTAGGTTCAAGTACAGACAGCACCTGGAGGAGACTGGACCCTGCACAGGGCATGTCCCTGCCAATCCACAGACTAGAAATTAACTTATGGCTCAAATAAACAGCTGGAGAACCTCAGCAGAGTGTCTCCTAGTGTCTGGCTGTGCCTGGAATCCCAAAGCCATGACCAGAGCTCCTGGCCCTGGTAGAGAAGCTGCTTGCTATCAGGAGCTGTTTGAGTCATCACACAGTGCCCAGCTGCATTCAGCTGCAGCTTCTCCAGCCAGGCTTGTGCCTTTGTCAGTAGACCCAAGTGCCCACACACACACTGTTACCATCACAGGATCATTCCAGAGGACCCTCTTCTTCAATTCTTCCAGTTTATTTTTCAGAGCCTGCTTCTCCTGCCTCAGTCTGTTATTTTCCTCCTTTATTGCAAAAATCTGGACAGAAGGAAGGAAAGAGTGGGAAGTAGGGAACACCAGGACACAAGGGGCTGCAGTTCACTTCTGTTCTGAGCACAACACTGCTCTTGGGCACAGAGCTCCAGCCTGCTCATGACTGCCTGCAGCTCTGCCCTGGTTCCTCTCTTTGAGGACAGCCCTCCCCTTTTGCTGCCACACTGCCTCACTTCTTGGCACAGGCCTTATATTTCCCATGAAAGCTTCACTGGATCCCAAGCAAGTGATCTCAGAACAGTGACCTGCGTGATGCACCCCCTGCCACCCTTCCAAGCCTAAGACACATCTACCAAGCACCGACCTGGTGGGCTCTTTCTTCATGTCCATTTAAAGACAGTTGTTGCTCAAAAATTTTATGAAGTTCTCCTTCTTTCTTCAGCTCTTGTGTCCTTTGCTCTGCAGCTTCCTTGGCCATCTGTAGCTTTGCATGGTCTTGCTCCAGAACACTGTAAAGCTCCTGTGAGAAGCACCATCAGATAGCAAGACCCTGCCGACATTGTGTCACCCCCACCAGCCACCCAGCCCTGGCACAGGCTGTGCCTTTGAGAATGAGCCTGGAACAGGCTCTCCTCTCCATGGGATTACTCCTCTCTGCCACCTCTGACTCGTCCTAGAAAAGACACTTGAGCTCCTGGCCAGGGCCGACCGGGAGGAGTCCGGACAGTTGGGATCCGGCCAACCAGCCCCTCTCTCGGCGCAGCCGGACCCACCTTGAACTGCTCGACCTCCTGCCGGAGCTGCTCGGGGCTCTCCGAGCCATCGTCCTGCGGCCCCTCCGTGGGGAGCAGCCGCACGGAGTCCTAAAAACAGGAGAGGTCTCAGCCGGGCTGCGCCGCCCCCGCCCGCCGCTCCCGGTGGCTCAGCTCTTCCTCACCCCCTCCGAATCCATGCCCGCGGCGCTGGCGGCAGCACGGACCGGAGCCCCAGGGCCGTGGAGAGCCTGCCCTGCCCCTCCCGCCAGCACCGCTCTCCCGGCTGCGTCCGTGCTACCTGGAGCTCCGCGACCGCTCTCGCCTTTCGCTTTCGTTTTTGCGGCCTCGCCCCGCCCCGACCCCTCCGAGCGCAGCCCCGGGGCGGTGGAAGGCCCAGCCCCGCCCGGTACCTCACCAGACCCATCTTCCCTCCATCCCCGACGGCCCTACTCGCCTTCCCTAAGCACCCACCTACCTCACCAGGAACGGACCAGCTAATACAGAAATAAACTTTTCCTGCCCCACTCGGATTTACAACCCGACCCTCCCCGGGTGGCCAGAGCCAGCACTGCCCCGTTTGGGACGCTAAAATCCAACACCTACAGGTCAGTCACCACACAAAGCACCGTGCAGTCAGCCGACACCAGAAATCATCCACTTGCCTTCCCTCTCTCACCCTTGTTCTCACAGGGATCACCCCAGCTTTGGGAATAAGAGATATATTCCCTATGGCAGGAACATCAAGCACCCCGCAGCTGCAGAAGAGAAGCACAGCCCTGGCCACACCTGGAGCAGTTCCAGAGGTGACACCGGCACCCCAGGCTTGGGCTCCACAAACGTACTGATGCTCAACTGGACTGCAATGCCTTTCCCAGCTCTTAGAGACACAGACCATACCACACCACAAAGGCCACTGCTTGTTTGTTAAATAATGAAAAATACATGGTTTTTAATAAACATTTATTGATGCAACCTTGTTACACCCTTAGAATCGCAGCTTCTGGAAGAACCACTTATTCTTGCCGGTTTTGTACCTGGAAGAGAACGCACAAGTAAGAGAAGGATGTGTACCAGCAGGTAACAGCACCAAAACCATATCTGAGCTGTCCCAGAGAGACAGAATGTAGCATCCATCTCACCCAGAGGCAATTCACCTGGTCTCTCTGTCCTGGACTACAACTAAACCCACTTTAAAGATTGACATTCCAAGGGAAACAAGTGCCAGGTCCCAGATTTATCATGAAAAACACCTGCACTGTGGCACCTTCCACCCCAACAGGCACAAGCACAGGACATGGCCATCCTGCTGGACAGCTGGTGTGGCTGGGGGAGATCCTCGTGGAGAACAGCTCAGGGGCTGCCTGAGACACTGTGAATCCCACTGAGGTCACACAGCTCCTTCCTCTGAAGGAGCTTCTGAACATAAAATTGCAAATATCAGAAACCCAAGCAGTCCCAGAGTGTCAGCACTGCCCTGGCCCACCCAGCCCAGTGATAGAGAGGATGAACTGGCAGCACTTTGTCAAATCATCTCTGGCACCTGAAGGCCCTGCATGATGCTGCACATGCACAGGGGGAAAAAAACACTCACTCAACAAACATTTATGCAAAGAAGCTGGGGCAGAAATACCAGCCTGGAGACTCAAAGGCTATAGCACAGCCACACCAAGTCCTCACCCTGGGGACGAGCAGCACAACCACGACACAGCTTCCAACTCACCTTTCCTCAAATTTCACCTTGGCTTCACGTCTTGCTTTGCGTTTCAGAGCAGGATCCCTGAACACATCCTTATTGACCACTGTTTTGTCCAGGGGAATATCCACAGAATACCTGGGAGAGGGCAGAACAGTTCAAAAGGGGCATGGCACCTGGCACAGGACTGAAAACCAAGTGGTGCCAGGATCAGTCTAACACTCATTCCAACACCTGGTCAAGGAATTACAGCTCCTCAAGTCTCTTCAGCTCACCAGGAATCACCAAACCACTAAAGCAGTCTCAGTTCAGCCTGTACAGGAAACAACCACATGCTTTCTGAGGGACATGCAGCTCTGCTCGATGTGCTGCCTGGGAGCCACTCTGGGTGCTCTGAGCCACAGTAAAAAATGGCTCTGTCAGTTCCAGACCCTCACAGCTGTCTCGACCTGCTCATCTGCTGACACCCCCTGAGCAAAGGGAAGATCAATGTGGATAAAATAAGAGCCAGCTGTCTCATTCCAAAGTTCATTCATATTTCCACTCAGCCTCAGACCCCCAACTCCCTGTTTTTGCAGAGCCTGAGCCTAACATTCCTAACTAAGTGGTCTAACTAAGCCACGGAATTAATAGCCTTGGTAACTCCCGGTGTTCAGCAGAGAACACAAGAACCACGAAAGCAGCCAAGACTCCTCCGGCCCTGCCGGCAGCAGCACTCCCGAGGCCACACTCACCGGGTAGGCATCAGGTGGTTGTAGTTGTAAACCTTCACGAAGGACTTGATCTTGGACCTTTTAGCGATCTTTTTCTTGCCCATGGCCGCAGTCACCTTACGCGGGTAGCGGTCGATGCCGGCCACCAAGGCGTGGCTGTACGGCCGATCCGAGGTGCCATCGTCGATATTCTGAAAGCAACAGGCCGTGGCGGCGATAGCACCGAGGAGCCGCGGCTGCACCGCTCCAAGGGCTCCCGCTCGCCCCGGCAGGACGGGCCAGACCTGCTCTCGGCGCGACCCCGCCGGCTCAGCCCCGCACTCACCTTCACGATGACGGCCTTGCGTCCCGAGTAGCGGCCGGCCAGCACCAGCACCACCTTCCCCGGCTTCATGAACTTCCCCATCTCTGCAGAGGCAGCAGCCGGCAATCAGACCGCGCCCGCCATCCGCGCCCCGGCTGCCACCCCCGCGGATGGCGGCGGATCCCGCGCCCGCCCGAACTCACCGAGGCTCCGCTGCGATGGCGCTCAGGCCGGAAGAGAAAAGGAACGCGGCGCCCCGGCCTGTCGCTCTGCGAATCCGTCACTTCCGCCGCGGCGCCGGAAGCTGCTGCCGGCACCGGCCGGCCGGCCGGGTGTCCGGTACCCTCCGCCCCCTCCCCGGGCACGGCCGTACCGAGTGTCCGCCACCCTCCGTTCCCTCCCCGGGCACTGGCGGTGCCGGGTGCCCGCCACCCTCCACCTCTCCGGGCACTGGCGGTGCCCAGTGTCCGCCTCAGCCGCTTCATCCCCGGGTACGGCGGGCGCCACGTCACAGCCCCGGTAACGGACAGAGCACACGGGACGGCGGCGGGCTCGGCCCACAGGTACTACAGCGGTTTTTAATATACCCCGCGGAACACTGGACTGCACTGACCCCCGTGCAAAAGCCTGGAACAAGGAGCTGGGTCCATTGGACGAAGCACCCGGGCAGCCCGAAGGACACAGACTGTGGAACCGCTGGAGGAGCCCCCGGGCGCCTCTGGATCAGCCCCCATCTTCTCCTACTCCACCCGGGGGAGTTCAAGTCCCATGGGACCGGGCAGCCCCCAGGGTGCCTCTACACCTGCCAGTTCCCTCCTCCATGAGGGATTGTGTGTATGCAAGGTGTAGAGCAGACTGAGAAATAACCACAAAGAAGTTCAGCTGCACGTCCCACAGGCCTTCCCCCACCCACAGATCCCATGGCCAGGCCTCTGCCCCCATACCCGAACAGTCACTGGCCACTGGGCAGGGCAGTTTGGCCTGAAAGCAGCAGGGAGTGGGCAGGGCAAGGTGCTGCCCAACCTGCGGCCTCCAGCTGCCCTGCAGGGGCAGCATCAGACAACACAAAGCCAACCTCATGACACCCTAAGATTTCCCTAAAAGCAAATACCAAAGAGACAAACGTGGTCTTACAAAAGCCAGGCTTCTTGAGCCCAACAGCTGCCTACTAGAGGAAAATGGATAAGCTACAATAAAAACACATCAAAAAGCATCTTTGATGTTTTTCAGCTGCCGAACAGCCAAGTCAACCGGGAGGTTGAACTTCAAGTTGCTCAGGCGGCTGAGGAGGGTGAGCGCACTCTCAAAGCCGGTGTTGGCCATGTAGCTCCAGGGCTGGTAGTGAGACTGAACCAAAGCTCCAGACTTGCAGATGAGGTTGAGCCACGAGACCAGGCGCTGCTCGTTCAGTGCCATGCACACCAGTGCCTTCAGCTCCGAGTCTGCGCTGCGCTTGAAGGGACTGTGCTCCGTCAGCACCGTGTGGATGGCTGTCAGCAGGCTCTGCTTGGGGGTAGCCACCACTGCTCCTGTCACAGGCAAGGCAAAGGACTGGGAGAGCTTGCGAGCTGGGGATTCCACAAAGGCTTGTCCGTTCTTAGCATTGTAATACTTGACAAAGAGTTCCCAGGGGTGCATGGTCCGTGGCGAGGGCGTGAACGCGGGAATCAAGCATGCGATGGGGGCCAGCACCAGGCTCATGCCTGGGGAAGAGGCGTAGAGCCCGTGAGCCATCAGGTCCCGCAGAGCCACTGTCAGCTCCCTGCGCACAGCCAGAGTCAGCTCGTCTCTGCCTCCCAGGGGAACGTCCTGCAGCTCAGAGGAGCAGATAACATGCTCTGCCTGCTGGTGTTTCAGGGCAAGCTGCCTCACCCGCTCCACTGACAGCTCCAGTTTCTCAATTAAGGGGGAGAAGTCCTGGTTGTCTCGGTCCTTCTGCCAGAGGGTGCGAGGGATCTGACCTGTGGCACAGCCAAACTGGCTGACAGCAAAGATCTGCAGCACAGCCAGCACACGGCGCATGAGCTGCAGTCCCGTTTCTTGCATCCTTCTGGCATCTTCTGGGTTCACTGACCGGGTTAGAAAAGATAAAACATGCTCTCATTAGGAAGTCAACAACTCTGTTTGTTCATACACACAAAGGGAGTGCAAGTGTCTGAAAATCCCTTCAGACTAGCATTCTGAGTAGCAGCAGATGCCTCATGCTACATTGTATTTCCAGCAGGTTCAAGGGATAAGTAGGAAGGTCTCAGACTCTAAAGAACACTCTATTCCCCCAGCTCCCTGTACCTGCTCACAGAGCTCAGAGCTTGAGGAGCATGAATTACCATGTGTTTTACAATAAGTATCATCAGTCTTTTCCTGACCCCCACTGAGGACTGAGCCCATCCTCCATGCCATATGCTCAGGCTCTGTGACTACTCTGATGATGCCATGTAAGCAGAGTAAAAGAACAGGACACAGGCCTGCAGCAGAGGGAGTGCAGAAGCACAGAAACCATCTGCCAGGGAAAAGCAGTGACTGGTTCATGCTCATCAAAGCTCCAGGGAGGAGCTGGAGCTTTGCCAACAGTGCTGAGCCCAGCAGTGCCCACCTCTGTTCCCAGAAGGCCGGGTGCTGGGTTTGTAGGAGCTTCCACAGTCACAGTGGCCATCTTCTGCCTTGCCAGGGCTTCCAACTTCATCTACAAAAAGGATTTCACATCATTATTTCACATTTGTGAATTTCAGCTGCATATCCCAAGTATTTAGGTCAACATTCCTCAGACCCCTCTAGACCTCTTTTGTCACTATCAATACTTTTCCTCACCATCAATTTAGAGATATTTGTACTTTCCTGTGACCCAGAAGCTGTTGCTGCATCTCCCAACATCTGTGACCTTCCTCCTCATGACAATGTCAGGGAATTCCAAAGCAATTCAGTCTGTTCATTCAAAAACTCATCACTGACCCTGTATGAAGTTGATGAACATTTCAAGGTCCCTTATCTGGGTCTTCAGTTGCTCCACCAGCTGCTCCTTCACCCTGGCTGGATTCACAATTTGTGCTATGGCAGCATCCACCCTCTGCCGCAGTTCCTCTGGAGAGAGTGCTGCAAAATCTTCGCTCAAATCCATGTCCAGCTTCTTTATCAACTCATTTATAATCATCTGCAAAACACAAGTGAGCAGTGCAATTTCACCATGTGGCACTGCTGCCCAGGAGCTTCAAATACTCCCTTTCCCAGAGGTTCCCTCAGAAACCAGGATACCTGTGCTGCACAGAAGTAATGGCAAAAGACACAGGACAAGTTCACACATGTAGACAAACTCCTGACACGCTATTAGAGCTGCTGGTGAGAAATACAGGCTGATGAGTGCCTACAGTCTATAAGACACTCACAAGAGCTAGGAAATAGAGCAGGAGGATTTGTGAGCCTTACCCGTTGTCTTTCCATAACCACAGACTGTGGTAGAGAATCATAGCTGCCCTCTTGGTAAGCAAAGGTCTCTAGGTCATCCAGCTGTGTCTTGAGCTGCAGGATCAGCTCTCTGTGCTTCTCCTTCTGGACCTCAATTTGCTCCTGCTTCTCTTGCTCACCCTGAAAAAAAATACTAGTAAATAAAATGAAGACTTATTGCCCTACTTAAGCCACAGAGAACAGAATTATGGCATGAGGAGTATCTCCTGCAGCTCATGTACTTCACTAGTGAGCACTGGAAACCAGCCTGAGAAAGAAATGTGTCTGAGCACCAAGCAGAGGTACCAACTACATCATCTTATCTGATAAGGGAGAGGAAGCACCTCTCCAGACCATTTGCACCCATGTCCTGTCCCACAAGGCCAGTATCCAGGAAAAAAGCAGCCAAAATAACATGTACATATGACAGATCCTCTGAGTCACCTGTGCTGTACCAGGGCGAGGAGCGGTGACACACCACTCAGGGCTCTAGGGCACATCCCCACGAGCTGGCTCTGACTCACCAGGGCCCTGTGCAGGTCTGGTGCTGAGCTCTGGGCAAACCCGAGCACCGCGGGCAGTGCAGCCGTCGAGCCCCTCCTGGCAGCGGGATCGCAGCCGCAGCTAATGGGCTCGGGCCGGGTCAGGCCCATACACCGCCCCCGGGCAGGCAGCGCGGGGCGGGGAGCCACAGGACGCCGGTACCCGGGGCGCCAGCGCTCTCTGTGCTCAGCAAAGGCCCCGTCAGCCCTGCCGCGGGCACTCACCGGAGCGCCGCCGAGACCGTGGGGAAGCGGCGCGGGGCAGCCGCGGAAGGCGAAGTCCTCGAGGTCGCGGAGCAGGCGCTGCTGCTCGGCGGGGCCGGCCCGGGCCACCTGCCGCAGCCGGAACTGCACCTGAGCGAAGTGCGAGGCGAGCGCCAGCAGCGCCCCGTGCAGCCGGCGCCGCTCGGCCCGCAGCCGCGGTACCGACTGCGGCGACTCTCCTCCCGTGGCCGCCGTCTCTTCGTCCTCGTCCTCTTCGTCCTCCTCCGCCGACACGGCGCCCACCGGCGCCCAGCGCTCGCCGGGGCCCAGCGAGCCGCCCTCTCCCTCCATAGCCACCGCTACCGGCACCGCGCCGCCGCCGCCATCTTGGCACCGCGGGGCGGGACCGGGCGGGCCNTGGCGAGGTGAGCAGGGCCAGACGGGACAGGCAGCGCCCGCAACCCATGCACGGCGCCCGGTGCCCGGCCGAGGCACCACCCGACAGGACCCTCCGACCTAGAGCAGCGAGGAGCGGCGCCGGGCCAGGCAGAGGGGAGCGGACACGGGCCGGCCGGGCCCCGCCGACTGCCTGGTCAGGGGCGTGTGGGACGGGAGAGGGGAGCGCCATGGGGCCAGTGCCCACCGCCCGGTCGGCACCCGCCCGGCTCCCACTGCCAGTCCCGGGGCTCGGCCCTGGCAGAGCCCATGTCTGGCGTCCGTTCCGAGCCCCTGCCCCCCGAGCCCCTCCGCGTTTCCCTGCTGAGCACCAGGAAATGCCCGCTGGTGATACCCGCTGCTGTGCTCTTCCGCAAGGCAACCTGCAAAAACACTGTGGTACGACCGCCCGCGGTACGTGTACCTGGAGTTCTGTGTCGAGGACAGCACGGACGTGAAGGTCGTCATCGAGGACCACCGGTTGGTGTTCAGGTGAGCTGCCACTGCCCTGCCGACCGACATGGCCCGGCTCTGGCGGTGGGCCAGAGGACTGGGAGTGGACTAAGCCCGCTTGTTACAATGTTTTGGCAGTTGCAAAAATGCAGACGGCGTGGAGTTCTACAACGAGATCGACCTGTATGCCAGAGTCAACTCCAAGGTGAAGTTTCCCCATAACAAACTGCTCTCTTGACAGCCTCTGTCAGGCTCGGAGCCAATCTGTGTAGTCTTGAGCAGCACTGCTTAACACGGAATGCTGCCCATCCTGAGAGCTTCAGTGGGGTGAGCTGGAGAGCCCCAAGCCCGGGGCTGGTACTCAGTGCTGCCTTGAGCCAGAAGAAACCTGTCTCTTGTGGTTCTGTGACCCCACAGCCTGTGCAGGGCTGAGCTTTAACCCTGTGCAGAGAGGAGCCCGGCAGACACTGAGGCACCCTGATCTCTTGGCAGGACTCACGGGAGAAGCGCTCTGACCGCTCCATTACGTGCTTTATGAGGAAGTGGAAGGAGAAAGTGGCTTGGCCGCGCATCACCAAGGAGAACATCAAGGTGTGTGTGGTGCCTGGTGCCTCAGCACGTGCGCTATCCCCACTCAGCACCTCCGTGATTCCTAGGAACCAACCTGCCCCCAGGACAGGCTCAGGGAGCCCCAAGACAGAGCTCCCAAAAAGCCCATCCTGATAATCACCATTAGTCCACAGACTTGTGCCCTCCAGGAAGGATGTGGCGCCCCTTTTCCTTGACATACTTTGGATCAGGACCAGTTCCTGCAGGCAAAGGGACACTCCTCAGTCTGACCAGGCCCCTCGCTGTGCAGGAGCTGCCTCTGGGCTGCAGGTCCCTGCGATGCTGCTGCCCTCTCTGAGGGGATGCTCTTTCTGCCCACAGCCAGCCTGGCTCTCTGTGGACTTCGACAACTGGCGAGACTGGGAAGGTGATGAGGAGGTGGAAAGGGCCATGGTGGAACAGTACGCAGAGGTGAGCTGGGCCACCAGCCTCAGGATCCTGAGGCACATTGTAGGGTTATGTGGGATGGGGGGACACCAGGCATTTGGGGATCCAGCTGTTTGTTTCCCATGCAGATGCTGGAGAAGGTGACAGACAAAGGCCCCCCACCAGCCATGGATGACCTGGATGTAAGTACCACCTGCCAGCTGTTGCCTGATGTGCTGCCAAGTACAACCGAGCCTCAGCCTTCTGCTGCCTCCGGGACACTGGCGGCACCTCCTGCTGCACCCCTCTGGCAGCCTATCCTGGAGCCAGCGTGGAAACACTCCCCGAGACAACTGGCTGGCTCCACCTGCTGTGACCGGGGCTGGCTCGGTCTCGGCCCAGTCCCTGGCACCTCGCTCCTCCCTCCCGCAGGACGACTGATGCCCAGGCAGCCGGTGCACCGGTGGCACGCACCGAAGAGCAGTGCGGGCAGGGCTCTCCGAGGAAGCGGAGCCGCCTCAGCTCGTGCATTTCCGCGGGCAGCGCTCCCGACTCCGGGCGGCGGACGCGGTCCGGTCTCCTGTAGCCGGTTACCCTCGCGGGGCAATAAACGTGAACTGCCGCAGCCGTGTGCCGTGCGCTCGGGCCGCCGCCGCACCGGGAGCCGCTCACCCCCGGCCCCGGCGGCGNGTCCCGGTCCCGGTCCCTCCGCGGGCGCCATTGCCGCTAGTCCCGGCTCGCTTGTGTCGAAAGGTCGTGATGGTGTTCTGGTGTCAGCGGGACAGCTGGGCCCGGCAGGTAGCGTCGGGCCGGGGCCGGGGCGCGGGGCAGGCCCGGGCGGGCCCTCACGGCGACACCGTCCCTGTCTCAGTTCACCACCAGGGTGGTGTCGTGCCGGGCGGCGGAGCTGCGGCCCGAGGGCGGCGGGGAGCCGGTGCGCGGGTTCCAGGTGGTGCTGGAGGACACCATCCTCTTTCCCGAGGGCGGCGGGCAGGTACGGGCCGAGCTGGGCTGGGCTGGGCGGGGGCCGGGCCGGGCCGGGCCGGGCCGGGCGGCGCTGACGTCCCGTGTCCACAGCCGGATGATCGCGGCCTCATCGGGGACGTGCCGGTGCTGCGCGTGACCCGGCGGGGCCCCGAGGCCGTGCATTTCGTGCCGGCCGCGCTGGAACCGGGCGCTGAAGTGCAGCTGTCGCTGGACTGGGAGCGCCGCTTCGACCACATGCAGCAGCATTCAGGTCCGTGCCGGTATCGGGGGCTGCCGATGGGGCGGGGGGACGGTCAGCGCCCAGCTTGTCCCCACTCTGGTCGGGGTAGGGAGAAACCCGACAGCTCTGTGTGCACAGTCTGTTCCCTGGAGTACTGAAGGCAGCAGGTGCCCCTCTGCGACCTCTCCTTAGCTTGTAAACAAACGCACCGAAATTTGGAAGGGAAATTCAACCTGGTTTGCAGCCCTCAGCGTGTGCTGCCGGGAGCCGAGGCTCACGGGGCCAGGGCTGTCTCCTTGCTGCTGCTGAGCACTGGCAGGAGCCCCTCAGCACCCAGCACTCACCTGTTGTGGAGAAGGTCAACAGGAAATACACAGCCTGACTGAAAATACCAATGACACTCAGAGCTAGTGCTTGCACGTCTCTTCCAGGACAGCATCTCCTCAGTGCTATTGCAGAACAGATGTTTGGATTCAAGACAACTTCATGGTGAGCAGGATAAAGATTCTGTTTGACCCCAGTGTTCTCTTATTTGGCACATGCCACCATGCTACCCTGCACACTGAAACACCAAAAGCAATTTGGACATTTCACTTGAGCTCAGATGTTATGGGAGAGGTGACTGACCTGGAGAGAAGCTGTACAAAGTGGTGGCTCTGTCTTGTCCTCCCTAAGTGTCTGGTTTCTATATGGTGCTTTGAATATAACCAGGAGAGGAGGGAAGTCTGTTTTGTTTCAGCCACCACATTCCCAGCAGTGGAATGCTGGTTCTGCACAGAGGGACCTCCCAGCTGGTCTCAGCTACAGCAGCAGCTGTTCTTCCTTGGTGCAGGGAGCTGGGCCGTCAGCGAAGTGTCATTGAGCTGGACACCCCCTTGGTGACAGCAGAGCAGGTCGAGGCCCTGGAGAAGAGCGTGAACGAGAAAATCCGGGACAGGGTCCCTGTAACAGTGAGGGAACTGGCTGCAGATGACCCTGAAATTGAAACAGTGAGTGGTGGGAGAGAACTGATGGGGTTTGTGGGACTGGAATAACTGAGCACAGATGTCACCTTCTTTGTCACTGTCCTCTGCCAGGTGAGGAGCCGAGGGCTGCCTGATGACCACGCAGGGCCAGTGCGCGTCGTCGACATCAAAGGCATCGACTCCAACCTGTGCTGTGGGACTCATGTCAGCAACCTGAGTGACCTCCAGGTGGGTGGCTGCAGCTGGGCTGCCTCTGGGAGCCATGCTCCACATGAGTACAGCCAGAGTCCATGGGATCCACAGGCTGCTTGAGACTGTGCAGATGCAGCAGCCCCAGGCTGAGAGAGCCCCAGGAGGGTCACATATAGGCTGGGCACCTCAGGTGCTTTTGTTTCCTCACTGCAGAACTCAGCCCTGTGTGCAGCAGTGACATTTTTGCACTGCCAGGAGTGTTGGCGATGTTCCCTCTACTTAAAGCTCTGAATTTTTGAGTGTTCATCATGAATGAGGAATCTTTTGTGCTGGGAAATGGTGATAAAATTATAGACCTGCCTTTAAGTATTTGTATTTTTTCAGTCATTGGTTGAAGTCTCTTTCCCAGCAGAGACATCCAGATGCCCTGTAGAGTGCATCCCATTGCTAGAAAATTGCATAAATTCCACTGTACTACTAGCCCTTTTTTTTTGTATGTTGACCTTGTGGCTGATTTTAATCAATTTATTTTCACTAGCAGAGAGTCAAAATTCACTACAAGGCATAATCTGGCAGGAACTGATCACCTATGTGAATTACCAAAATGCTGTTCTGACCAGGTTTAATTTTCTTTTTAAGGTTATCAAACTCCTTGGCGTGGAAAAAGGGAAAAAGAATAAAACCAACTTGGTTTTCTTGGCGGGAAACAGAGTGCTGAAGTCAATTGAACAAAGTCACAGTACTGAGAAGGCTCTAACCTCCCTGCTCAAGTAATACCCTTTCCACTTCTGTTATTTCATCTTCACTCTTCCTCCTGAGAGATACCACATAAGCCTCAGGGTACATGTTGTGGGGCTGTGTATGATGTTGCCTGTTTCGCTCCTTTAGGAAATCTTTCCTTTGTCCTTCAGAGCAGTGATCCAAAGTATCCCATTTCTTTCAGAAATGGACCAGGTGAGCATGTAGAGGCTGTGAAGAGACTGCAGAGCTCTGTGAAACTGCTCCAGAAGGTACACAAATGGCTGGGGAAAGTTGCCTGTCACTATTTGCAACACCTGTAGACCTTTAGTTGTGGTACCTGGAGTCAAATCATTGGCAGATTTTTGTGGATATTCTGGAAAGTGCTCAAACCTCTGGGAATACAACTGTGTTCACACTGACTGCCCCAGCTGCAGTCCAGTTCATTTGCTTTTCTTTCAGAATAACCTGAATCTGCTTAGAGACATTGCTGTTTTGATAGCCCGGGACTTCAAGAGCAAACCTGCTCCAAAGCAGCTGTTTGTATTGCACAGGTATGGGACAGCCCAGGGAAGAGGGGCCAACAGTATCTCACACATTTTATGACAATTGTATAGCTTGTTTTCTCAAGGAAGAATGTAAACAAAATAAATAGAACATTGAACTGCCTTAGCCTCTTGCAAAGTCATGTAGTTAAAGGAATCTGTTCATAATTCAGTCACTGAATTCTTCTGGTTTTGTAGCTGAGAAATTACTGTGTTCATCTAACTCCCTCTGCACCTGGTATTTTCAAATAAAACCAGGGAGCTCTATTTCTTAAAGATAACACATAATTCCTAACATGTCCACATGAGTGCCTAGCAAGGATTTACATATATAGATAAATAAGAGCAAAAGGCCAAAATCCCTGATCAGGCACTTGGCTTTTGATTGAGATTTGTGCTCTAGAGGGGGGGTTTTGCTTCTATCTGACATGGTTTTTTATCCATCCATACAGGAAAGAGGGTGATTCTGAATTTATGAACATCATTGCTAATGAGATTGGGACAGAGGTGAGTCACTGAGGAAGACTAAACTGACACCACAGTTTTTTCACCCCAGCTGTACACAGACATGGCTGGCCAGGCTGCTGTTCCTGTCGCCATCATCATCTGCAGATCTGGTTCCTTTGACAGGTACCTGAGGTTACCTGCTCCCAGCAGCCTCAGTCTGTAGGGCAGTCCTCAACAGTGAGAATTCAGAGCACTGGGAAAGAGCCTTAGCCCCCAAGAGCTATACAGAGCCTTGTTGGCTGAAACAGGTGAGGACAGGATCAGGTAGGAGTAGAATAGAAAGAACAGAAGGGTTCAGTCACAACCACCTAGTTCAACTGCCAGCTGTACCCTTTTAACTTGGGATACCCCAGTACTGGTCTGTCCCAACAGCACATGACTGAGCACAAAAGGTTCAGATGCCATTTCCCTTCCACTTTTCTCAAGCAGTCTCAGTCTCAGTAATGCACATTGACTTCCAAATTTTCAGTTTGCTGTTTGTGTCCTGTGGCCAGTGTCTGTCCTCTTCTTGGATTAGAAGTGTGCTGATACATCTGGAACAAGGCCTATCTCTGTCCACAGGAAACCCTGCTGTTCCTGACTGTGGGAGATGAAAAAGAAGCAGGACTTTTCCTTCTGGCTGGACCTGTTGAAGCAGTTGAAAATTTAGGTCCCAGGTAATGAGTTTTGTGATTTTTTTTTTTTGCCTTGAGTAAGAATTTTGATGTTGAAGACTGAGCAGCTGCACAGTGCGATCCAGGCACGGATCTGTGTGTGCTGTCTGGAGCAGGTTGGGCTCCAGCCTGTGGTGTTCTTGCTGCAGGGTGGCAGAACTGCTGGGTGGGAAAGGAGCTGGGAAGCGTGGCCGCTTCCAGGGCAAGGCAGCCAAGATGAGCCGGCGAGGAGAAGTGCAAGCTCTGCTCCAGGAATTCATTAGCCATCAAAACCCTGGAGCATAAGAAACAATTCTCAAAGTAAATTTGTCTTCCCTAGGCTTCGCTAGCTTCTCTACCAGAGAATAAAGACCTGAACCCAGCAGCTGGTGTGCACATGCTCTGTGTGGGCTGGTTTGGTGCTCACGGAAATGGGGAGGGGATCTGCCATCAACACTTTGCTGCAAGGGCTCATTTCTCAAGAGAAATGGTACAGGGATTGAAGTAGTCCTTAGTTAACCATTTTGTAGGGTTCCTAAGCCCAAAAGGGGCCTCAGGTTGGCAGTACTTGGGGGCATTTAGTTTTGTGCCAGTTGCTGAGGAGGAGTTGCTTGGCACAAATGCTCAAGCAAGAGGCAGCTGGTCCTTCCAGACACCTTAGGCTGGGCAAGGGCAGGGATCAGCTGAAAGGGAGAGCAGGTGCCCCACAGGCAGGAGATCATTCCCCACCACATACCAAGTCTTTTCTCTTGATTGAGTGCAGTTGTTACTGGTCATTTTTTGACCATTGGGTAGTTTCTTGGGCTGATGCAGCTGTAAACTCCCTCGGGCTCAGGCAGGGCTGTCCCCAGTGTTCCCTCAGCTCACTTTTCCTGCCCAGTCAGGCCCTGGAGCTACTGCAGTCTCCTCTGGAGGAACTAAAGGGCGCTGTGGAGCCACAATGGGGCACAACGGGTAATTTGAGAATTTACCCTTGCTAGGAATGACATGACAGGTTTACTCCAGATGTTGGTAATACACAGAGAAACAGAATAAAAGAAACCTCCATCCTAAGGAGGTTTATCTGTTATGAACAAGGGGATGGGAGCAGCCCCAGCAGATAGGGTTCCCACCTATGTTTGCTGTGACTATTGCATGGCCACAGCCTTTGCTGAGCTGTAGGGATGGCATCAAAACACAGGGACCACCACTTGTGGCCTAGAAAGGGGTGTGGGGTCAGAGCTGCAGGGGCTGGTGCTTTGTGAGTGATCCTACACATGCACACACCCTGTCTGTTTTGTACTGTCTCAGGCTGAGTGGAGATGTTTATGAGAAAGTAGCTGGGCTGTGCCACCTGCACAGCTTGGAGGCAGCAGATGGAGCCCACAGGACTTCCTGCTGCAGAGGGAGCTGGGGTACTGAGGTGGGACGGGCATGACCCCAACCCCACACTGCAGAAAAGTGCCAGTTCTGTCCCCAACACCCTGGGGTCTCAGCACAGCCCCAGCTGAGCCAGTTGGTCCCAAAGCTGAGCTTGTTTCTGTAAGCTGCAAGGTGACACAAGTCTGTCCCTGTTCCTGGCACAAAATGCACCCAGAAACCTTGGATAAACATCACAAAAAGCAGCTCATTGGCCCCACTGTGCTGTCAGTGTTCAACTGCACCTCAGGGCAAAATGTAAAGACCCAGAGCACTAGGAAGTGCCCTTCCCAGTGGCTTGGATGTGTCTTGCAGACGTTGAGGGTCATCAGCACCCAGAAGTAATGTCCTTCCTTTACCATCTGCAGGCCATGCCCCAGCCCTGCATCCAGGAGCTGTTCCCCCATCCCAATGGTGCTGGCTCTCAGGACACTCAAAAGTCACCAGCTAAACAACCTTCAGGTTTAATAAAATACCTCCTGTGCACAGCCCCACCCCATGCCATGTGTGCACAGGTACAATGTGTTATGCATGTACAAACACGAGCGTGTGTGCACCCCACACTGCACACAGGTGAACGTCCCAGGGCTGGGGGGTCTCTCACACTGGCACTTTACCTCCATGTCACAGTGTCTGCTCATTCCTGTCACAGAGCTGCCTCTTCAGCAGACCCCAGATGGGCTGAGGTGAGAGCCCTGCTCCCAGCAGTGCTGTCCCCAGCCCTGCAGCGCGGAGGTGGCCTGACCCCACGAGCTTCAAGGGAGTGCAGCTGCTGCTGCTGGGGTCTGGGCAGGTGACCCCCACCTGTGGGTGCAGGAGGGGCAGCAGGAGAGTCCTGGACACGCAGGGCTCTCTGTGCCACCAGCCAGCATGAGTGACACTGGGTCCCTGGTGCGGGAGCCACCCGCTAGCACTGCCAGCCCAGCCTCTGTGGTCTGCTCCCCGTGCAAAATCGGAGCCTTCAGCGGGAAGCAACAGCAGCTGAGGTGCACCCAGGGCCTGACAGCTGTCCCTGAGCCCAGGGCTGGAGTGCCTGCCTGCCTTAGGCAGCCTTTTTGTCCTGTGTGGCCAGGAGCTGGGAGAGGCAGTAGGGGATGAGGCCGACAGTAGCCAGCGGCACGGCCGCGCTCTTGCAGAAGGAGAGGGCGTAGAAGAGCAGCTGCATGTGGGAGGGTGGCTTGAAGGCATCGAAGATGTGGAGGATGAGGAGGGAGGCAGCGATGCAGCCCAGGCGGAAGGGCAGCTGCTGGCCCTGCTTTAACCGGGAGCTCTCTTGGTGCATGTGAGAGTTGAGGGCCAGCCCCAGCCCGAAGAGGATGCCCAGGTTACGGAGGAGGCTGGCAAAGGGAGTGGTGTCAATGTGGACCCACTCAGGGTGGCTGCACCATTTCTGTGCCTTCTCCAGCGTCCAGAGCAGGTCCACGCCGAATGTCCAGAGCAGCAGGTAGAAACCCAGAGTGAAGCTGAAGAGAAAGAAGGTGATGCCCAGGTAACGAAGGAAGCTGGCATGGTAGATGCAGTGGACATGCTGGAAGGTCTTGGCCACAGCCATCCCTGCCAGTAACAAAGTGGGAGCACTGGTCAGTGCTGCAGGTGCTGCAGTCCAGCACAGTGGTGCTGCAGGGAAAGAGAGGGAGGTCTGATACACTCACCTGAGAAAACCCCTGCAATCACCTGGTGGGGGAAGTGAGCAGCAATGAAGACCCGGGACATGCAGACGCAGACCTGAACTGCCCAGAACCCAATCCAAAGTGCTGTCCACAGCATCCTGGGAGGGACAGGTGGCCATGTTGGTGCCAGGGCCTGCTTGCACTGCCCGTGGCACTGCCATCACATTCTCCAAACAATGCCTGGCTGCCTGCTGAGCCTGTCCCCATGCAGACCCTACCCAGGGTGCCACAGCCTTGTGCCTTGATGGCCTTGGCTGTGCTGTCAGTTCTGGAACTGTCTCTGCCTAGCCGAGGTGATTTTGGCACACAACTTACCAGTATTTGAGTGTCCTTGACTGCTTCTCTCCCCCAGCAGCAGAGAGGAGGGCTGTCACCATGACATAGTACACGCCTGCTGCACCCATGGCATGGCCAGATGGGCTCCCTGGGCAAGAACAGAGACCCAGGTCAGACTTGGCGTGGGCCAGAGCTGAGCACAGGCAGGAGTTTTTGCAGAACCACCACAGCTTCATCAAGGGTCAAGGTCTGCTCTGTGCAGGGGCTGCCCTTCCTCCTTCCCCTGCAGGCACAGTTGACATCCCCAGGAGCACAGCAGTAAGGGCCCTCTCTCCAAGGCTGTCATGGGGCATGTGCTGCCTGCAGGCTGCCAGCCACAGCTCTGGCCAGGCCAGCAGCCCCCTCCTTGCATGTGCAGGTCACCACAGGCAAGCACCCCCTGCCCCTGGCTACAAGCCCCTGCCATGGCTTGGGGAACCCTACCAGGGCCAGTCTCGCAGGTGAGTGGGAACTGCTGGATCTCAGGTGCAGAGTTGTTGCCATAATAGTCTGTGTCAAGGACCCACCAGTATGGTCTCTCCCCAAAGAGGATCCTGAAAAGAGAAGAGAAGGGATCTGAGGAGGTCCTGGGCACAGCTGCAGCTTTAGAGCTGTCCTGGGAGATGGAAGAAGCAAAGGACCCACAGGTGGTCCAGGGCATTCTGACAGACACAGCACCCAGTTGATTGCTTGGTTCTGGCAGCTGACACTGCCTGTCCATGTCCCCATCCCCAGCCCTGAGAGGGAAGAGCAAGAAGTTCCTGGAAGCAAGTCAATATGACCACCTGTGGTGAGGGGCTCTGTGAAGATCTCCCCACTCAGCTCCACAGGCCTGACTGATGGGAGGTTCTGTTTGCAGGAGGCTCCATCCCTCTGCTTGGCTCTGGAAAAGGGGGAGCTGTTGCTGTACGGCTTGGGAAGGAGTGACCATTGTCACTGCCCTGCTGGGGCTGAACTCTGGTCTTTGTTCTGCTCCAGCACCAGGGCTGAGAGCACCCATCTGACTCACATTAGCCCAGGTGTGCCAACACACGGTGGGAGCATTGGCTGGGGGCCACTTACCACTTGAAGACGAGGTTGAGCCAATCTCCAATTACAGCCACCCAGATGAGCCTGATGCCCACTGCTTCACTGAAGTGGAACCAGATGGGGAAGAGGACATAAAAAGCATTCCTGAGATCAGCAGCATAAGAGATGAAGAGGAACCAGTCCTGGGAGCCCTGGAAGTGCTGCTGCAGCCAGTGCGTGGTGCGGATGCCCGCGTCGTGCAGGAGGTTCATGTTGGCCTCCATCCTCCTCTGCTGCCTCTGCCCTCGGTGTGACTCTGCCTGTCCTGCACTCCACTGTGCCACTGGGGTTTTATACTCTGCAGGGTCTTGTTTGCAGTGGGCAGGTCACTGTCCCAGCACTGATCTTTGGACCCAAACCCACTCTTTCCAAAGGTACATCGCCGGGGGGTTGTAACAAACATGTTTGGAACAGCTTACGTAAAAGGGGAAAACAGGTTTCGAGGGCACGTGGAGTGCAGGGTGCTCCAGCCCCAGCTCCAGCACCATCCCCTGCCCTGCACCATCCCCTTGCTCAGGGGGATCCTGCAGGCTTGGCTCCTCCTGCTATCCAACAATCCAGCTGCTCTGACTGAACCACAGCCCTTGCTCCATTATCTGCACTCTGTGTGTGACAGTCCTGCAGAGCTGCCATGTCCAGGGCTGATAATTGCTCTGGTCTCTGCCATCCTCCCATGAACCACCACCACAGCATGGCAAGGATGCCCAGGAGCATGGAGTGGGTGCATGGAGCAGAGGGCAGGCTGTCCACCCCCGTCCTCATTTGCCAGGCTAATTTAACCAGGACTTTGCATAATGGGAAACTTTCAAAGCCATTCCTGGAGGTCCCTGCAGTCCCAAACAGCCAGGCCTGGGATGCTCCTGGCTTCCAGCCAGGTTCTTCTGATCTCTAGTGGGGGGCTAAAGGACCTTTGCAAATAGGGGTGGTACTTCTTCTCTCAGCACTGCTCCACCGGGTGAACCCCTCCTGCCCCATCAGACCCCAGCTGCAGGTACAGAGCCAAACACAAAACTCATCCTGCGGTGCCCATGGCTGTCCCCTCCACCCCAGCTGTGCTCTGCTGTCCCTGCTAGCACTGCTGGCACTGCAGCTTTATCCTCCACAGCTGCCAGTGCATGGACACACAGCCCTGCAGCAGCAGCACAGGGTGCCCAGCCAGCACCCACCACAGCTGAAGAGGCAGCAAGCCTTTAATGATCAACAGCCAGTGAAACGCATCACTTATCTCCCCCCTGAGAAAATTCATGTCAAGATCCTTGAACCCCTGCCCTGTGTTGTTTGCCTCTGTGAGAGCTGTGTCCAGTACTGAGTCCTGCTGACAAACAGCAGGAGTTACAGGTCTCATGCTGCCCCTCTGCCCATGCAGAGCTTGGGGAGCCATGGGGTCTGACAGGCAAAACACCCTCAAACCTTTCTCCCTGGGATAGGGGCATGGGTGGCCAGTGAGAAAAGCAGGCAAAGGCCACAGACTCAGCCCTGCTGCAGGCATGTCCTATCCAGCCTGGCCCTACTGCACCCAGGGCAGGTGGTCTCAGACCCCGGACTGAGCTCCTGACCTGCAAAACATCCCAACAAAACAGAAATTTGCACAGAAATGGAATTACTCTTGCAAAACAAATTCCCCAATAGCTCATTCAAGGGTCCTCAACTGAGAGTGGCTTTGGCCAGTGTGAAGGAATGCAACAAACTTGGCTTCCGTTCCAAAAATATTTTGAAAGCATCAGCAAGAAATCATTCACAGGAGAATTCACAGCGGAAAACAGGGCAAAAGGCATTGGGGGATGGAAGAAGTCTCTGCAGGAAAACTGAGGCCAGAGTGGGGAGAAGACAGGAAGCAGGATGGAAGCAGTCACCTCCCAGCACAGAGTGGCTCAGCCCAGTACCCTGCTATGCAGTGCCAGGCGCACATGCCACTGGTCAGGACTGTGCCAGAGGTGCCAGGGTGACACAGTCCCAGCACCGCTCCCTGGTCCGCCCTGCGGTTAAATTCCTGGCCCCAAAGTCAATGTGTGGGTCTGGGGCAGGGCAGGGAAGGAGCAGGAGCTGCCTGGGCACTGCAGGGCTCTGCATCCTGGCTGCTCTGACAGGGTCCAGCTCATGCCCTGCACTGTACAGCCCTGCCAGCAGCACTGCTGGGGATGTGCACTGTGAACTGGCTGGCTGGCTGGCTTTCCCAGGGAAGGACTGGGGCCAGGCTGGGGGACCCCAATTTCTGCCCTGGGTCTGTGCACACCAGGCCCAGGATCAGCCCAGGAGCTGTGTGAAAGCAGCGCAGCAGCTGGCTCTGGGACACGCCGTGCCCATGGCTCCTGAGGATCTGGACGCAGCTCTGGCCAGTGCAGCACCAGTGGGTGCTGGCACGAGCCACATGCAGTGCCAGTGTTCAGTCCAGAAGGTTCCCAGGCAGCTGCAAGGTGCAGGCTGTGCTGTGTGGTCACTGCGTCAGCGCCCGAGCAGAGTCCAGGCAGCACCGCACATGTGGGCATGGGCAGGGAGCTGGCTGGACACGACCTTCCTCTTGCAGTGCTCCTGGCAGGAGCCTCTGGGTACAGCCCCTGCTGTCACCCCAGGGCACCCAGGGACTGCTGCAGCCTCACACTGAGCCATGGCCTGAGCTGTCCTCCCACCAGCTCTCCCATGTGTGCAGCCAGCTGAGCTGGCTCCTAGGGTCACATGCCACAGCCAGTAGGGCTGCTCAAGCCCCTCACAGATGTTCTGGACAGACCCATCCACTACAGCAGGGGGTCAGAGGGGATGGATAGCCACCATGCCCCCAGGGACACTTCAGTGAGTGCTTAGCATCTGCAGCCATGTGCCAGGATTGGCACTGGCCTCACCAAGCTTCTTGGTGTCCCCATCCCAGCCTGGCACGGTGGGGATGGGCTCTGGGCTGTGGGATCCTGCAGCTGCTCATGCAGCTAGGGGTGTGAATTCAGGGTCCCCACATGGGGCAGCTGAGCATGCTGGGCAGCAGCCAAGCCCAGAACTGATTAACGCAGCTCAGAACAACTGTTAAACATTAACTCCCTTGGTTGCTCCATATTCCCTGGCAGGAGCCTCCTGCCAGCACTGGGGCCCAGGACATGCTCACACAGCAATGCTGGGCACAGGGGTGGCCCCACATCCCTTGGACCCTCACAGAGCTGAGCCAGGGCCATCCCTAATAGGGCATCAACTCCTGCAGCCGCGCTGGGGTCTGGCCGCAGCCTCAGGAGACAGAGCAGCACTCATGAGCGACACGCGTTTGTTCGGGAAAAGCACTCGAGTGCCTGTTTATTGGGAAGGGCAGGCACAGGACAGCCCAGCCCGGGAAGTGCCCATCCAGAGGCCCAGCCATGGGCTCCTCCAGCCTTCCAGAGCCCAGTCTCCATCTCCATCTGCAGAGCTGGCACTGCAGCTGCAGCCAGAGCTTGGCGATGCCTGGGCCCCGTGGCCTGGATGCTGCAATGGTTGCGTGGCTGGGGAGGATGTTTTGGGCATCCCGTGGCAGGTCCACACCACACCACTCACTCCTGACACTGTGGGCAAAACCTCAGGTGGAGCACAGCTCCTAGGGCAGCTGCAGCTTTGTGCTATGGGCTGCCTTGGCCAGCACTGTCACCTTGTGTGCACTGATGATGGGAAGGAGGTGGAAGCCCCATCCCAGAGCAGGGGAGCAGCTGTGGGTACCCCACATAACACAGGGTGACATCCAGGACGAAATAATAAAATTACTGCCAGGGGTTGTTTCAGAGAGCTTTGGGTCCTCCTTTGGCAGTGATGCAGTGCTGAAACAAGAACTGTAGAGTTCTCCCAAAACCTGACCCTGAGCACGTAGCACCCTGGGCAGGGGGAGGGCAGGTTTTGGGACAGAGACCCTCTGAGTACCCACCCAAGAGCCAGCAGCAGCCCCTGGCCCATCAGAGCCCACCTAGAGGCGGTGCCAGACTGAGGTTGAGGAATCCCCCAAAGTGGAAGGGGGGCAGGTGGGGGGCACAGGCTGAGGCAGAGGACAGGCAGGCAAGGGGGTTGGCCCCACAAGCCCTGACATCCTGTTCTGTGCTGAAGTAGACACTGTCAGATGAATCCACCGAGGGGTCCTCGTTGAAGTAGTTATAGGGCCTCAGGAAAAAGCCAACACCATTCCCCACAGTCACTGTGTTGGGGATGTCTTCAGCATGAGGGACATGCAGGAACCCCACAGTGATCCAGGCAACCAAATCCTGGGAGAGGAGGAACGAGGCATCTGTCAGGCTGAGCAGGATTCTGCCAGCCTGGCAGCTGCTCAGTCTGCCTCTGGGACAGGTGAAGCTTCTGCCCAAGATGACCCCACAAGGTTCAGCTTCTCTCCATCCCAGGGACCCCAGCTTACCTCATTGGTGATGGTCTCATTGTTGATGAAGTCAGCAAAGGCCACAGTGGGCGTCCAGGGGTCATTCTGGTTGTAGATGCTGGTGCTGGTGGGCTCCTCCTCCTTCCGCCGGGTGACGGCCAGCTGGTACCTGCCAGCACAGGGATCAGAGGGGGTCAGACCTGCTCCTGCCCAGCACAGGGATCAGAGGGGGTCAGACCTGCTCCTGCCCAGCACAGGGATCAGAGGGGTCTGTCCTTGCCCCTGCCCAGCACAGGGATCAGAGGGGTCTGTCCCTGCTCCTGCCCAGCACAGGGATCAGAGGGGTCTGTCCCTGCTCCTGCCCAGCACAGGGATCAGAGGGGTCTGTCCCTGCCCCTGCCCAGCACAGGGATCAGAGGGGTCTGTCCCTGCCCAGCACAGGGATCAGAGGGGTCTGTCCTTGCTCCTGCCCAGCACAGGGATCAGAGGGGTCTGTCCCTGCCCAGCACAGGGATCAGAGGGGTCTGTCCTTGCCCTTGCCCAGCACAGGGCAGCCATGGCACTGCCAGCTGGGATGCACTGGCAAACTGGGGCTTGATGCATCCCTGGTCTGCCATGGGGTGGGGAGGGCAGTAATAGGTAGCAGCCCCAGCATATTTGAGCTTTGCAGGGTATTCCTTGCTGCCTGTGGCTTTTCCAGCGTGGCTGGGACACATGAATGGATCCAGGTGCAAATGCTGCCACTCAATGTCCAATGCACTCCCTTAAACAGCTGCTTCTCCTCCACACAGACTTCCCCAGCACGAGCTCCATCAGTTCACCCTGGCAGTGAGACTGCTCTGTGCTTAGCCCAAGCATTTTCCAAAAGGCGTTCTGTCCTCATGGGAAGATAATCACAACCTGGTGATGCCAGTGCTTCCCTCAGGAATTTATTCTGCAGCCTACTTCCTCTCAAAGGGAACAACATATGGGGTTGCTCTAAATTATTCTGGCGTGGGGTCAGATTCCTGCCTCTGAACTAGCATAAGCAGAAGCTATTGAGCAACATCTCAAGGAAATTTCAGAGCCAAAAGTTTTGCTGTTTAACCCTTCCCTGCAGCCTGGTGCAGGCCTGGAGGTGACAGCCTCCCTCCACCAGGAGCAGAAGCAGCTGAAGCCTCACACTCCACAGCCCTGGCACCTACCTGCCCCAGCTGATGGAGCGTTCCATGGAGCTGCTGGTGGGCAGGTGCTTCCCGGGGAAGCTGATGACCTGGATCCGGTAGCTGCGTGGGTGCTCCCACTTGTTGGGATTGGGGCTGACAAAGGAGAGGTAGCGGGGCATGGGGACATTGAGTGGGAATGCTGCTTCATCCTCCTTCTCCAGTCTTTCCCTGCGGAGGTATGGCCGCTCTATGGTGTTCTGTGCGCTCCAGGGATCTTTGACAATCTCGTACTCCATATCCTGGGTCTCCAGGGAGTTCAGCTGCCCTGTGAAGCAGAAGAGAAAACCCTCTCAAGCTTTACACCCCAGTCAGAGCCTTAGGCCACAGCAATCCACAGCCATGCACAAAGCTGGCCAGACCTACCATCAACATCCAGGTCCACCTTGTAGTGGATGTGGTGGAGGTGCATCGTCCCCAGCGTGTGGGGCCCAACCCTGTTGCCATAGTCAGTGCCTTGGCCATGGAAGAAGGAGGAGCTGATGTAGCCAGTGGCATGCACCCGGACCTCCACAGCCCCGCTGCCATGGAACATGAAGTCCCAGATGTAGTCGTAGTTAATGAGCGTGGAGATGGTACGGATGACCAGCGTGTTTTTCCGCAGCCCGCCATAGTACAGGGACTGTGAGTCGGAGAAGTGGCGCCTCAGAGGCATGGCAGAGTCATGCTCAAAAATGCAGAGTGAGTTTTGGTTGGTTTTGGGAGTATCTGTCTCTGCCAGGTAGTGCCGGTCCACGTAGGTCGCAGTGTAGGGGCAGTCCAGACCCTGGACCAGCTCGTAGGCAAACCTGCCGATGCCAAAACTGCCATCGAGGTAGCGGGTGGACATGCCCCCAGGGCAGTTGGAGCTGTACAGGGCTAAGGCTTCCTGGAGACTCAGCTCATAGATAATCCTCTCCCCACGGTACCTGATGTCAAAGAGGCGCGGGCCGGTGTTTGGGTTCATGCCGAAGGCAATGCTCCAGCCCTGGAAGGTGACGCGGTTGTCCCTGACGCTGTAGCGGGGACCCTGTGGCTCAAACTGCAGTGGGCCCGGGGGCCCAGGCGGGCGCCGGGGCTTCATTGAGCCCAGCACTGCATCAGCCTGGGGCTGCTTGAGTTTGATGACCTCCAGAGCACCAGCCACAAACTCCTGCTCCAGATCCCCTGTGCTGGCAAAGTACCGGCCATTGTAGAAGACCTGGCGCAGCTGCCACCGGGAGATGTGGAGGTCCCCGTGGTCCACCAGCACCTCCAGCCCCACTGGAGACAGGTAGTAGCCAGTCCCAGCCACATTGTGGAAAAGGACAAACCAGGTCACACGGTCACCGGACTTGAAGCCCCGTGGGGCCGTGGTGAGGATGACCAGGTCGGTCCCGTCAGACTCACAGCATGCAGTGAGGAAGCGCGGCGCCTTTTTCAGCTCCCTCTGAATGAGGGCGTTGATATCCATGTACTCCTTGCCGGTGACGGGTCTGCGGTGGTACGGCACCTTCCCCCCGTACTTGTGCACCGTCACGTCTCGGTGGTACGCTGGCGTCGGCAGCGGCCCCACCACGTACTCGGTGATGTTGGGCTCTGCCTGCTTCCCAAAGTACAGCACAGCCAGCGCCTCTCGGGGGGGACGAGCCCCGCCGCCGTCCAGGAACCGCAGCACCTCTGCCTTGCCGGGGACCTGCAGATCCACGGAGGCGATGCAGTTGTCCGAGGGGTTGGCACGGGAGGCGTCAAGCAGCGGCACCCCGAGGTGTCCCTGCAGGTACCGCACCACTTGTGACATCTCCTCAGCTGTCAGGTCAGCAAAGACCAGGCTCTGGCCATCCTCGATGTCCTCCTGCTCCGGGGGCAGTTGCTGGCAGGTCCTGGGGCTCCTTTCTCTGGTCAGCAACACGCAGACCAAAGCGAATATCGTGGCTAACGCCAGACCGAGGAGGATGAGCACGGTTTTCAGGCTCATGCCTGCTGGGGCACTGAGTGCTCCTGCAGTCTGGCAGGGTACGTTTCCAGCTGCAGAACCCCCCCAGCGACTCACTAGAACAAGGGGCTGGGTTGGCTCGAGCTTATTTTCCTCCCCCGTTTCCTCAGCAGGGAACAGCCCAGAGGAACTCGCAGGGAGGGCGCAAGGGGATGTTCTCACACATTGCCGGGATTTGCTGGGAACCATAAAAGGCAACTTTGCTCTGCTTCCCTAGAGGGTCGTAATTTTAAGTAAACTTAATATTTGTACATCTGTCCTTCCCCTCTGCTTCCAGATCCTACACTGCAGAGCTTGGAGAGGATGGATGCAGTCATTTAGGGGCAATAAGCACATCTTCCTTCTCCTCCTTCACTTAACCCCGCAGATGCTGGGCAGGCAGCAGTGGTTGTAGAGATAAACCTTCCCTGTGCAGAGCAGTGCTAAACACAGCACACTGCCCATCCTGACACAGCCCTGTCACCACCCAGCAGCACTGCCTGCTGCTGCCAACACCCTGATGGTCCTGCAGCTGGGAGGGAGGGGACAGCTGTTTGTCACCTTGCAAAGATGCCCGCTGATCCTGAGTTACATCCTAGCACAGGTGGGGCTGCGAGGAAGGGAACAGGGGCACCAGAGCCCAGCCAGCATCCTGGCAAACAGGCAGTGGCACTGGCCATGCTGCATCACCAGCAACCATGAAAGCTCTTCCTGCAAGGTCTGGATCCCTCCCTTGTGCCCAGCCTGAGAGCCACAACCCACCCAGTCCTGGCCATGACCCAGCCTCCCCTCATCAGCCACAGGGCTTGGTGCCAGTGCCCACCTCAGTCCATGCTCCTGAGCCCTGGGGCATGCCCCTGCTTGTCCTCCTGCCCTCCAACTTGACATCCCCATGCCCTGACAAGCACCCAGGGCCACACTGCTGGGCTGGTTTGTGGGCACAGGAAACAGAGACCAGCATCATCCCCCAGGAGACGCTGCTGTAAGTTGAAAGAACGAGACACTTGAAAGCATTGGAACAGCACCATTTTCACGATTTTAACCTGAGATATGCACTACACAGCACTTGCTTCTACAGCAGAGGAACAGGATTTTCTCCTCGCTTTCCTCTGGCGACAGACTCAAATTCAGGAATTAACAGATAACATAGACTTCCATCTCACATCATGCTAAGAAAATCATGCTTCCTTTTTCAAGAGCACTATTTCAAAAGCAACAATAAAATGTGAAGTCATTGGACAACTGAAAATTGAGAACTTCACTAAAAAGCTGAAAATTGGAAGCAGAACAGCCTGGTGTCTCTGACATCTCCCCACAGCATCCTGTAGCATTAAAGCCTGCTCATATTTCGAAAACCATCATAGGTGAATGGGGAGAAGTTTGGCAAACAAGAGGCAGCTTTGGGCAAGCAGGCAAGAGGGTTGATTTCACATGCTGTAAAGTCCTGCTCGCTGGTGAAAAACACACCATCGTGGGAGTATATAGAGGGGTCCAGGTCATAGTAGTTGTAGGGTCTCAGGAGAAAACCAACCGAGTTTCCCACAGTCACAGTGTTGGGAATATCCTCAGAGTGGGGAATGTGAAGGAAGCCAGCAGTTATCCAGGCAACCAGGTCCTAGGCAGGGAAGAGCCACAAGCCCAGGGTTACTTATGGAGTTGCAGCAGCAGCGACCAAAATACACACAGGGCAGTGGGGAGTGAGAGAAGAGAAGGAAAGGGACCCTCATGGGCACCAGCAGCCGCCTTCCCACACACCAAGCTCCCCTCTCCTGGGAAAGAATTCCTCCCTTCCCCAAAGCCCTGCCACAGCCATGGCTGCAGATACCCACCCAGTGGAAGGGTGCTTGCCTTCACCTCCACAGCCTCACTGAGATTTAAATAATGTTTTGGCAGCATTTCTCCACAGGGAGAAACAAGCTTCTGCTCTGCACACACTCTCTGTGTTCTCTGACCAAAATACTAAGCAGACATACAGAGAAGGGGATGCTCAAACCCACTTTCCTCTGGGCTGCTGCTCTCACAGCTGGGCCCATTGTCCCAGGGGCAGTGCTGGAGCCTCTCTGCTCCTTGGGGCTCCCATTGAGCCTGGGGCTGGGTATTACAGTCCATCCCAGGGACCCCAGCTTACCTCATTGGTGATGGTCTCATTGTTGATGAAGTCAGCAAAGGCCACAGTGGGCGTCCAGGGGTCATTCTGGTTGTAGATGCTGGTGCTGGTGGGCTCCTCCTCCTTCCGCTGGGTGACGGCCAGCTGGTACCTGCGGACAAGAAAAGAGTCAGGAGCAGCCCCCTGAGGCAGAGCAGAGCTAAATCAGCTCCTGAAAGCCTGCAGAGCACAGGCCTGTTCCAATGGAGCAACTCCAGCAGAGTGCTTCCCTGTGCCTCCCACCCAGGGACATCCAGCAATGCCTTCCCAGCTGGCAGGGCTGAGGGGGTCTCTGAGAACCTGCCCTGCCAGCCAGAACAGCCTGACCTTGCCCAGCTGATGGCCCTCTCCATGGAACTGGATTCAGGGATGTGATCCCCTGCAAAACTGGTGATCTGGATCCTGTAACCGCGCTGGTGGCCCCACTTGTTTTTGCTGTTGGCTGCAAAGTAGATGTATCTGGGCATCTTGGACTGGAGTCGGAAGGCTGCCTGGTCTTCTGTGTCCAGGACTTTCTTGGTGAGTCGTGGCCTCTCTATCTGCTGCTCTGGGCTCCAGGGAGCCCGTGTCATCTCAAATGCCATGTCATGGGCCACAAGAGAGTTTTTCACCCCTGCGAAGCCAAAGCAAAGTCACTGAGGAGAGTCCCCACAGTCCCCTGTTCCCCAAGGACATTGCAGTGCCGGCTCTCCCTGTTCTCCCTCCCTGCATCCTGGGCTCTGAGCACCAACCCTGTCCAGGAGCAGCTGCTGCTCTGCAGCTCCATGTGCTGTAACAACCCTCCATGTTTTGATCTGTGGCTGGACACTTGTCTGAGCTGGGTAACACTGCTCTGCAGCACAGGCTACGAGAGGCAGGAGGGGACAAGGGCAGAAGAGCAGGTTTGCTTGCCATGCAAGCATAATCTAATTAACAAGAGCAAAGCTTTGTTACTGCTCATCCTGCACAGGGCAGGCACCTAGAGCTGCCCAGCTGCTGCACACATTTGCAGATCACAGAGAAGAGTAGTGTTGTGCTGTTCTCAGGCCCTGCCACAAAGAACAAATGTGAGCCCAAGGTTCAGAGCAACAGGAGAGCAAACAGGCATGGGAGCAAATGGACCTGAGAACAAGGTGGAAAAAGGATGCTGAGAGCATTTGATGGCCAGAGCCTGAGCAGCTCTGGCAGAGGGGTTCTTGCTCAGCACCTCCTGCCCGTCTCACCAGGAAGCCCCCCTGTGTTCCACTCCTTTAACACGTGAGTTCTCAGCTTTCATAAAGGCCATTTCAGAGCTGAACGTGTGGACATCTGCGAAGGTTTGAGCCCCATAGAAGAAGATCCATCCATAGCCGAGCTCATTTCCTTTCTTTTTCTCACATGAACAAACCTTCTAAGCCTACACCTCCCCTTGCAGTATTACCAGTGACAGCCTGATTTCATCTGCCTTCTCCCTATTCTGGCAGTTTTACCACCACCCACTGCAAGCACGCCAAGTAAAAAGTCAAACCTGTATAACCACCAAAAAAGAAAAGTTTTTTGAGTCTAAGTAGTTTGAAGAGAACTTTTTAAAAAGAAGACACAAGATCCAGACCTACCTCCCACATCCAAGTCCACTTTATAGTTGACAAAATGGGTGTGTATCGTACCCAGCGTGTGCTCCCAAAGCCTGTTGCCATATCTCAGGCCATCCCCGTGAAGAAAGGAGGAGCTTGGGTACCCCGTGGCCTGTACCTTGCCCTCTATGGCCCCGTTCTGGTAGAAGATGAAGTCCCACACATAGTCATAGTTGCCCACGGTAGCAATGGACCGAACGACCAGGGCGGAGTTGACCAGCCCCCCGTAGTAGAGCGACTGCAAGTTGGAGTAGTGGCGCCGCAGAGGGGAGCCCAGGTTCTGCTCAAAGATGCAGAGGGAAGCCTTCCTCTGCCTGGGCCTCAGGCTGTCAGACAGGGAGTGCGTGTCCACGTAGGTGGCCGAGTACGGGCAGTCGACCCCGCGCACCAAGGGCGAGGTGTAGCGGCCCAGGCCAAAGCTGCCGTCCATGTAGCGCGTGGACATCCCTCCCGGGCAGTTGGAGCCGTACACTGACAGTGCCTCCTGCACGCTGATTTCATAGGCAACCCTCTCCCCCTTGTGTCGGATGTCAAACAGCCGCAGGCCCGCGCTCACGCTCATCCCAAAGGCAAAGCTCCAGGCCTGGAACAGCACGTGGTTCTTCCTGACGCTGTAGCGGGGACCCTGCGGCTCAAACTGCAGCGGGAACAGCGCGGCCGCAGGCGCTCGAGGCTTCATGGACGAGAAGTCCCCGTCCCACGGTGCCTTCCTCACCTTCTCCACACTGATCCTACCCTGCACGTAGGCGCTCTCCAGCTGGGCCATGTCCCTGTAGTACTGCCCGTTGTAGAAGACCCTGCTCACGGCCCACTGCGACATCTCCAGGCTGCTGTGGTCCACCAGCACCTCCAGCCCCAGCGGGTGCAAAAAGAATCCACTCACGTTCTGAAACAGGACAAACCAGGTGACCCGATCTCCAGACTGGAACCCATGAGGGACTGTGGCCTGAAATGCCACATTGGTCCTATCATATTCAAGGACTTCTTGCAGGAAGGTCGGTGCTGCAGCAAATGCCTTCGTCTCCAAGAACACTCCCAGCTGCCTGTACTCACTGCCCAGTGTCGGTCTGCGGTGGTACGGCACCTTCCCCCCGTACTTGTGCACCGTCACGTCTCGGTGGTACGCTGGCGTCGGCAGCGGCCCCACCACGTACTCGGTGATGTTGGGCTCTGCCTGCTTCCCAAAGTACAGCACAGCCAGCGCCTCTCGGGGGGGACGAGCCCCGCCGCCGTCCAGGAACCGCAGCACCTCTGCCTTGCCGGGGACCTGCAGATCCACGGAGGCGATGCAGTTGTCCGAGGGTTTGGCACGGGAGGCGTCAACCAGCGGCACCCCGAGGTGTCCCTGCAGGTACCGCACCACTTGTGACATCTCCTCAGCTGTCAGGTCAGCAAAGACCAGGCTCTGGCTCATGGATCCTGTCTTCTCCACAACGCTGGGCTGGGATTCACAGCTGGGCGATCGCCCACCCCTGCTCAGCAGCATGCAGGAGAGAATGAAGATTAGCACTGCGGCCCCGACCAGGAGGACGTAGGGAAGTTTGGGGTTCATCACTCCAAGTGCATGGACAGCACATGCAGTTTGGCTGAAGAATCCAGAGCACGTCCCTCACCTGCAGACCAGGCTCTTTATTCATTTGCAGCTGTGGGCGTAACAGCGGCGCTTGTGAGGTGGGGAGGGAACTCGTAGCTCCCGTGGGACTCTGAGAGATCACAGGTCCCAGCCAGTTTGGCTTGTTTCCTCCCCACCCCAGATGCACCAAAGGAGCCAGCCAGGGAGCCAGTGCCTGGCTCACTCATCAAGCTTCTCATGGGTTTCTCTGCTGCAGGGTGACACCACAAAGAGCTCCAGTCTCACTTGTCCTAGGGGCCTTTGTTTCTTTCAGTGTCTCCCAGGTCGCACCATGTCTGTCTCCTGTGGGATCGTGGTGATGCCAAGGCGGAAGGCTCAGCCAGCCTGGTCCTTCTGCACTCAGTGCCCCTGGACCAGCCCCACTCCCCTGAGGAGCCAGTTTGTGCTGGCACAGCCTGGGACCAGCTAGCCCCCAGCACCTCCACATGCCAGTTCTTCCTGTCACCATTCCCTGCTGTCTCCAAGTCCTTCCCAGCCCTGAAGGAAGGGACCTGGCAGCTCCAGCCTGGCTCTGGCTGGGGGCAGACTTCCCTGGTGAGAAACAGCAGCACTTGCTGAACCATTCCTGTCCCATTCCAGCAGTGGTGATCTTTGCACAAGAGCTGCCCTGCACAGAAATGGTGTGAGGTGGCTGCTCCTGCAGGGCCATCAGCTCCTGCAAGGCTCTCCCATGGCTCCTGGCCCCACACAAGGCAGCAATACACACCGACAGCAAGGAGAGATTTTTGGTGATTGGGGCCCACCAAACATCCTCCTGCTGGGGAGAGCCTGAGGCACAGGCAGGAGGGGCCATAAGCACCACAGCAATGGAGCGACTTTCTCCATTTGCATTTCTATTAATTTAAGGAATTCGATTTCCCTTCTCACTTCCAGCCAGGCAATAGTTGCCCTTTCTCCCTGCAAGCCCCACAGCAGCCTCAGATGAGGATCCAAGAGCCTGTGTGGGTGATGCCACTTCAGCTGGGACGCAGCTGTGCCCCGGCACTGGAAGGTCGGGCTCCTGTGGGAGCTGCCCAAGCTCCTGGCACAGCCCTGAGCCCTCTTGCCTGGAACACGGCTGCCACAGGGAACAAGGCTGAGATTCACACAGCTCTACTCAAGAGCCTTTGGCTGCAGTCAGGGCTCAGGCTCTGCAAACAGAGAGGGGCACTGAGTCACAGAAAAGGACCTTGCCCCCACACAGGAACTGTATTTTAGCACATTCTCAAGCCTTGCTTACAGGAAGGAACCAGTATCACCCCGATTTTGACCATAACAACAGCAGCAGCACCTTTCAAGGCCACACAAACCCCTGTATCACAGGAGGACATCTGCTGGCACCAAATGCTTGCTCTGACGTGAGCTGCAGCTTGACCAACATAGCTCTGAGATTACTTTCCACAATCCAGGAGACAGCCGGGATTCCTGGGGCTGTGTTTCTCTTTGGGCTGGTTCAGATGTAGCCACTGCCCACCAGTGACCTCTTTGGCCCTGTGCAGATGTGAAACATTTTCCCTTTGCCTTTTACAGAAGTGGTCTTCAATAAAAGGCACCAAGTGTGTCTCCACTGTCCCCATGCCGCAGGTGCTGCAGTTGCCTTCTGGGGGACTCAGAGGTGGCCCTGAGGCTGAGCATCCCTGCACTTCCAGGGTGATTGCCAGCACTTCCCTGCGAGCAAGGGGCTGTTCCTGGCCTCAAATGACCCTGTGAAGGCATCCACTGCCAGACTGTGACTGCACATGGGAGCAGGAAAACTCGCTGGGTTGCTGTAGAGGCTTCACAACTTGGGATCCAGTGCTCAAGTGTTTCCGCAAGAGAAGAAGGGGAGAGAGCTGCAACGAGCTCAGCCCCATAAAGCACCAGGACAGCTGCCCTGCTTTACATGGGGCAGTGAGAGACTAAGAGGATTTTCCCAAGGGAGAAGGAGAGCCAGGAGCAGCACCAGGCGCTGTGAAAGCAGCTCACACTGTCTGTGCTCAGACAGGGCCAACTCCCTGTCTGCCCGCCCATGCCTATGGCAACACACACCGTGCCAGACATGAGGCCTCAAGGAAACACAAACATTTCTCAGCTGCTACCTTTCATACTTTCCCTGAGCTGAACACAGAGCTCCCAGAAATTCCCACTGCTTCCCACTCAACGACCTGGACACACTGTTTTATGTACCAAAAAGTAATTTTGCAAAGAAAGAGGAGGTTAGAAGAATACAGAAGCAGAGTTCTCAGGTCAGTTATTAGGGACTCTATGGACAAGGAGGCAAACCTCAAAGCTCTGGGGTATATCAGAACAATGTCAGTCATTAAAAGAAGATCCAGACCTACCTCCCACATCCAAGTCCACTTTATAGTTGACAAAATGGGTGTGTATCGTACCCAGCGTGTGCTCCCAAAGCCTGTTGCCATATCTCAGGCCATCCCCGTGAAGAAAGGAGGAGCTTGGGTACCCCGTGGCCTGTACCTTGCCCTCTATGGCCCCGTTCTGGTAGAAGATGAAGTCCCACACATAGTCATAGTTGCCCACGGTAGCAATGGACCGAACGACCAGGGCGGAGTTGACCAGCCCCCCGTAGTAGAGCGACTGCAAGTTGGAGTAGTGGCGCCGCAGAGGGGAGCCCAGGTTCTGCTCAAAGATGCAGAGGGAAGCCTTCCTCTGCCTGGGCCTCAGGCTGTCAGACAGGGAGTGCGTGTCCACGTAGGTGGCCGAGTACGGGCAGTCGACCCCGCGCACCAAGGGCGAGGTGTAGCGGCCCAGGCCAAAGCTGCCGTCCATGTAGCGCGTGGACATCCCTCCCGGGCAGTTGGAGCCGTACACTGACAGTGCCTCCTGCACGCTGATTTCATAGGCAACCCTCTCCCCCTTGTGTCGGATGTCAAACAGCCGCAGGCCCGCGCTCACGCTCATCCCAAAGGCAAAGCTCCAGGCCTGGAACAGCACGTGGTTCTTCCTGACGCTGTAGCGGGGACCCTGCGGCTCAAACTGCAGCGGGAACAGCGCGGCCGCAGGCGCTCGAGGCTTCATGGACGAGAAGTCCCCGTCCCACGGTGCCTTCCTCACCTTCTCCACACTGATCCTACCCTGCACGTAGGCGCTCTCCAGCTGGGCCATGTCCCTGTAGTACTGCCCGTTGTAGAAGACCCTGCTCACGGCCCACTGCGACATCTCCAGGCTGCTGTGGTCCACCAGCACCTCCAGCCCCAGCGGGTGCAAAAAGAATCCACTCACATTCTGAAACAGGACAAACCAGGTGACCCGATCTCCAGACTGGAATCCACGAGGAGCAGCTGTCACCACTGCAAGATTGGCCCCATCATACTCCATTACTTGTTGCATGAAAGCTGGAGCTGAGGGGAACACTTGGCTCTTTAGAAACACTTCCAGCTGCCTGTACTCACTGCCCAGTGTCGGTCTGCGGTGGTACGGCACCTTCCCCCCGTACTTGTGCACCGTCACGTCTCGGTGGTACGCTGGCGTCGGCAGCGGCCCCACCACGTACTCGGTGATGTTGGGCTCTGCCTGCTTCCCAAAGTACAGCACAGCCAGCGCCTCTCGGGGGGGACGAGCCCCGCCGCCGTCCAGGAACCGCAGCACCTCTGCCTTGCCGGGGACCTGCAGATCCATGGAGGCGATGCAGTTGTCCGAGGGTTTGGCACGGGAGGCGTCAACCAGCGGCACCCCGAGGTGTCCCTGCAGGTACCGCACCACTTGTGACATCTCCTCAGCTGTCAGGTCAGCAAAGACCAGGCTCTGGCCATCCTCGATGTCCTCCTGCTCCGGGGGCAGCTGCTGGCAAGTCCTGGGGCTCCTTTCTCTGGTCAGCAACACGCAGACCAAAGCGAATATCGTGGCTAACGCCAGACCGAGGAGGATGAGCACGGTTTTCAGGTTCATGCCTGCGGCTGGTCCAGCAGCATTCAGAGGCTTTCAGAGCAGGCTTTCCAGCTCCTGCCTCTGTCAGTGTATGCTGCACTGGATGGATTAGCACAGAAAGTACAAAAGACTGGGAGAGGCTAGGGGAGGAGATCTGAAACCCTTGGTGACCAGAAAGGGCAGATCTCTCAGCTGCAGCCTCTTCTGTCCTTCACAGCAGTGCCCTGAAAGAACTTGTGGAGATGTAGGGTCAGTGACTCACTCTGACAAGTTCCACATAATTCCGTTACTTTTTCAGTCCAGCCCGGCTTCCTGATGCTGCCTGTAAAAACGGAGCTCCTGCAGTCAGTCTGAGGTGGCTGTGACCACTGTGAGGCTCTGACAAGCTGGGAATTGTTGCCACACTGTACAATTTCACCTCTTTACAACTCACCGATTTTACTTGTTTATCAGGCTGTTTCCTCATAAACATTCTCCCTGGCAGCACCATTCCAAGCTTGGAGTTACTTTTTATTTAATTTTTTTCAGTCTTCCACATGGAAGCCTTTGCTGAAAATACATCCTTCTGTGTAGCAGTAGAAATACTTTGGCAGGCATGGAGATGTAGCTCAGGATGAGAATCGTGCCCCAAAGCTCTGTGAACAAGCAGTTCTTAGTTTGCACCTAAGAACAGCTCTGAGCCAATGAACCCCCAGCACTGCACTACCACAGGATCATCCAGCCTTTGTCTCTGCCTCCAGTTCACAGCTAAACTGGGGTGCAGCTTCCAAGAGGTTCCCTCAAGGATGGAATGACCCTGAACCTGCACCTGGCAGCTGCCAAGGGCAGTGCCTGGGCTGGGCAGCCACAGCTGCCCTCTGCCACCCCAATGACAGTCCTGGATGGCCTCACAGTGCTGGTCCCAGCAGTGGCACAAGCAGGCAGCCAGGACGTGGTGCTCCATCCTGCCACGCAGCACACGCTCGGCGCAGACAAGACACACCACCTTGGCTACAGTCCCGGAGCTGGTGCTGAGTAGGACAAGGCATCCAAGAGAACCAGGGCTGGAGATCCAACCCAATGTTTCCACTCCTGCTGCCAGCCTCACCTCACCTCACCTCACCTCACCCTCCAAATCTCCTCTTCCTTGCGTCAGTTTCCTGATGGGAGACGGCGCCCACCAGCCCCTGGTTCTTCTTCTCTGCCAGCTCCTGCCTGGGGCTCAGCCCCTTTATGGTCCTCTGGCTATGCTCAGACACCACAACACAAGGCAAAGGCCACGTTGCTATGGGACACGCTCCATTATCCTCACCACCACTGGCAGCCTGAGCCTTTTCCAGGGCAAGCTGCAGCTGTGAGGCCAGGGACACACTCATCCTCTCTGTGCCAGCACACAGGGCTCTGCCTTACCAGCCACCATGCCAGGAGAGCCTCAAAGCCACAGCACTTGCTTCACAGTCACAGTGCCAGCAAAGGGGCTCACTGCAGCACGGACACAGCAATGGGCAGGGTCAGGACGGAAGAGAACAGAGCCATGGCTGCATGGGACACAGCAGCCCCAGGTGGCAGAAGTACCTGCTCTCATCAGCTCACAGCAGCAGAATCAAATGCCTCCAAGTAACCCCAAACAAGGCAGAGCAGCGCTGATTTCCAAGTCATTCTTTCAATCCATGAAGTCAGTGAGGCTTCAAGGATTACCTGAGGTTAGGCTTGGAAGAAAAATTCCCTTTTGGTTTTGGCCTGGAACATGATGCCCATTTCACTTGAACCCCAGACTAGAAGCACTGCTGTCCTGGCCCAGGTCTGGAGCCCAGAGCAGAAACACTGCTGTCTTGGATCAAGTTTGGATCCCAGAAGAGCAGCACTGCTGTCCTGACCCAGGTCTGGAGCCCAGAGGAGCAGCACTGCTGTCCTGGCTCAGGAGCACAGCCAGGACATATCTGCTGCCTCCCAGCAATGGGACAATTGTGCTGCTGCCACACACACCAGCACAGCCAAGGTGAGACTGTGGGGAACCTCCACGGCTGCACAGTGCTCATGTGGACCTTTCCTTCAGGAAGTACACAAACAGCAGATCATTCAGGTTTGACTCTGCCTCGTGGGTTTGTATCTCTGGTTCCTCAAAGCCACGGCACAGGCTGCAATTACAGAAGGGTCCTTTCCAAGCAGCACAGCAGTAGTTTAAGAAAACTCCACAGGCCTTCCTGCCCCACAAATCACAACTAAAGCCTGCAGCTGGGCTGAGAGAGATCCAAAAATAGTGTGGGAACACTCCTGGGTCTCTGCATGTTGGGGGCCTGGAAAGAAAGAGAAACCCTAATCTGTACTGACAGCCCCATGACAAACCAACCACAGCACACACCCCAGCGCTGCTGGATAAGGATAGCAGCTTTCTGCACTGCCTCTGCCCCACTGCAGAGCCTGTGCCATGGAGGCCTTGTCTGATACCACGTTTTTTAGTACTGTTTCTACTGGACTTTTCCAGCTGGTTTAGAGTAGTTTCAGAATAAACAAAACAGGCCTAAATCCACCTTCATCTTGCAGTAGGAATTTCAGGAAGCAGAGTACTTAATTAATTCTGCAGAGCCAGAACCTGTGTCAATAGCTGCCTGACGAAAAGCAACCAAGGGATCTTTGGGGGCCACAAACACCATGGAATTGCTCATGCACCCTCTCCAAAAGGAGCCTGCAGCAGCTTAAAGCTAACCTAGAATTAAAGAAATTGCACGTCTCCGTAACAGCAGTGCAACTTGTTTATGACCTGCTCAGTGCACGTACTGCTTCCCACATGCCAGTCCCCAGTGTGATCAGCCCATCACTGACCCACATCCCATATGGAGAACTCACATTCTACCCATGTTTTATTCTGGCTACGTGGTTGCTTTTAGCCACTGCCCATCTTGTATTTGCTAAATTGCCCACATTCCCCAAATAAAGCAAGGGAGATGGGAGTGCTGTTTTTCACGCACACAGAAAGGTAGAGGTGGCAAAAATAGCGTCTAAAATTTAAAGAAACCCAAACCAGACAGGTTTTGGCTTGGGGAAACTGCAAGATAGCAACTGCAACAGCTGGGGAAAGGGCACAGTAGGAAAACCCCTGCCAACAGCCCCAAAGCCTGAGCAAGCCCCAAACCAGAGCTCAGACTTTAGAAAGCTCCCACTCCCCATGCCTCACCTCATGGGGTCAGCTTATGCAAAGCACAACAGTGGAGCCTGCCTGACCCTTCCTCCATTCCAGCAGTGCTGTGGCAGTGCCCATGGCTGCACACAGCTGCTGAGCCATTATTCTCCTCCCCTGCATTTACACTGGGATGTCTCAAGGACTGGTGAAGCAGAGCCCTGGCTGCACGCTGTGACTGCTCCCAGACTCACTCGGATCACAAACAAACCCTCCGCTGCTCCCATGGATGAACCCACTCCTGCCAGCACCTGCAAAGACAATTGTCCTGGATGCACTTCCATGGGAGTGCTGGCACTGGCTTCCTGGGAGTTCAGGTTTTTTTGACTGTGGTGGAGCCCCTCATGCTGCACCACACCAAGTCCTGCCAGTTCCTCTGGGCTCTGCTCCAGCCGCCTTGGCCCTGAGACCAGTTTGCAGCTCAGTGCCCCCACCCTGCATGGGTCAGGCACCTGCAGGGCTTTCCCACACTGCAGGAACTTTCCTGCACAAGTGGCTGCTCCTGTTCCTGGGCAGCCGGAGGTGCCACAGCCAGGAGCCCCAGTCTGCAGAAGCTGCTCCCAGGGCCAGTCAGACTCTGCTGAGCAGCAGCGTGACCAGGACAGGCACAACCCCAAATGCACCAAGTGCTGGACCTGGCTCAGAGCGGCTGCAGCCCTGCAGCTGGGGGCAGGACACTCAGGAAAGCCTCAAGTGCCCTTCAAGAGCCCTCTGTGCCCCTGCATGGAGGGAAGGCAGGAACAGGATGATCCCCAGAGCAGAGGTCACTGTGGCTGGGGACAGGAGGATGGCTGGGGACAGCAGGGCAGCTGCCTCTCCTTGGGTGCCATACACAGGGAGCAGCCAGGAGCAAGAGACTGTGTGCCCCACAGACACCAGGTGCTGCATCCATGACAGCAGAGAGACACTTGCCTGGCACAGAAACCCTGGAGCAACTGCAGGCTCAGAGAAACCACATGCAACCTCCCCACGTCTGTTTGAACGGGGACAGCCCAAGTCCCATATTGAGCTGAGATGGGACAGATTCCCATCAAAACCAAGCCCATTTGCAAAATCATGCCCAATGTGAGGCATGCTGAAGGAACAGAAACAACCTGCACAGCAGCCTAGTTTATAACACAGTCAAAAAGAGGACTGAGAATAAATGGAAGGAGCAACTGAGTGTGAGAAAGGCAGAACCAGAACTGGACACTAAAACTGCATGGCCTAAGAGCCCAGCATCACACACAGGGGGCTGCCTTGAAAGAATTCCAAGTACCTTATTTTAATTTCTTGACATGGTAAAAGTTTACATACGTTTATCTCGCAACGAAAGTTGAACAAATTAAAAGGAATCAATACAAAGAAACACAAGGGGAAGTGCTGCTCCCAGACAGCAGCTCAACGCAGTTGGTTTGTTACTGAATATTTATTAGCGGGAAGACTAAGAGTTGACTTACTACAAACAACAACAGAAGAGTCTATAGCAAGGGCCAGCAGCCCGCCACACTCTGGGCAAATCCCTGGGAAACCAGCAAGAGACAACATGGCTCTTAGATGTGGAAGCAGAGAAAGAAAAAACTAAACAAAGTAAAAAAAAAAAAAGGAAGATCATTCCATTTGTCACTGTTGTTACAATGAGATTAACACAACTCTTAAGGCTACTGCACAATAAGAATATACAGGTGTAACAGCGAGACCTGGGAAACAGCAAGGTTCCTGAAACAAATGATTTAACGTTCCCTGATTAGGGGACTGAAGTAGAAATACTATAAATAAGAAAATTTTGAAGCCTGCAGCGTTATGGGCCCACTTGCCACACACAAAAACTGACGCAATACAACCAGTCATTTCCAAAGGGGTTTGTAATGGACCACGAAATGTTCTGGCAGCTTAGAGGAGTCATGAGGCACGGGAGTGTGCCCTTTGCAGGGGAAAGACTGCGAGGTCTGCAAGGTGCCAGGTGGGTATCAGCCACCCTCACCGTCAAGCACCAGCTGTGGCAGCCAGCTGTGGCAGCCAGCCTGCCCTGCCCAGGCACCAGGGAGCACTGCCAGGGACAGGGGGACTCAGTCTGATCACATGCAGAGATATTTTAGGACTTTAGCATCAGATCTCCAGCCCCTCCCTTCCCTCAGCCCAGGCAAAAGCAACCCATGCTGAAGGGGCAACTGGGACGTATGTGAAAGAACACTGGTTTTAGCCAAGAAAGTGGCTCTAGTCAAATGGCAGAAGACACCTGAGCTCATGACAGCCAGAACAGCACCAGCTCTAATTCCAAGCATTTGTCTCATGCTCTGCACTGATCCAGACAGAACTGGTGAGGCAGAGACCTGTGGGGCAGACTCAGCTGAGCCAGGAGTCAGAAAGGGAGTGCAGATGGCTCAGTGGCACCAGAGCACAGCTGCCAAAGGGCAGGTTCGCTGGTCAGTGCAGAGCTGGTGGCAGAGGGGCCCAGCCACAGCCAGCAGTGGGGAGAGAGCTTCCCTGCTGTGCCACTGCTGGGCCTGCCCTTGTGCTGGGCTGTTTGCCCTGTTCCAGAGACCCCAGTGCAGCCACCAGACAAGAGATGGGACAGGACAAGGGCTTGGTCTATATTGTTGTTCCCACTCACGTAGGAAGCAAGGCATGAAGGAATGTCCCTGCCTGGCTGCAGCAGCCTCTGGGGCGTCCAGTGCAGCATGGCCTCTACTACCAGTGACTAGAGGAAGAGGGAGAGCTCCTGAGACCTGAACAAAACCAATCACAAAACTAGGCAAGAATTTCTTTAGAGTTTAACTAAGAATGCAATACTATTTCCAGCCAGTTTCCCATCTCGATAGTCACGTAACAAACCAAGGCAATGACGGTCTTTAGTTGACTGAACAGTTCTCAAGTTCAAACGTTGACACTTAATAGAGGGTCTCAGCATTGCTGCTCCGAGGCCTCTTGATCTTCTCAATGTTTTTAAGGATCATGTCATGCAAAGTGACCTACAAAAAGGAAGAACAGGACTCAGACAGGAAGCCATCCAGCTTTCACCATAAGCACTGGTTACCACAGTAGCATCACTGCCCTTGGCACCACCCTCAACCTTTGTGTGGAACCACACACCTGGTTAAAAGCGCCTCCTTCAGCCAGACCTTACAGAAGCCAGTACATGTGGCACCAAAAACATTTATTCAAAAACCCTAGGATTGGCTTTTACTGTATGAAGAGGTTAGGATCAGATTCCCACAGAGGGGGCCATGAATATTTTGCACTAGGGCCCTGTGAACACTGCTGGAAACATCTGCACCTCTAGGAGATGGTGGAGAATCAACAGTTGGCTCATTTGGCTGGAGCCAAAGCGGGAAGCAGACAGCAGCAGTGCCCAGGGGAAAGGGGAGAGGAGCAGCAGCAGGATCACAAGGGCTCTCCCCTGCTGTGTGAGGAGGCAGTGTGAGCTGTGTTTTCACTTACATATTGATTTCTCAGCTCTGAAATGATGAGGCGCAGACTAATGTACTCCTTCTCGTCGATCTCCGTCACGGTGCGGCGATAATCCTCCTGCCGGGACAGACATGGCTCAGCGGCCAAGCTCAGCCCTGCCTCCCATCCTGCCCTCCACACAGGAACCCCCCACCTTCAGCTTGCTGCCCTCAATCCTTGTATGAGCCCCCCTCTTCCCCCAGGACCCTCAGATCAGAAAGGACAGTGACAAAGCAGCTCAAAGAGTCCCATGAAGCAGCAGCATAAACAGGAAAATCTCCGTGTCCCTGGTGACTTACCACATGAGGGTACTTGGCTATTTTTGAAACCAACTTTGCTCTTGTGATATAGTATCTGGTAGGAAAAGAGAGATTAAAGCTCAGATAAACAGCAAAAGGATTATTTTCAGGTCCAAGATGTCCTGTAAAAACAGCTGGAGGACCTTTCCCAAATACACTCCTTTCTCAAGATCCCAGAAAAGAAGCCTGCTCTTGCTTGCTTACCTAGAAATCTGGTCCAGGTAAGATGCTGCCTCACTCTCCACAGTCCGAAGCTCAGCAACTGTTTCTTCCTGCAGGGAAGACAAGGAAGCTGTTAACTCCAGTAGGCTGCAGCTGGCCTTCAGGACTTGGGAAGCACTGCCTCAGCAGCACCACATCAAGTTCAGGTTTGGGTTTGAAAACCTAAGTTAACTCCATGACTGCAAATGCTGGACGCCATGAACTGAAAGGTTCAGAGGAATCCTAGATATATAAGTCCCTGGGCTACTGAGCAGTGCCTTACCTGAATAGAAACACCAAAGTTGTTCCCATCCTCTATCCTGGGAATGAGAAGCTGCACCCACATTTTGACCTGCAGAGGAGAGATCACAACACTGACCAATGCCAATCTGTGCACAAAGATTTCTCTCAGGAACATCAGCAAAAGCCTCCCAGGACCCTGCCTTTGCCACACAGCTCATGATAAACTGCTGCACGTTCCTTATGCACCTACAACACTTCTAAGATCACTTCCCACATGGCTGGGATGCCATGCAAGCCAGCACAGGCCCAGCTTCCCATGGGAAGCTCCTCACCATGCCACAGGAGCTCCTGGCAGGAGTCTGTGCCTATGGAAAAGAAGGGCAAAGCAAAGCTTCATCAGGCCCAATGACAGACATCTTCCTCCTTCAGGTGAACAACAGAGCTCCCCAAGGGTTTCACCTGCCTCCCAACCCATCAGACAGGACAAACCCTGCTTTTCCTCATCTACAGCACAGAGGGACCTGCTCCTTTCCAGGAGTAAAACCACCCTGCTGCCTCCCCTTACTCCAGGCTCACACCCACCGTATTGCACTTCTCAATGAGCAGCCTGATTTCTGGTTTCACTTTCTCGATGATGTCCACCAGTTGCTGGTTGCTCTTCAGCATCCCATTGGGCATCACAAACACTTTGGTACCTGTGGCAGAGACAAACCCTCAGTGTCAGCGATGTGCAGGAACAGCCGCACCAGGGTCGGGCCGAGCGGCCACCTGAGCCTCACTCATCTCCCACCAAGGCCAGAGAGGGACTGAGCCAGGCTGTGGCCACCTGTAGGGAAGGGGAAACAGGACATGGGATAACAGCAGTGACCACAAGGGAAGGAAAAGAGAAAACACAGAGCAGGATGAGACTGAAGAGCTCGAGGATGCTGAGCACAAAGAGTTTTCCTGGTGCACACATACAAGAAGTTTCTGTCTCGGCTTAATCCAAAGCCTGGAATCTTCTTCCAGACAAAGAAAGGAACTGCACAGAGCCACCAGGAGATCAGCTGCCTCTGTCAGTAGGCCAAGATCCAGCCAAGTACTACTTATGTCTATCAGAGAAGTACTAATTATGCTTCTAAGAGCTGGAACCTGACTCCTCCACATGAAAACATCTGTAGGTCAGGCTCTGGCCTGTATGAGCAGCAGCTGCTGTCAGGGCAGGGCAAGTGGGGCTTGCATGATTTGCATCCCCAAGGCTCAGTGCAGAAGTTCAGGGGACCGGCAGCAATACAAGGGACTCGGGGATTCTTACCCTGAAAGGTCTCTTCGTGGTCTTCCAGCTTCCTCTTTTTCATATTTGGCTAAAATATACAAAATGTTTTACTCACAAACTAGTCGTAAGCTGTAAAAGTGTTGCAAAGGAAAAAAACCAAAAACTTAGAGCCCTGCCATGTTCCTGGTTTCAAGCACTCTTCCTTAAACCCCAGGAAAGACTGCAGAGCAGTGCTGCCTCCAGCAGACTTCCCAGGCTTGAGAGATCAATCTCTAAAAGCCTCTAGGCCAAGGCCTGTTATTAAGTAAGAATATCCTACCCCAGCACAGAGGAAACCATGCAGTTTTAACAGAAGCTGGGATCACAGCCAAGAGAGTAACCCTACCCCATCCAGTCCATCATGGCTGTTGGTGAGAAGAATTGGGTCAGGCACTGGGAGGTTCATGTCCGAATGGATCTGAGTAAGATCATGAATATTCAGGATGGGTTCCTGCAAAATAAAGCAGATTTGTTATTTAATTATGAACTAACTTACTGAATTAACTTACTAACTTAATGAAATTCTGCCACACCAAACACAATGAGAAGACAAAAGATTCAGGCCATCCACTTGCCCAACCATAAAATTAGGATGAATGAAAACAAAAGGTCTGCCAATAGGCTGAGACCCTCCCCACTGCAAACCAGGAGCACCAGACACGGTCACTGGTGTCCCTGTGAGACCCCAGCAGTGCCAGGGATGGGGAACATGGAGAAAGATAAATGGGAGAGATCACACAAAGCAAACTGCAAAAGGCAGCAGCCCTCCAGAGCCAACAGCATTGCAGAGCATGTGAGCAACTAGCTGCTGCCTTGTGTCTCTGTAACAAGGTGAAATGCACAGAGAACATGTGTGAACACACCTGCCACATCATTTTCAAAATGGAGCTGAAAACAGAAAAGGATACAGAGCACAAGGCACACCCTACCTTAAGGAATCCATCGAGTTCTAACAGCTTCTTTGGAAAAAAGTTTGCTACGAGGTCTTCAGCCTAAGAGAAAGAACAAACAGTGATGTGAAAGAAGGCCACACAGCTCCCACTAGCAGGCAGAACACCAGGGAAATCGTCTGTGTCAATCATTCCCACATAAGCAGGAAATGGAGAGAAGGCAAGTTCTTCCTGCTGCCAAAACCAAACAAAGCCCAGGTGAGAAGAGAGCCACGAGGCTCAGGAACCTCACTGCAGTGGGTGACTGACGCCCTGGGTGTTGCTAAGCTTCCAGGGCAGCCCCAACCCCCAATCGAGTTTGTCAGATACAGCCAAAAAACCTCTTTGCTGCTCGACCTGTGACACTCACCTCACTTGTGATCCGCTCCCTGAAGGAGTCAACCTGCAGAATGAAACAGGGACAGGTCAGGGTTACTCTTGAACATCGGGGCCCGGGGAGGCCGCGCACAGAGCCCTGCAGCCGCATGGCCCTCACAGCCCGGCTCCCGCTCTCCCGGGAAGCGGGAGGAGGCTGCGAATACCGAGCGGAAGCTGCCCAGGGACGCCCGGAGCGGCTCTGTCCGCCCG
>VWYI01005049.1:199310-227635 GCA_013399455.1 Anthoscopus minutus
GCCCCGCCTGCGTCACGTCCGGCGCGCGGCGATGGCGGGGCGCGGGCGGGTGGCGCGATGGAGGGAGCGCGGGCGGGCGGCGGCACCGCGCACGTCAGCTTCGTGTGCCAGCGCTGCTGCCAGCCGCTCAAGCTCGACACCTCCTTCAAGGTCCTTGACCGCCTCACCATCCAGGAGCTCACCGGTACCGCGGCGCGCTGGGGTGGGGGGCCGGGGCAGGGACCAGGCCTAGGCCTGGGCCCGGCTGACGCCTTCTCTCCCATAGCCCCGCTGGTGACCGCCGCCCCTGCCAGGCCCGGGGACCTGCATGAAGAGGAGAGCGCCCTGACGGAGGTACGGCGGGGCCGGGCGCGGCGGCAGCTCCCCCTGGCCCCCCGGTAATGACGTTTCTTGCCTCCAGGAAGCCTTCGTGGAGAACCGGCAGGATGGCGTGTCCAGGAGGTTCATCCCACCAGCCAGGTACAGCCGCTGCCACACTCCTGTCAGGCGCGGCACAGCTTGGAGCCTGGCCTCTCTCTCCCTTTGGGCAGCTTGAGCCAACGCCGTGGCAGCGCCCCCGCCCTTGCGGGGGGTCACACTGAATAGCTCGTGTCAACCTTTAGAGTTTCTCTGTCCCCTGGGCTCCCTGTCAGTTTGAATACAAGTGCACAGTCCTTGGGGCACTGCTTCTCAGCTGTGAGTCAGCACAAGCCAGACAGAGCCCCTAAAACATGGGTTACCCCGGCCCCCTGACCCAGCCCCAGATTCTGGTCTGGCTCTTGGGATGCCTCCCCTCACCACTTAGCACTCATCTCAGTAACGTTCTTTTCCAAGAATGATGTCAACGGAAAGTGCCAACAGTTTCACGCTGATCGGGGAGGCCTCAGATGGTGGCACGATGGAAAACCTCAGCCGGAGACTGAAGGCAAGTGGGTTACAGGCTGGTAAACTCAGATCTTTGAGAATGGAGCATGAATTTTTCCTGATGCTCTGCAAAGCTAAACTGCAGTTTTCCATAGCATTTGCCTTCTAGGGGTTTGGTTGGTGAGTAGCTGAGCAGCGATAGATTATTTTAAGCAATATTTACCTGCAAAGAAGACTTCTGCTAATTAGAGCTGCTGAAAACCAGCAGGCAGCTGCCCATGGTTTTACTTGCACTAATGTGAGTCTTTCCTCCAGGTCACTGGCGACCTCTTTGACATCATGTCTGGGCAGACGGACGTGGATCACCCACTGTGTGAGGAATGCACTGACACTCTGCTGGACCAGCTGGACACACAACTCAACATCACGGAGAATGAGTGCCAGAACTACAAGTGAGTGATCCCAAGATGACCCAAGACAGAGCTGCTGTCCTTGAGGCACGATCAGCATGGAGAGCTCAGGGTTGATGAGGTGCAGGGGCTGCAACAGAACTGGGGACCAGCAATACAGGATTTAACCAGGAGGCCTGTTTTGGTAATCCCATTGTTCTACTTTAGGAGATGTCTGGAGATACTGGAACAGATGAATGAGGACGATAAAGAGAAGCTGCAGACAGAACTGAAAGAACTGGCGCTGGAGGAAGAGCAGCTGATTCAGGAGCTGGAGGATGTTGAGAAGAACCGCAAGATTGTGGCTGAGGACTTTGAGAGAGTCAGGGCAGAGGCTGAGCGGCTGGAGCAGGAGGAGGCTCAGTGAGTGAACTGTACCTGCAGCTTGTGGCAGGGCTTGGAAGCAACAGATAAATGAGGTTGTAACATGAGAAACCTGTAAATGTGCCCAAATGCCAGCAGCTCGCTCTCTGCAGGAGGAAAGGTGGCGAGACTGAACTGGATCGTGGAGCTGTCACTGATGTAGAAGCCTGAACTCAGCACTTCTTGTCTTGCTTTTGCTCAAAGGTATCAGAAGGAATACTGTGAGTTCAAGAGACAACAGCTGGAGCTGGATGATGAGCTGAAAAGTGTGGACAACCAAATGCGCTATGCCCAGATGCAGTTGGATAAATTGAAGAAAACCAACGTGTTCAATGCAACCTTTCACATCTGGTAATGTTGACACTGGAATATTATATCTGTGTTCATGGAATTTGCAGTGTGAGCCTGTTAAGTCACTGCATTTGACAGAAAAGGTGCAAGCCAACTCACAGTTACCTCACAGCAATGCAATGAATGCCACCTCCCAGGAGTGGCAGCTGAGTAAGGTGTGCCAGGCTGTGGGACTGGGAAGTAGCTCCTTCACCAGTCCCAGTAACACTCTGGGAACCCCTGTGCCAGCCCGCAGTGATACTGGCATTAGGATTTACAGAGCAGGTAGCTTAGAGAGGCTGGCTAGGGGTTTTTGTTGTGTTTTTATGACAAAAAGAGAACAAGTCTTTGGTGTTTACGTATATTTGTTAAGAATAGGCCCAGACCCTCCGTGTGCATGGCTGGCACTGTGTGTGCTGTGCTGTTGGGACACAGTCTCTATTTGGTTATCAGGCCAGGAGCTTTTCCCAGCCTAGCACACTTATTTATAATTCTTATCACAGGCACAGTGGGCAGTTTGGCACAATAAATAACTTCAGGCTTGGCCGCCTCCCCAGCGTTCCTGTGGAGTGGAATGAGATCAACGCTGCCTGGGGGCAGACTGTGCTGCTGCTGCATGCCCTGGCCAACAAAATGGGCCTGAAGTTTCAGAGGTATGTGCAATACCACACACAGTTCATTTATGACCCAGAGGACCAGGCAGACTCAGGCACCTGTGAATTCTGTCTCCTTTTTTCAGATACCGTCTTGTCCCCTTTGGCAACCACTCCTATTTAGAGTCCCTCACAGACAAATCCAAGGTAAGAGACCCCATACAAATCATGGGACATTGATTCTGATTGCCAGAGCCCTGGTCACACTGGGGATGCAGGAAACAAAACTTGGTCTCTGTAAATGTGGAGTCCAGGAAGCCCCAGCTCCTCCAACATCTCACTCCACATCCTGTAGGAAGCCACTGGTGCTGACAGCCAGCAGTGTTAGAAGTGACAGAACTGCTGAATGACACCACACCTGGCCAGAGGCAGAGGCATGTTATGGTGTGATTGGCAGGTAGATGGCATGATTTGGGATTGGTGGAAGTCAGGAACATATGCCTACACCTGGTAGGCACAGTCACACTTGCTCTGTGCCACAAGCCATTTCTCAGCATCCCATGACGAATTTAAGCCTCACATGAGATTAAAAAGCTGCAGTGACCGTATCAAAAACAAGTGCATGGGGTGCCTGATACAAATCTCTTTTCCAGGAGCTTCCCCTGTACTGCTCTGGAGGCTTGAGGTTCTTCTGGGACAATAAGTTTGATCATGCCATGGTGGCATTCCTGGATTGTGTGCAGCAGTTTAAAGAGGAAGTGGAAAAAGGTGAAACTCGGTTTTGTTTGCCTTACAGGTAAGTGTTGCCACAAAACTCAAATTCAGCCTTGTATGCCCCCAGCACTGCTTGCTGTTGCAGTCCTGACTTTCAGAAATCATCTGGAATTCTTTATGATGTGTTTTTGCTAGTTTCATTGAAACTTAAAGCCTGGCCCTTGGGTAGAATCCTGAGGCTTGCTAAAGTCCCTTTAAAAAGGGTAATATTATTGTTAGATTTAAAATTTAGTGCCTGATGTCATACTGAAATTAAATGTTTGCAGTAGGAGTGCACTAATTAAAGCTTGTGTGTGGTACAGGATGGACGTGGAGAAAGGAAAGATTGAAGACACAGGTGGCAGTGGTGGCTCTTACTCAATTAAAACACAATTTAACTCTGAAGAGCAATGGACAAAAGCACTAAAATTCATGTTAACTAACCTGAAATGGGGCCTTGCCTGGGTCTCATCCCAATTCTATAACAAGTAACTGTGGTCAGAACTTGGCCTGGCAGCTGTGGAGTGTCTGCATTGTGTTGGAGAAAGGCAAATTAAGATGTCTCTTAATATTAACCAGTACAAAATGTTTACAATACCAAAAATACACAAGACACTTTATTTAAAATACCATTATTACAAGTAGTTTATAGAAAAGCAATATGCACAGTTGTATCATTGAGATAAACAGAATAAAACCCAGCTACTAAATGTATTCTAAACTCTTTTTTGGGGGTTTATGGCGATGCACATAAATCACTGTTAAGCTTCAGAACACCCTTCAGTTTATGCTGCTCTGTTACAGCTAATGCAAGGTTGGAAAAGTAGAATGTTACAAACACAGGGAATAACGTGGGTGAACTGCCAGAATTCTGCCTGGTCATTATAGAGTAACTACAGTTTAAAATAAAACATTTTCTAAGTCATATCATCACTTCTTTGTGCTACAGAACTTAACAAGTATATAACAACAACATTACAACACTGTAATCCTTCCCACTGAGGAAACAATGAAGCTACTCCACACTCCAGGTGTTTCCAGCCAGCCCAGGCACTCACAGGACAAACAGCCTGGGCACTGCTGTGGTGACAGACACAGCACTGGTCACTGCAGCTTGCAGTTTGCAAGAGCAAACAGGTTCCAAGTGCTGGCACAGAGGGGACAATCACAGGCAGCAGAGAGGGATTCTATAAAAGCAGCAAGAGGAGACAGTGCAGCCCCATTTGTAACATGAATGTGAGAGCTGGTCCCAGCTGAGCACCAGGCATGGCAGCACTTTTCAAACAACTACTCTGAGGGGTCTCTTTGGTCAAAAGGAGCTTAGATTCAAAACTTAAAAGATGCAGCCCTTACAATAAAGCTTTTAGGGCATTTCTAAACACTGTGGTGCTCTTGGGCCTCTCTTCAGAGCATGGGAGTCATGCCTAGCAGGACAAGCCTTGATAATTAACACATGACTCACAGGCTGTTCCAGAATTGAGGTAATCCTGAGCTGTGCTGGGTGCCTGGGCAGTGTCACAGAAGAGGGGCTGTTCTCAGCAGCATGACAGTTCCTGCTGCTGGGCCAGTGACTGCATGGACAGGGTGGTTCTATTTCTGAGGCAGAATTCTGTCCTCAGGAGTTTTGGTTCCACAGTTCCCACGGTGCTGCTCGGGTGTGGTGCTGCCAACTATGCGCCTCACCACGGCGTAGGAGAACTCCTGGATACTTTGTGGAGTGATGCCAGTGATGCAGTTTAAATGATCCACAACCTGGAAAAAAAAGATAGAGCACCTAAAGGCTGTGAGTTTACAGTCTAACAAGAGTAACTGTTCCATGGGCATGTTTCACAGGGAGTTGTCCCATAAGATTGCTTCTCTACCTGCCAGTGAAACGTTGCCTGTGGGGTTTTGTTCTGGCTGGGAAGCACTGAAGGCGAGGACACTCACCAGTGCCATGCTGCACTCAGAAATGCCCCATGCCCTCAGCTCTGACAGAAGCCCACATGCTTCCTGCTAAAAAGACAGAGGTGCCCCCTCCCTCATGCCACTCCCAGTGCAGCCCCTCTTGCTGTGCTGGAACAGATAAACCACCTAGACATTGTGTTCCTGTAGAGCCAACGCCTTCAGCAGCAACTGTACCTGCTCCCAGTGCCCGGGGCTCAGGATGAACACACCTGTACTGATGACTCCAACAGCCAAGAGCATGAAATCTTCCTTCACTGTTAAAAACTTGGCTCTGCAGAAGGAAAAGTGTGTTCAAGTGTAAAAAACTTTCACATTTCAAAAGCACCTGCTGCTTCAGTTGCCAATGCCCAGGACATGTTGGCTTATTCAGGCCAACCAAAGCCCAACACTAGAAGCTGGAACTGGCAGTGCAAGGCTGGGTTTTAACAACCAAGTAAACACTCCTTGCCCATGAAGCAGCTGTGAAAAAGCACGTTGCTTTGGACTGGTGCATTCAGAAACTAATACCCCTCAAATTCATTTATTTTTGTTTTAAACATGCCCCCCAAAAGGCATAATGAGAGTTATGCTGCTATTTATTAGCTTTTTCAAGGGTTTTAATTTCAAAGGGTTATTCTAAGTCATTGTCAGGTAAGGCCCTTACATCTGCAGTTTGCTTGGCGTGGAGTTTTCGATGGCAATCTTCAGCAAAGTGTCATAGATGGTCTCTCTGGTCAGGTAGCAGAAGTCCAGCAGCTGCACACACAGCTGGTGTAAGGATTTGGCAGGAAGTAAGCAGCCATTGTATCCTGGCAAAGATCACACCATCAGTCCCACATTTTGGGTCACTAAACTGAATTAGGAGCCGTAAGGGAGAGAGAATTCTGAGCAGAACTGCCCTGTCCCTGAATGCCACAGGATCCCTCAGCCTCAATACAATTTCACTCTAAAATTCAGGCCATCGGACCTGGGCCAAGAAAATGGTGGAAATTATTGTAGAAAATGTGGCCTGGCACCAGGTTTGGGGGCTTTAAACTTAACCTTTTACTGAATGAGTCATGACTGGCTGTCTAACACCATTCATCACACTCTACAAAAATCTTATCTAAAAAGTGAAGCCCTGGACAATCTGAACAGTTCCATGTGCAAAAATCTGTAATATGAGACATTTTGGTTCAGACCAGCAACAGCTCTATGACCCTACTAAAAAACCTTCCTTCCCATTCTCTCTGACTGATACTCTCACCTAGAACCTCCAGAAGCAATTCCACGTAGGCCAACGGAGTTGACACATTGATGTGGAAGTGCAGAGTGTTTAAAACAGCAAGCTCCGACTCCAGCAATTCCTGTTTAGTGTAGGAGTATTTTAAGGATTGCAGAAATTTTAAAGCTGTGTCACTGGTCACTCTCTGAAGAGGAAAAAAAGAGACAAAACGTCTTCCAGGCAATAAGGCACTCGGTAGGAACAAGGTGATCTATCACCTCTCTCCTCCTGCCGAGCACTAGGCTACAGCTCACCTGCCTGTCCTTTGAGCTGGCATGGGAAATCCAGCTCTGACCTTTCCCACAGGTTTCCTCGACTCAATAAACCATCCCCAGGCAGGTGAACCCCTGTGGACACATGATTTTTGACAACCATAGGCCGAGATTTTCCTGCACTTTTTTTTCCTCCCAGAACTGGGAACATTTCCCAGCAAATTGTTACTGGATGAGCAGCAATTTGCCTGCCCTAAAGGGAATATCGTGTCCTTGGCATTTCATTATCACTACTGTCTGTCAAAAAGGAAGTCTATTTTTAAGAGAGATTAATACACTGCAGATTTAACCACACTTCTAAAGCGAGGACAGGCTGAACTGGCTTACACTGTAGTGCAGAGAGAGTTTGCTGGCGAGCTGAACACACGACACGAGTCGCAGGACAAAGGTGTTGGCTATCTGATCCCTCACAGAGCTCCAGCTGCTCCTCTGGCCTTGGTCACGACCTTTAGCATTCCCTTTGCCATCACACATCTGTTCTATCTGCTTGATCATAAACCTACAAAACCCACAATTGCTCAGAGAATGGTTCTGTCTGCTGAGAAAAAGGAAGAAAGGCAATTCCACGTATACTTAAGAGTCAATGTAGAACTAATAATTCAGGTTAAATGAATGAAGAGACAAAGCCTCAAAATGCACATTAGTCATGTGGTTTGGGTGAGGGGTATGGAGTCGACCAGGCCATGGGCAATAAAACCCCATCAGAGAATGGGAAATGTGCTGAGTGTTTAGAACTCCTATTACCTTTCAAGTAACTCCACTGCCTGGTATCGTGTTGATTGGTCCAAATGCCATTTTTCAGACAAAAGGAATATAAATTCTGCAAAAAGCACAGCACTAATTCATTTCAGTCTCCTGAAGCTCACTGTACAGCTGTCACCTGCCCTAGGAGCTGCTGTAGCTAAGTCTCACCCACGATCCGTGTGTCTTTGAAGCACCCAGCCTGCTCTGGCAGCGCACTCAGGTACTGTTCATTCTCCGTGGCCAAGTGGATCAGTGTGTCCTCGATAATTTCAGGAGCAACCCCACTGAACACGGGGCCTGAGTCACGGCCCCGAGGTTCCAATGGCACCTGAGACCCCATTTAACGGGCCAGGGCCGAGGCCGTAATGACAATGATTTCACCAGCCCCACAGGGAGACCGGGACAGGGCTCCGCCACCTCCTCTCGGCAGCGCCGACTCCCGGTTGCTCGGAGACGGCGCTAGAACAGAAAGGGAAGGACCCTCGGCGCAGGCGCGTACTCCACCTGCGCCACTCGAAGAGGGGCCCACGGTGGCTGGCCGGGGGACAGGGGAGGGGGTAGAGGCGGGGACGGGGGTTCGGGCAGGCCCCGGGCCCGGTTCAGGCCCCGGTTCGGGCCCCACTCCGGGCCCGGTTCAGGACCCGGGACTCAGCGCCGTTCCAGTCACGTGACCCCCGCTCCGCCAATCAGCAGGCGCTGATGACGCGACCCGCACGCGCTGGGTCTCAGCCAACCATTCGACGCCGCGCGCCGCTCGGGTCCTCCGATTGGCCAGCGCCCCGGACGGATGTGACGTCACGTCACCGCGCAGGGACGGTGGGGGAAGATGGCGGCGCCGGGGCAGCCGGGGGAGGCGGCGGCGTTCGCCCGGCGGATCGACCCGTCCCGGGAGCCGGGGCTCAGCCCCGAGCAGCGCCGCCTCATGGCGCAGGTGGAGTACGCCCAGCGCCAGCGGGCCCTGCAGCGCCGGCTCCGCAGCCGCAACGTGCTGCTGGCGCTCGGCATCGGCGCGGTGACATTCGGCATCTGTATCCTCCGTGGCCGGGACACGGTGGGGCCGGGGCGGGCTCCGGGCCGCGCCCGCATATTTTCCTTAATTCCTCCCGCAGACGGTTACACCTTCTACTCAGTGTCGCAGGAACGGTTCCTGGACGAGCTGGAGCAGGAGGCGGAGGCGGCGCGGGCGCGGGCCCGGGAGCGAGCCGAGGGCGCCGCAAGCTGAGCAGGGAGCGCCCGGCCCGGCCCGGTCCGTGACCGAGCTGCCGCCCTCGCCAGACAGCACGGGCCTCGAGGAAGATACGCCTGACGGGTTCGAGCCTGCCCCGTGCTCTGCTTTGGCCAGGAGAAGGCCCCGGGGGCTCCCCGCAGGCAGGGCCCCTCCGCGGACAGACCCCGCCCCAGGGCCTTTGCCGGGGCCGTGCCCATGGGAAGGACAAGTCCCTCCACTCCTCACAATAAATCCTCTCACTGGAGACTGCATCAGCACCCGTAGTTACGCATCTCTTGGGCTGAGCCCAGCTCAGGATCTCACCCCTCTCAGGGGCTGCTGAAGGGGGATTTTCTGTTCTGCTCTTTATCACACGGTGATATTTATCTTTGTCACACAGTGAGGTGAGCAGCCACACATCCTGCCCGACAGACACAAACGCAGACTCGGTTTGTATTCAATCCATGTTTATGAAAACACTTCCCAACACCAGTTCATAACAAAGTACTTCTGGATCCTGCTGCTCGAGGCACTCCAGCCGGCAGGGCCGCAGGGAACTGAAGCCAGTCCGCAGGGTGGGCGGGCTCTGGTGCAGGGTTGAACTGGTGGCAGGGCTGGAACAAGCCGGGTGTCCTCAGGGCGGGCTCAGCTCCTTACAGCCACGAAGGATGAATGGAGACACCTCGCACCAGCAGAGGGGCTGGTCAGATGCCTGTGGGACAGGCCTGCACCAGGCCAGCACTCCCGCCCCATTGAAGCCCACGGCTTCCCTGCTGCAGGCTACCGCCCAGAGAAGCAGGGAGTCGGGGCTCTCCAGGGCTGGTACTGCCCTCAGGGAGGTGCGGAGACTCTGCCCGCCCCGGGACAGCAGGCACTTGGATGAGGTAGTTCATGGGATCATTCTTGGCCAGCCAGCTACTGGGGAGAGAAGCAGCCGTGAACCGAGTGCCACGGGATCAGCCGGGAGCGCCATGGGATCCGCCCCTGGTCCTTACCATGCGCCCGAGGTCGTCGGCGAAGGTCACCCCCTTGTTGAGCCGCTGCTCCTGCGAGCCGGTGCTGCTGCCGCTCAGCGAGTTACGGCGCATGATGCCTGCGGAGACAGCGGCCCTGAGTGAGGGTACGGAGCCGTGCAGCTCAGCCCGGGGGTCCCTGTCCTGCAGCCCCCACCCAGCCTGGGTGCCCGGGAGGGAGTGGGGAGCGGGGCTGGCACCTGCGGGCTGCGCCAGCTCTAGGCGCTGCAGGCTGTTGCGCCGGGAGGGATTAAAGCTGCCCTTGGAGAGGCGGCGCTGGCGGCTGGACAGCATCGCGGCGGGCGAGACGATGCCCAGCGGTGGCTGCTTCCCCATCCGCAGGTACAGCTCCTCGATCTCCTTCTTCTGGGCGCTCTGCAGCTGCTGCACCTCAGCCAGGTGCCTGGGGAGAAGACAGGAGCTGGCAGCGGGGCCTCGGGGGAGGGACAGCGAACTCCCACCCGGGCTGGGTGGGACCTGTCGCCTTCCAGGTGCAGCCCACCGCCCTGCTCACTTCTGGCGCAGGTTCTGCAGCTCCTCCCAGATCTCCTCGTCCTCACTCTCAGTGTCATCGCTGCTCACATAGGACAAGCTGCGAGAGTAGCTCAGCCACACCTGGCTCAGCATGGCCTGTGGCACAGTTTCTGTGCTCTCTTCCCCAGGGCCCTCTCCTGGGTCGCTCCCTGCTGGCGCCGCAGGCACCGTGCTCCCCTCAGCTGACACCTCCTCAGCCTTGGGGTCTCTCTCCTCTGTCTCCAGTGCCACATCCGAGTCACTGCTTGAGCTGTGGCTTCTGTCAGGGACCACGGGTGGTGGGGAGCCACTTGCTGCTGGCTCTGAGCCGTGCTGCTCCCCATCACTGCTGCCCAGCACCGGAGAGATCACAGCCAGGTCCTTGGCTGGGACCACCTGGAACCGGCCCAGGACCTGGGGCTTCGCTTCTGCTGGGGACATGGGCAGCTGGTGGGGCTCAGGGCACAAGGGCTGGCCGGGGCATTGCAGTGCCTTGGCAGGCACAGCCGCACGGCACAGCCTTGGCCCTGCCCCGCCTTACCTTCATTGATGGGCGACAGCTGGGCCTTGGGCACACTGGGTGCTGGTGCCTCCGAGATGATCAGAGAGTGGCTGGGCTTGGAGACACCGGGCAGCACCTGTGGGCACCTGAGTACCATCAGCAGCCCCACCCCAGGTCCTGCCACATCTCCTGCCCTCCTCTCTGTGCCCTGGGATCCACCACCCACTCAGCCCTCCCTGCATCCTAGTGGCTCCACAAGCCATGAGGCTCCATCCTATCCCAGTGCAGCATCTGCAGCAAGCACCCAGCCTTCCTGACACCGAGCTCCACCTGGAGCAGCCCTGGACAGCCCCTGTACACCCACACTCACCGTGCTGCTCTCTGGACTCCCAGATGTGGATGTGCTCAGCAGCTGCAGAGGGCTCCCCATGGCCTCACTGCTGATGGGGCACGCTGGGGCTGGTGCCAAGGGAAGGGAGGATTTGGGCACCCCAGCAGTGGGGACATCAGCTCCCACTGACTCCAGGATCCCACTGCCAGGTGGGACTGGCTTATCTGTGCTGGTGGTGTCAGGGTAGACAAAGTGTGGGGTACCCAGCATAAGACTCTGTGGCCGTGGCAGCAGTGGTGGGTAGAGGTGCCCACCTGAGCTGGCAATGGAGGAGACAGTGTGGGCCACAGTCATCACTGCCAGGGAGAAGACATTGGCCAGGGACAAGAGTGGGGCAGCAGGGGACAAGGGTGTGCTGGTCACAGGGGGGCTCAGGGGACTGCTGGGCTCACAGGGAACAGGGGATGTGGGGAGAGGCTGGGGAGACAGGAGGGCTTGGGGCAGGGCCAGGGGGACAGTCCCCCCTGGGCTCCTCTGGGGAGTCAGTGTTGGTGTCAGTGCTGGTGATGACGTGAGCCAGGAGGGAGTCACCGAGGCTGAGCCTGCAGGGAGAGAAGCATCAGGAGCAGCCCCCCAGGGCCATCTCTTACCCCTGCCCAGGCACCTGGAGCCTGATGCCAGTGAGGAGCTGGCAGCCCCAGAGCAATGAATATGCCTGCTCTGCCAGCACTGGTACCTGTGGGGGACCTTAGTGGCACCGAGGCTGCCAGCGGCTCCACAGGACTGGCCAGGTTGGTCTCTGATGGGGAGCGGCTCAGCAACGGCAGGACAGGGGACTGGACAGACAGGCTGGGACTGGTGCAGCTCAGGTCTGTGGCACAGGGGTGACAACCAGGCTTAGCCAGGGCAGGACATGTCCTTTGAGACCCTCTGGGCTTGGCTGAGGCCATCACCTGCCCTGCATGCGGTCTGGGGAGACAGAAAGGGCCTGCACAGGCACAGGGACGTACCACTGAGTGAGGATGAGGAGGAGATGGAGCGAGAGAGCCCCTGCAGCTGCAGGTCCACCTGCGAGAAGGATGAGCTGAGTCCAGCACTGGGGCAGAGGCCCCAGCCAGGCTGTGCCAAGCCCCCGCTGGGCCCCACCCTGGCCCCACCACCTGTGGGGACAGGACCTGGAGACTCTTCTGGGCTGGGGAGCACCTTGACTTGTCACAGGAGCGGGCAAGTGACCACAGGAGGAACCTGCACTCCAGCCCTCCCCCCCAGATTCCCTGGGGCCAGGCAGCATCCCAAGCCATGCTCAGCAGCAGCAGCAGCTTCCTCAGCGCTGGCAGGGCCAGGCTGGCACTCACGGGGCTGCCCACTGCACTCTCAGCCTGGGGGCCCTTGGGCAGCTCGGTGCCACTGCGCCCATCCTTGCGGAGCAGGGTCTCCACACGGTGGATGATGTCCCGGATGCGGTTGATGAAGCTGTCCCGCTCCGCCTTGAGGATGAATTCATTGTGGACCTGAGGGTGGAGGGACCAGTCAGCACCCAGCCCAGCCAGGCAGACCCCACCTTCACCCTCACCCCGCCCTCACCATGGCAGCTGCAATTTCCTCCGGGTTGTCCCCATCCAGGTCGAATTTGAAGGTCACCATCTTGTTGTTGTAGGTCTGCAGCTGGCACTCCACCACTCGGTCACTCTTGTCAGAGATCTGTGGGCAGCAGGGCTGGCTCAGGCCAGGAGAACCCACCTGACACCTGCCTGGCTCCTGCCTGGCACCTGTGGCACTCACGTTGGTGATGCGCAGCCTGGACCGGGCTCGGCGCCGCAGCAGCTTCCCCGAGGCTCGCTTGGGCGGCAGCTTGGTGCTCTGCTCGCTGGCTGAGAGCCCCTCACAGCCATCACTCATGCCCGATGCCACATCTGATGTGTAGCTGCAGAAAGCCCCAGCTCCAGAGCATCAGCATGGCCATCCCCAAGGACCGCACTCCCTGTCCAGCCCCTGCCCAACCCCCGGCCTCACCTGTCCACCGAGGAGGAGAAGCCACTGGCGGGGGGCAAATGCTCGGTGGGCAGCTGCACCGCGATGCTCTGTGGGGAGAGGACGGGGTGAGCCAGTGCCGCAGCTGCCCTGAGCCCCTGCCCGTGGGGCCGTGCTCACCGTGGGGAAGCAGCGCACGGGCCGGGTGGGCGGTGGGCTGGTGGGGTCCACGGCCACAAAGCTGCGATGGGCCAGGTCTGGGGAGTCCAGGAAGCCAGAGGAGCTCAGGTACCCATCCGTCTCGCAGTCGGCTGCAGAGGGGTGCTGGCATGAACCGAAGCCAGTCCCTTCCCTGTCTGGGCAGCTGGGAAAGGGCTGTGGGGCTGGGAGAAGCTGACAGAACCCCCACCCATTTCCCACCCCAGGTCCTCTGCTGCCCACCCGGACACTGCCCCCTTGGTGCCTACGCACAGGTGGCTGAGGAGTAGCTGGTGTGCCGGTAGGTAAAGTGCTGGTGCTGGTCAGCTTCGGGCTCCTCAGGCTCCAGAGGGAAGGTGCTGCTGAAGGCAGAGTCCCCAGAGCCAGGGGTGGCCAGGGCAGGTGTGGGGGCACCGGGTGGCAGTGGGGACTTGAGCTCCTCCAGCAGCCTCAGGACACCCGGCGGCTGCTCTGGCTCCGCGGGCGATGGCGCGTCCTGGGCGCGCTTCAGCTTCTCCCGCTTGCGCTTGATGGCGACCACGCGGTCCCGCACAGCCTTGGCCACCAGCTTGTAGTCAGCCTCACAGACAAAGCCCAGGACCACCTGCACGGGAGGGAGCTTGTCACTTTGGGCTGTAGGGACCCCCACAATGCCCAGGGCTCTCCCATCTCTGTACCCACCATCTCCTGAGCCACCTCCTCTGCCACATCCTTGTAGAGTTCAAAGAGGAACTCGATGGCGTTGTTGTCCTTGTATTTGCCGTGCAGCTTCTTTGTGTCATCCATGCGCAGCCAGAGCTTGAGCCCAGACTTGACTCCATCATCCTCCTCAGCCAGCTCCACATGCACCCCTGTGTCCTCCTGGAAGAAGGAATGCTCCAGCAGGTCCTGGATGGTGTACCTGCAGAGGGCACAGCTCAGTGCGGGCTCGGGGCCTGGGGGGACCCTGCCACCCAGGCCCCGCTCTGCCCCCACCTCTCGTTCTTGTCCATGCGGATGCAGCCCTCAATGATCTCCTTCAGCTCGGGCACCTTCACCTTGTAGAAGCTGCTGGGCTTCAGGCCCTGGAGGTAATGAGAGCAAGCACCTCCTGTACCAACCTGCCACAGCATGGGGCTCCTAGGGCCCAGGGAACAACCAGCCCAGGGCCCCACGAGCTCTGAAGTGGCTCCTGTGGCCAGGCCACGTGTGCCTGCATGGGCCAGGATGCCCCAGGGCTCTGAGTTTCCACCCCAATAGGCAAGAGCTGGCAGGAGCTGGCCATGACCGGTCAGGGCAGCTGCAGTGCCCCAGGCCAGGGTGACCGAGCAGACTGCTTCCGTTCCACCCCATTAACACGCTGGCAGTGGCTAATGCAGAGCCAGGGATGTGGGGTCTGGCCAAGCCATGCCTCCACCACCACCACCCACAGCTCCATGGCCTGGCAGAGCTACCCCTCACTGCCCAGACAATCTTTAGCCACTCACACGACCTACGCAGTGACACGTTTTGACAGCAGCAAGGCCTGGCAGCTCCAGCTGACCATCCCCCAGCCCCTTGCCCTGCCTCCTGTGGGATCAGCCAGCAGCATCACCCGCAGCTGGTGCCTCACCGAGGTGACCTTGCGGTAGATCTGGGCGGCGTTCTGGCACTCAGAGTAGGGGTACTCTGAGGTGGCCATCTCCAGCATGCACATCCCAAAGGCGTAGACATCCACTGCCTCATCGTATTTCTCCTCGTACATCTCTGGCGCCATGAACTCAGGGGTGCCTGGGGGCAGCAGTGGAGCTCAGGACCCCTGGGGTGCCCACCCCCTGCAGCCCCCACAGCTCCCAGCAGCCCAGCCCCACCTATGACACTCTTGGCAAAGGAGGCTCGCTTGAGCGTGGCCAGGCCCAGGTCCCCAATCTTGACTGAGCCCGTGGGGCCTGTGATGAAGATGTTGTCACACTTGAGGTCACGGTGGATGATGGGGGGCGAGCGAGTGTGCAGGAAATGCAGACCCTTGAGGATCTGCCGGCTCCAGCGCTGCAGCACCTTCAGCTTCATCTCTTTAAAGCGTTTCAAATACCTGCCAGGGACCAACAGGGCTCAGACCTGTAGGGTTCGGGCTCGTGCCCCAGCCTTGGCTCCAGCCCACCCTCCTCCCATTGCCATGCCAAGCGCATCTGGACTCAGACAAGCACACAGGGCAAGCAACAAAGAGCATCTCATCAGGGACCCTTCCCTCCCCTGCATGCCCCAATCACGTTTTCAGGGTGCCGGATGTCATAAGTTCTGTGACCAGCACGATGCAGATCTGGCCTTTGATAGTTGACTTCCAGGAGTCGTAGAAGCGGACGATGTTGGGATGCTGCAGCCCCTTCAGCATCTCCACCTCCTCACTGAACCGCTGCCGCTCCGTCTTCGACAACTTCCGCGTCTGTGGGAGCCAGTGAGGGTGTGAGGAGGGCACGTGGGATCCTGCCGAGCACAGGGGGCTGCCCTGGCTACAAAAGACCCTCACATCCCCATCACCACTCCCTACATTGAAGGCAGAGGTGGCTTCTGTGGCCACAGCACAGAGCTCAGACCTGCTGTCCCCCAGCACAGTGGCACACACATGGCTGGGGCCACCCTGGACTGTGGTCCCCCACCAGCTCACCGCTCTGGGTGAGTGCACAACAGATGGGGCACCGAGGAACCCAAGCAGTTCCCACTGCCCTGTGCTGAGGCCACCCATCCCCACTCCCCTCACTCAGCCCCCAGCTGGAGCCCACCACGCTGCCTCAGGACAGGGAACCTCAGCCTGCAGCTGGGCATGCGTGGGCTCTGCAGGAGCTGCTGCCATCCTGCCCTGCAGACCCGATGGCCTTGGCTCTTGTGCCCCCACTGGGGCACCATCAGCGCTGGGCTCTGTGTGGCCGGGTGCTGAGCCAGCCTCAATGAGGCCTTTGTTGGGGAAAGCAGGCGGGGGAGGCTCCAGCCCAGGTTTTTCCATGTTCCTCCTGCTCGAGTTAATTAAAGTGGAAACACAAGCCGAGGGTGCTGACTGCAGCTGGGGCAGGGGCCAGCGCAGGGGACGGCCCCCTCATCCTGGAGGGACACAGCTCCACGCTGCAGGAAGAGGGGAGCTGGCTGGCCAGAACTAGAGGAGCCGGGTCCAGCACTGAGTGCAGCAGCTGCAAGTGCTCAGCCCTGGGCAGGAGCAGTGACAACTCCACCACAACCTGGGGTCCTGCAGAGCTCAGCTGCTGCAGAGCCTGGAGGCCTCCAAGCTAGGACCCCTGCCCAGCCCACATTCAGAGGCCAAGGAAACTGGAGCTGCCACAAAGCTCCCACCACCAGTGCAGCCAGAGCTGTGCTCGGCCTCTTGGCCAGTGGCCACCATCCATCAACCTCGTCAGCTTTCGTAATATTTTCATTGCATCACAGGCGGCCCCATGCCTTGGCTGGAGCTGCTCCATAATCCCCCCACATTTAATACATGCTCAGGGACAGGCTCAGCCCAGATGAGAACCTGAGCCTGCTCCAGCGGCATGAATGGGACCTTTCATATGGAAGGAGGAAAACAGCACCCGAGCCCCTGCATGGCCAGCAGCACACACCGGCTTCCCCGCCCACTGCCACAGCCACTCTCACCCCTCTGGCCCCCTCCTCCCCACCGAGAGGTGTCCAGAGGCTTCACTGCACCCCACAAATCTGCAAGGGCATGAGGAAGCTGACATGGGCAGGTGGGGAGTCATGGGTGGCCACTGCTCTCCCAGCTCAGTAAGAGTGGACCCCAGATGGAGCAGTTGTGCCAGCACAGCCCTCACTGTGCCTTGCCCAGTTCCAGGCACAACCCCAGCACGAGGCCACCTCTCCCAGACTGCCTGGAGTAAGTCTGGGGGAGCCAAGCATGTCCCCCAAGCCTGTGCCAGGGCTGCTGGGCTCGCTTGGCATTGTTCCTTTCCACATGACCAAAGTGGCAGAAGCTCCCACTCCTGTGCGTGCTAACACTCCCCCCATTGAACGTGGGCATCAAAGCCCTGCCTGGCCATAGCCTGGCTGGAGGAACACCAGGAAGGGCAGGGCAGCCAGGGCTGCCAGCACAGACATTGCACACGGCATGGGCACACCATGTCCTCTCCACACAGCACCCGCACTGGGTGGAGGAGGACGCTGGGGATGGTGGCATGGGGACCATGAGGAGCGGTGGGCAGTGGTCCAGTCCATCCTGCGAGCCAGGAGCTGGCTGCCGAGGAGCCCAGCACAGCCAACACCAGGAGCTGAGGCCAGCGCAGGAGTAGGGAGGGTGGGGCCGAGGGGCCGAGGACGGCGATGGCTCTGCCGCAGGAGGCTGTCCCCAGCTTGGCAGCGCCGGTGCTCCCTGCATTCCGCCGCGCTCACACGGCTCTCCTGTCCCGCAGCCCTCGGCTGTCCTGCTCCTGCAGCCCTCAAAGGCCCTGGCTCGGCACTGACTCTTGCACTCTGGAGGGGGCATTCGAAGCAACACTGTGGTGGGGCACAGAGGCAGTTCTGGAAAGTGCCCGGCACTCTCCCTCCAGCCATGTCCGCAGGCACAGGGTTGTCGCGGGCCCCGCGGAGGAGCCAGCTCGCTGTCAGCAGTGGGTGCCAGCATCTTGCTGCTCTCCCTGCGGGTCTGCCCTGCCGAGCAGGAGCTGGTGCGTGCTCACAGCCATGTGAGCACACACACAAGGTGCCCTGCAGCCCTGGGGCTGCTGGCTAAGGTTACCTGCCCAACCTTGGTGCCAGAGCCAGGGGAGGCACAGCAGTGCCTGCTGCCCAGAATGCCCTTGCCCACTGGGGAACCCCAAGGGGTTCCACAGGAAAATCGTACAGTCAGGTATTTACAGCCCGACCCCACTCTGGGCCTCTGGTTTCCTCCCTGCTTCCTCTTTCCCCACCACCCGCAGCACCTAGGACAGAAATAGTGCCAGGCTAAAGCTGGAAAGCACAAACAGTGGGGCTGTGGACCTGGGCGGGAGACACAGACAGACGCTGCCTTCAGGAGAGGGGACGGGGATGGGCAGGTCCCCAGAGGGGGCTCACAGGAAGACAGAAGACAGGCAAAACCAGCCTCTAGTTCTCCAGGCTCTGGGGAGGGAAGGACAGGACAAGGACAGTAGGGAGAGCTGGGGTTTAGGATTGGGATCCATCACAGCAGCTGAACCAGGTTCTCTGGTGCAGAACAGGTCAGGCTTGAGGTTAAGTGTTCATTTGGAATTGAAAGGCAATAGAAGGAGAACTGTGAAGTGTACAGGACAAAGCTATTTTTAAAGTGGCAGAACCACAACCATTTTTATTTGTGGTTCCAAATCCCGTATTTGTGTCACAGTGTCCAATTCTTTGCATGATTGCTGAAAAAAACAAACTTCTAAATGTCTGTGTCTGTGCTCTTAGCCCTTGTGGGACACGGATTTGGATACAAGAGACTGGATAAAGAGCAGACAGTGGAATGGAGCCAAATACTGGGTGGGGAGGGGAGAGGGCTGGGGCAGGGGGGTGGCAGGGGCAGGCACGGGGTGGGAGCAGGGACCTGGCTGCACTCCTGTGGGAGGGTGTGGAACAAAAGGGAGTAGGTCTGCCAGGTCTTCCAGCACCATGGGATGCTCACAGGAGGGTCCCTGGCAGGAGCTCAGCCTGGACCCCAGCCTCTCCACAACTGCCCCAGGGGACAAGTGAATGGTTTCTGCCACTCCTGCCTGCCCGGCTCGAAGGAACAGCAATGGGGCCAGTATGTTCCTGCTGGACTGGGACACGGAAGTATTTTGCTTCCCAACTCCCTTTTCCCCTCCACCTGAGATGCTGCAGGCTCATCGCCTCACACGACACCAGGGAGAGCAGGGTGCAGGAAATGAGACACGCTGCCAGCCCTGCTGAGTGCCAGGCCCCAGGGCAGGGGAGCTGAGGCACAGCTGTGACACGGGGCTGAGACCCACAGGTAGGGACACGAAGCCAGCTGAGTGGGAAGCAGTGGGGACAGCTGACTCATCCAGAGGAGGAAGGTCCTGGGCTTGCCAAGGAGAGCCTGTTCCAATCAGTTGTTGCCACCTGAAGGAACACAGGACTCAAGAGAGCTCAGGGGCATTTGGAGAGAGTTGTGGGGCTTTGTGAGAGCAGAACTGAGCTGGTTCTGAACTGAACTCGCAATAACTGAAGCAATTGTGCAACCCACAGGGATGGGGGGTAAATCTTCACCTTCCTCACTAAGAGGCCACAGGCCCTCTAGAAACCACCTGCCAGTCTCTCAGGATCTCTTCTTGCTCTGCTGGGCTGCAGCCACCCCAAGGACCCAGCCTGGGCAGCTACCCACAACTGCACTGAGCTTTTAGGAAGAAGAAAACAAACTTGCAAGACACGTTTCTCTGTGTCAACAAGGACTTGGACCTTCCCACCACAGCAGCCATCCCAGGGTTAGGAGCCTGTGGGAGACTTTGGACTTCACCAAAGCCCCTCCCCAGGGGCTCCAAGGAGAAAAGGTAGTGCCACAGCACAGATCTCCCTAGGCCCCTCCATGGACAAGATCAGGCTCATCAAAAGCTCGTGAGTGGGCAAAGGCATTGTGGAGGCAACACGATCACCACTGCTCTCAGCATCCTGCTGTCAGGCTGCAGGACAGCCAAGGAGATGGGGGAGTGCGGCAGCAGAGGGGAGATGAGGACACTCCTCAGAGACCTGGGACCACAGGTCCAGCTGCTTCCAGCAGAGAGCCCCTGGCAGCATCACTGAAGCCACACACAGGTGACCATGTGCACCACTTCAGCCAAGGTCAAGCAGGCAGAGAGCGCCAAGATCTCTTGGCCCGTGGTCGTGGCAAGTTCTCCTGGCAAGGTCGTGCTGCACCCTGCTCCCAGCTCCCAGCCAGCTCCAGCTCGCCGCGGGCACGTGCCCCAGAGCACACCGAGGGCTATCGGAGCAAGCCTTGGAGGCAGCTCCGGCGCAAGCACAGGCAGGCATGCAGAGAGGGCGCTGCTGCCCTCGCTGTCCTCCGAGAGGGAAAGCTGCGAGCTGGTGAGCATCAGAAAGGCAGTGGGATGCTCAGCCCCAGATCCACCTGTAAAGTGCCAGAGCAGGGACTGGCATCAAGAACATGGGCACCCTGGCATGCTCCATAGTGCCGGCAGCAAGAAAGCAAATGGAAAACAGCACGTGATGAGCGGGAGGGCCAGGAGTGGCGGCACTAAGCAGGAGTCTGGGTCAGGGCCAGCAGACCCACGAGGCAGCGAGGCTCTGGCAGTGATGGACACAGCGCAAGGCAGCGAGGGGAGCCCGCGTCCAGCTGCGGGTCCCTGCCCTGCCCTGCTGCTGTGGCCCGACTGCAGCGGGGCACCGCAGCGACTGGCAGAAGCAGAGGCTCGAGGGTGCCTGCCCTCAACCGGCACAGGCTCCAGCCCGGGGAGGTGCCCCGTGGGTTCCACACAGCACCCAGGCAGGCAGCAGTGGGCAGCAGGGGCAGGGCCGGGGAGGGCTGCACACACCAGGGAAACTGGACAGAAGAGGGTCCAAGTGCCACTCTCGATCCCCTTGCCCCGGGGCGGGAGCCTGTGGGTGCGGGCAGGTAAGGGTGGAGGCGCTGGCAGGGGCCGTACCTGCAGCTCGCACCAGGCCACCTCCACGGTGGTCTCCGTGTCCAGCCCCTTGTAGACGGTCTTGAAGGAGCCGCGGCCGATCTCGATGTCGAACTTGAGAAACCGGCCGTCGGGGGAGGTGGCGACCGCCCGCGTCTCCACCTCCTCGCTCTCCGTCTCCTCGGGTTCCCGGAGCCCGACAGAGGCCGGCGGCGGCGACGAACCCCCGCGCACTCCATCCGGCGCCAGGTACCCCAGCAGCTCCAGCTCGGCCGAGCTCCGCCGGTTGAAGCGAAAGGAAGCACGTCGGGAATCGCGCCCTGAGGGTCGCCGGCTGCGGCTACGGTGCAGGGCCCGTCCGGGGAGCCCTGAACCCGACTCCTGCTCCGGCTCCGGCTGCGGCGAGGAGCCGCTGTCCGCCCGCTCCGCCTCGGCGTGGGACATGGCTCCGGCAGCGGCGGGCTCGGCCGCCAGCATCGGCTCAAGCCCGGTCGGAGCTACCGCTCCCGCGCAGCTTCGTACCCGTTGTCTCCGCCACCCCGCAACCAGGAGCNGCTGCGCCAGCGGCCCCGCACCGGGCAGGGGCACCGCACCGGGCAGGGGCACGGCACCGACACCGCACCGGGCACCGACACCGCCCCGAGAACGGGGCACCGCACCGACACCGCACCGGGCAGCGGCCCCGGGACGGCGCCCAGCGCTGCAGCTGCAGACACGGGCTGTGAGCAGCTGACGAACGCTCGTGCCCCTGCACCGCTCCCGACCACCCCGGGATGCCGGGATGTCCCCCTCCAGCCGGGGGTCACCACCTGGCGCCCACCCGGATCCGCGCTGCCGCGGCTGCTCCAGGGGCTCCTTGCTGTCCCCTCCCCGCAGGACAGCCCCTTCCCTGCCGCCGCCCCCGTGGGGCTCCGGGGCTGCTGTGACTAACGCAGCCGGAGCAGGGACGTAGCAATGCCCCCGGTTTAAACATTTCCTCGGAGTTTCTGACTCTTGTCCAGGAGCAGCATGTCCTGGAGCAGCCGAGTCCTATTGCCGGGACCCGAGTTCCCCCTCACGCTGCCCCAGACGATCCCGCTCGGGTTCACTACGGTCCGAAATCCTGAAAATAGGGTCACGCAAATAGGAAGAGTCGAAGGTGTGTGTCAGCCCCGCGGGAGCCAACAGGCGGACAAGAGCGTGTTGTCTCTCCAGGCTGAAGGAGAAGGTTGTCCTGCCGGTGAGGCTGTTTACACAAAACACAAAGCAATTGAGGCCACCGCTAATTTCTTTTCCCTGAGGTCAGATTGTTTCTACTCAACGATACCGGAAACATTAAGGTGGATCGACAAGGGAACACAGTTGTGGTCTCCTAAACGCCAGCCTGGCACCCGCAGGGTGACGCCGGGTGACTGGGGCTGCTGACCTGCAGCTCGGCTGTGGCCACGTCCCGCACGGCTGCTCCCCACAAATCCCCGTTGGCAAGAGGGAGGGACAAGCATTTAATGAAATGTTCCTGGCCGACCTGTGTCACACTGCTGATCTCTTCTGTTCTACCCCCACCCGACCCAGCTCTTCCTGCCTGAAGCCTCCTCTCCAGCACCGAGGAGCCGGGTATCTCCTTCCCAACAAGGAGTTTGATCGATGCCTTCCTGCCGAGAGCTGCTCGAGCAGCGCTGGCTGGTGACCAGGGAGGAGCAACCACATCCCCAGTCAGCCCTGCACTCCCTGGAGCATGTGAGGGGCATGGTCCCAGGTGAACAACCAGCACTGGCAGAACACTGTGTCCAGCACCAGCCCCTGCAGGGCTCTGCCTGCTGCTGCCCATGGCCACTGGAGCCAAAAGGCCAAGGCTGACAGGCCACAGGTGCAGTGCATGCACTGGCCCTGCCATGGGTGACTCTCTGGTTGTAAGATGCAACATGGTTTGACTCAGCTCTGTTGAACAATGCTCTTTGTTCAGGAGAGCCTTGCCCAGAACCTTGCCCACTTCTGAAAATTGCCACGAAGTGGGGAATGCTGCCCAAGGCCCTGTAGGTTGTCTCTGTGGCTGCCCCACATGGGGTTCCCTGCCAGGGCCCTTGCACTGCCCCAGGCCCAGGAATGCAGCCCAGGCTGGCAGGAAGCCCCAGCTCTCCAACAAGAGACACAGAGCCAGGTAGGGATCTCAGCTTGGTCCCTGGCAGGCTCATGTCTCCTTATCAAGGGTTTTCATCGTGAAACGAGATGCCTTGGAAGATCCCAGAGGAGCAGGGGAGTATCCCAGTCCAATGAGGCCTCTGCAGACAGGAGAGGAAATTAGGGGTGAAGTTTGCTCAACTGCTGCACTCCCACACCTCCCTTGTGAGTGGTCTGAGAAATTCCCTACATGACCCCCCACAAATGCCACTTCAAACCAGAATTTGGTAGGGGGGAGGCAGCTCAGGCAGGGGAACAGGTCCTCTCCTGACCTGCCCAGGGACACTAATCTGCAGCCAGCTTGGCCTGAAGCCAGAAGGCTCCTGTTCCACAATCAAGTGCCCACTGCAGCTCCCCAGCGTTATCAGGGTGACATTTCTGGGCTGCAGGTGCCAGTGCCAGCCTTCACTTTGAGGAACCGCCACAATCAGGGAACATAACCCATTTCTCGCCTGCATTTGGCTGCCAGAAAGAGTACAGGGGACTGTGCAATCACTCTCCTCAGAATTAGATCATGAATCAAAGCCCTACTCAGCTCCAGGCTCCACCAAGCCCTGCCAGGAATTCTGATCACAGAGCTTGGGGCAGGATCACAGAGGGGCCAGGATGGGTCTGGATGAAGGGGATGCACAGTTGGGGGTGCACAGCACAAGCTTCCCATGTCAGTTTTCCAGGGACATCCAGGGCTTGTTTTACTATTGGCTTCACCACCCATGGGACCTTCTGTGTCTCTCATCCTAACTCACGTGAGTTCAGGGAGGTGGAGACGGCCTCCAAACCTCAGCTGTGGCTGTAACCCTGGCAGATCACTGCAGAGGATTTCCTCAGCCCAGAGGCACAGATGGGACCCATCTGCACGTTCATCCCAACATATAACATTATCAAACTGAAACAGTTCTTGCTCCTAAGCAGCTGCATTAAATAAAACCTCTCTCGGAATCTTTCCTCCTGGACCAGTGGGATCTGAGTGTGCCCAGCCTGATAGTGCCTTATCTTGGCACCAGCCCCTCTGAGCTCTGCCTCGCCCTAGCCAGTGAGCCCTAATCACCACGGCCAGATGTGTTAGGGGCCTCTGAGGGGCCACAGGCTGGAGGAGGGGATTGTGCCAGCCACTCCCCCGACCCAAAACCACCCTGAGCCACGTCCTCCAGTGAGCCCATCCCCAGGGCTGTGTGGCTGGGCTGGACAGCACCTCCACAGAGGGACATCTACTCCCTCCAGGGCAGCAGCAACAGTGGCTCTGTGATCCTAGGATCCATGCCACAGCCTCAGCAGTGACACCTCTGTGCAGCAGCACTGCCCAGCCCAGGGAAGCTGGTCCCACAGGGTCCTCACAGGCACAGCTGGATGTGGCCTCTGGTAACCAGCCCAGAGGGTGTGGAAAAGGAATTTTACACAATGTCCACTCTGCAGAGGGGATGTACTCTTCCTCCTCCTCCTCCTCCTCCTCCCCCCTCACTGAGTAAGTAACTAAATAGGAAGCTGAAAAAGAGAAGGGAATTGCTGCCAGGAGTGCCTTGGAATGAAAAGCTGGCTTTAGGCTTATCTAATGTCACATCAGCCATTTCCTAAGAAGGGAGCAAATTTAATTAAGAACACAGACTCCCTCAAGGACAGCCAGGTTACATTCGGCACTCCCAGCTTGGAACACAGTGCTGGGAGGTCAGCATCGTGCACATAGGCAGCCAGAACAGACACTCCTGGCTCATTGTTTGGGATCAAATGTGCCTTCAGGCACAGCACCCTGGCTCTCTGCAGAGGTACAAGAGCAGCAGGGCAGACAGAGCAACCACAGAGGGAAGAGGCAATGTGGGTGGCACGGGGAGGAAAGCAGAGGCAGTTCTTGGACATGGAAAAAAACCCAGGGCAGACAGTGGGAGCACATGAATCCTACACAGAGGCTTTGGTGGCTGCAGACATAGAGGGATGATCCCTCATCAAGCAGAGTTCTGGGCTGGGCAGAGCCTGGGATAGCTGTGGGGACAGATGCACTGCAGGGCTCATGGCACAGCCTTTGCTGCTGGGTCTGCTCAGCACTGTCAGTGCACAGCAGGACCATGACAGCTCGTAGGGGTGATGGTCCTCAGAAAGGAGACCACACTGCCCCATTGTGCCAGTGACTCATCACAAGCACTGCTGGTGCCTTTGTTCAGCAGAGAAGTGCTGGCACTCAGGAATTCCTCCTCAGGAGGCTGGCATGGAGAGGAAGCCTGGGCTCCAGTCATAGTTCCAGAGCAATGTGCCCACACCAGGGCAGCCCATCTCACCAAGTTCAGGTCAATAAGCTCCTGCTACAAAGCAAATTTTTCTATTTCACAGCCCCTAGACTCCAGCATCTCGCCTACACTGAGAATTCCTAAACATTGACATCATCTGTCAGGAGCAGGTGAGCCAGTGCCAGGCTGTCCCCAAGGGCAGGGAATGCCAGACAGTGGCAGCCTGTGGGGTGCAAGCACCATCTGCTCTGCTGGACCCCTAGACTGACCACACTGACCTGAGGTCACTCCAGCACTGCCCCCAACCTCTGCCAGTGACATGCACACAACGATCAGGGCAAGGTGATCCTGTCCCAGCACAGCCATCTGCTTCCCTCGGACTGACAGGGTCAGCAACTGCACCTGGGCCATGGTCTCTGACAAGTTGGGGACTTTGTTATCAGCTGAGTCATCCCTCTCTCAGCCACAGTGGTACAGAGCTTACCCCATCACCTCTGTACCAGCCCAAGGGCTTCCAGCAGGCTGCACATGCAAATTTAAAGTAAATGTTGTCCTGAGAAGGGCAGTGGGGGCCCCCACAAGCCACAACTCTGCCAAGTGGAGAAACACACTTGTGCTGCTGCTTCCTGCCCTGGAACCACTGCATTTCCCTGGAGCAGCAAGGAAATATGACTGAAGGGCAGAAATCTGGTGCACTGTTCTGTTTTGCTTCTGATGGAAAAATATAGACGAAAACAGCCAGGCTGCTCTATAAATACATCTCATTTTAATCACCCAAAATTGGTTCCCTGCCTTGCCCCAACCTGCTTGGCAGCAAGTGCATTTCCTTCTGCCACTGAGGGCTTCCACAGCATATCAATAATAGCCAGTCCCCAGCTCCTGCCTCATCTCCTGGCACTGCAGCGGACTGCAGGACCCAGGCACGTGGCTGGCAGGGATACAGAGGGGGCCTTTGAGGCCAAGCTTGACCAGCCAGCTGGGACTGCTTCCAGGCCATCACAGGAAGGGGGACCAGCAGCAGCCCAGTTTCACTTCTGGGTGGTCCCTCTCAGAACTGCCTAGAGCAGCTTTAGCCTCTCAAACACATCAACAGGGAGAACAGACAGACAGAGGATCTCAGGATATCCCTAAGTCTTTGGAAGGGTTCACAGACTCATCTTGCCCCAAGAAATCCCAAGATGCAGCTACTTGCAGTCACAGTTTGAAGCCAGGCCCAGAGAGCAATGCTTGGCTGAGAGACCCAAGACTGCAGTGGGCAAGGGGAGGAGGCTCCTGTCAGAAGAATTTGACACCTCGACCGTCATCCAGCGTGATAATTTCAGCCTTGTGCTCCTGCTGCAAGGCTTGGAGGGCTCGGAGCAGTGTATCCTCATCCAAGCCATGAAACTCTAGGAAAGGACAACAGGAAAAAAAACAACATCAGGAAACAGGCTTGTGAGGTCTGGGGACTGGGGCCAGCGATGCTGAGGGTTCTGAAGAGCACCATAACACTACAGAAAATCCAGAGGCATGGCTACACTGACAGACTCATCTCAGCATCTCTGCCTTGGGAATAGAGCCTAAAGGTCATCAGACAGCAGGGATGAGTTACAGCAGCCTGCAGTGCAGTGCAGGAGCTTGGCTTGAACACAAAACACCCCTCACCAAACCAGATAAAATTCTAGGCACTAGCGAAGTGAAAATGTAATTACAGAGAGGGATGTTCTTGCAAAGTGACAAAAGCCTTTGGAGCAGCATGTGCCAGTGGTGGGAAAGGGTGAGTTTGCATCTCAGATTTCAAAATATTTAATCTACAAAACTGTAATCTGACAATCAACTGTTTCCATGCTCTAATCCAGTGTGCTCTGAAAACCTGGTCCACAACACAAGCCCCAACTTTACCTTCATTCTCTGTATCATCTCCGCTGGCCAGTTCGTACAGTGTGAACACAGAGTTGGTCAGGCCATTCTTTGATACCTGAAAACACAAAGGCAATATAGCAAATTTAATCTGTGTGACTGAACATCCTTGTCCAGTCTCTCATATATCCCGGAGCATGTAACACAGAGCATGCACAGCACTTGATAAGCAGAAGCAGCCTGGACACACGCTGGGGCAGAAGAGTCAGGAGATGCAGCCTGAGGGAATGCAGACAGTTTCTGCTCTTCCTGCCTGTGTGTTTCACAGTGAGGACTGTCCTGTGGTGAGGATGCTCCCCTGCCCTCACCACAGGACAGCCAATGGCACCAAGGGTGGACACCACCACCCACTGCTCACACTGTGGCTCACAGCAAGTGACAAGCTGCTAGTAAGTCCTCAGCTCTCTGCAACTGAGAGAAGTGCAAGGAGAAAGGTAAAAGCAGTGAGGAAGCAGTGGTCTTTCCCAAATGGCAGCCAGGACCCCACCACCCTCATGGACACAGCCTGGTCTGGGTGTGCAGCCCCTGTACTCTCACCCATTGATAGATGAGCTTTCCCCACTCTTCCGGTCTCTTCCACATGATCAGAAAGCTGGTTTTGTTCTTATCTAACCATTCCAGATTCCCTAAAAACAACCGGGAACAGGGATTGAAGCCAAGTACAAGTCAGAAATAAGGATCAAACATGCAGATTTTGGGACATGTGCCAGACACTGCACCCAGAGGCAGCCTCACAGACCAGCTCCTGCCCTACAGTTCATGCTGATTTCCTAAATATTGCCGTGTTTACAGAAAGTGATTTCTGTCGAGCCCTCTCTTCCCCGCACGCCTAAATCTGCCTGCAAAGGCAGGGCTGGGTCCCGCGGAGCCGTGAGCAGGCCCGAGCCGAAGCTGATCCCACACTCGCGGGATGGGCAAGCCCCGGCCCCGGCACGGAGTTGCTCAGTGGCTGCTGCTCTCCCTGCCCTGCGGTCTGCGGGTCGGGCACGGGCCGCGGCCGGGAGCACGGACGGATGGACGGAAGAGGCACCCACCGTTCTTGCGGAGCTCCTCCAGCACCACCTGGATGGATTCCAGCGGCAGCTTCCCTGGGCGCGGGTTAAGGAGGCGTTGACAGAGGTGGGGGGCAGGGGCGAGGGGGGCACAGGCGGCGGGGGCGCGGGCATGGGGCCCAAAGGATACGCTGGAGGCGATGGTTGGCGAAGAGAGGAATGTCCTGAGCCTCCCGTACCGTCATGGCGGGCAGCCG